>JAOTON010001774.1:0-374388 GCA_034440635.1 Lepas anatifera | reverse complement strand
AACTGGAGTGAAATTCTGGAAAAGACATAGACTTAGCTTCAAACCTTTACCTAACCTCCTGTGTGCAGTTTTGGAATTTGGTCGGTTCCTCATCAAAAAGCCTTAAAATTCATCTCAAACAAAACCGCAGGGAATTACTGCCAGCCTTTGGATTACGAAGCTGACCGGGATTTTCAGTGTTAAATCTGTCAGTACCGCAGAAATAAAACTCCTTCGGCTCATTGCATCAGTCGACGGCATGGAAACAGCGGCAAAATAATGTAATACGTCGACTAAACGATTAAAGAGCCAATATCTTTCAATACCAGGCATCTAATCTTCTATACAGTAACAAGACTTACATAGTCATCACTAAACGCTCGAAATGGTCAACGATTGTCTGATCCGCCTTCAATAACACTTCTTGAATGACTCGTCGGAGATTGTGAAAGCCGAGCTGATTAAATTCCCTATCTGTCACCAAACATATCTGTTCGATTCTGACTGTTGTTGTTCATTCGCAAAATATTTTAGTACTAAATTTGGGAATCCTCAGCTTCAGGCGAACAGGAAGCGCTTTCGTATTAACGCCTGAGCAAGCAATAAATCTTACTGTCCAGATAAATAACGCAATGACAGCTCACCGCTAATAATAATATCAGAATGAGGCTTCACAACCACCATTTAGTATTCCCAGTATCTCGGAGTGCAGTCATCGCCAAGCCCACGGATAAAAAATAAAGCAATAGCATGACTGCCGTGCTCACCAATGTCTTCGTCTTGCGTGCACAGTTTGCAGAAAATTCCTTATCTCATCGATAATCACCTCCTTGGTCGAAAGAGCCAAAAAGGGGATAAGACCAGGATTACGGGGACAATCACGCATTTTCGACTACTTCATTTGGGTCCTTTGCATCAGAAAAGACGCTCACAGTTCCATACTCCGATATCAGTCGCTATTTCCCACAAAACTCCATAGGACAGTGGTTTCCTTCTGTTAAATGCTAACAGCGAATTTGTTTTTTTCATCACCCGGTTTACGGGCATATTCGACAGAGGCCAGAAGGCAGAGGGAAGTCGTTGCCCATCTACTGACTCCGCCTTCTTTACTGACACTGAATGCAGGATTTACCGCGAAGAGCAGCCTCCTCGCTTCCCGTCCCATATCTAAACTATCTTTCTACTTGTTAGGAATTTTGTTGTCCTACTTCGTTTCATTTGCAGTCGACACAACCTGAAAAGCCGTTCAAGAGGTTCGGGCATCCTTTCCAAAATGATCTTCTAAATTAAGAGTATAGAAGATACTATTATTAATGTGCCTCAAAAACTATTCTGCATTCCTTCTGTAGGAAAAGGTTTGCTGAATAGTTTTGAAGGCATTGAAAGTAATGAGCCAATTCTTACCATACTCTTGAATTTTAGAGAGATCATTTTGGAGGGATGCTTGAACCTCTTGAAACATTTTCAGGTTTGTGTCGAGCAAATAGACAAGTATCGTCAGCAAACAACAGAATTTCGTTCCTAACTTTAGTAGAAAGGTCGTTTAGATATAGAAGGGCAAGCAGGGGCCCAATAACGGAACCCTGCGGGCATCCTGCATTCAGTGTCAATAAAGAAGACGCAGTGTCGTCGACAATGACCCTCTGCTGTCTGTCTGTCAGATATGACCGTAACCAGTTGATGATGTTAGTCAGTCCAAATTCATGTTCACATTTGTAGAGAAGCCCTTTGTGCCAAATTTTGCCGAAGTAGCGACTGATATCCAGGTATAGGACTGTGACGTCTTTTTCTTTGTCTAAGGATTCGTAAAGGGCGTGCGTCAGGTAAAACAGTTGAAGTTGTGTCCCATGTCCTGGTCTGTATCCACTTTGTCTTTCAGTAAGGAGGTGATTGTCAGTAAGATGCCTGGTAGATTTTTCTACAAACAATTTTTTCGAACACTTTCGACACACAAGACAGAAGACTTATTGGTCGATAATTGGCAACGTCGGCTGTACTTACCTTTATTTTTATAAATGGGCTTAACATTGGCTACCTTCCAAGACTCTGGGGAATATACCTAAATGGAGTGATTTATTGAAAAGCCTCGAGAGAGGTTCTGATATTATTATTGCCGGTGAGCTTTAATAATTTTACGGGGTATTTTATCTGGACCAGTAGATTTATTCTTACTCTAAGCCGTTAATAGTTTTAAGCACTTCCTGTTCACTTATAACAAAGGATTCTAAATTTGGTACTAAAATATTTTGCAAATGATGAACTATTGCTCTGTCAGAATCAGGTAAATATGTTTGGGCGGCAAAATAGGGATTTAGTAGCTCAGCTTTTTCCAGATCATCTATGACGAGTTGTTCAGAAGTGTTTATTAGAGGCGGAATGTCAGATTTTTTTATGTTGCCGAACCATTTTTGAAGCGTTTGGGGATATTTATGTAAGTCTTGTTTTTCTTCTATAAGATTAGATGCCTGGTGTTGAAGATATTGGCTCTTTAATCGTTTAGTCATTTGTGTTACATTATTTCTGCACTGTTTCCATGCCGTCCAGTCATGGTCACAGCTAATGCAATGAGCCGGGGAGTTTTTATTTCTGCAATTTTGACAAGATTTTGCTTTTCTGAAAATCCGGTCCCGCTTTCGTATCAAAAGTTTTAGCGCGCTAGTTACCCACGGTTTTTTGTTTGAATGAAGTTTTAAAGTTTTTGTGGGAATGCATTCGTGAGCTGCTTTTAGGAGGGTTGAGGTAAAAAGGTTTGAAGCTGAGTCTATGTCTTTTCCAGAATTTCACTCCAGTTTGTGGTCATCAAAGTCTGCGTCAGTCTTGGAATGTCCATGTTAGAGTAATCCCATACAATCTTTTTGCTTAATGGATGGAGTACGAGTATTTCCTCGAACAGATACAAAAATAGGAAAATGATCTAATTGGGAGAATGAAGATATAGTGCCACATTTTGTTACCGTATCATAATTCGAAACAAAACAAAGATCTCTGAGATTTCGAGTTTCGCCTTCTACCGCGCGTGGGTTCTGAAATGATTTGAGAGAGAAAGAGGGAATCGGCGACTAGTTCCAACCTCGTTCGAAGGGTTTGACTGGGGAATGGTTAAAGGAACTATTTCGTAAATACGGGTTACCGGCGTTTAGGTCTCCTATTACTATAATGTTTGAAGGTGAAAATTTTGTGCAATTCCTACACTTTCTCGCGAGATTAGATAGAAATTCGTGCAGACGGTCCGATTTCATATTAGGGGTAAATATATACCACATATTATTGTAGTGAAGTTACTCAAATTTTAGTTTTGCCCAAATCCATTCTTCGTCACCAATTTCTAGTTCTGGGAGCCGATTAATAGCGATTGAAGTACGACAGTACAGAGCTACGCCTCCACCTTTTCTGTTTCTGTGCCGGGTAAGTGGTTTCTGGAAGCCTGAGATACTGAAAGAGACTGGGATGCACAGGAGTTATCTAGTTTTGTTTCGGACAAGGCCAAGACTTGAACGCAATTTTCCTCCACAAAATTGTCTAGTTCATCAAGTCTACCTTCGGTGGTAATGCTGTTGATGTTAACGTGAGCTATTTTAACTTCTTCATCAACTTTAGGCCCTGGATTTGATTCTATGCCTCCAATTACTAAAATGTATTCTAAGTTTTGGCGTAAATTGAGCATCCACCAACTGCAATTTAACATCTGAGTACAACATAATATCTCTGAGAATATGAACTTAAGTTTGTATTGTTTATTGATTTGATATGTTAACCACGACGGGACGGACGCCGACGCCGCTGCTGCTACGGGGTGCAGTGACAAGCCGAGGCGAGCTGTCATGATGCACCTCGACCGGGCACCTGCCAACAAACATTTATCAATATGAGAACACTTTGCAAAACATAGCAACGAAGTGAGACTGGAAGGAGCATTTGCAAGCATAACGATCCTAAAGAAAGTTTTCAAGATACACTGGTTTAATAAGAAACGTGGAAGTAAGAATACTCTGTGTCAAACTTCATGAAGCCTACTTGTTATAAGCGTGTTTGTGTCAATGCGAGTGAACAAAATCAGTTACCACGGAGAAGACGAAAACGACCAACATACTCGCTGATGGTTTTATGTAATAGGCTTATTGTCTTATTGGTAACAAGTCTGATGGTGTTGCTGATCTTAGTTTTTAACTTAAGCAGATTTGGAACATATAACTCCGCGATCGAATCGAAGCATTTACATAATGTTTTTACCCTTCCCATATCAGAGTGTGGTACAGAAGAAAGCCCTATCCGAGATTATAACTAGGAAAATAATACACAACAAGCTTAAGCGACACAATTGATTTCAGATCACAGCAAAGTTTGGATATTTTCCTCAATCATCCTCACAATAAGTACAAGCTCCAAGCTACGATACCAACCACTCCTGTCCTGCCGCGCAGCAGCTACCCACCCCGACTGAGTCACGGCGTGGCCGCGGTGACCGGTCGGCCGCCGGCCCGGCATGCCAGCTGTCGCAGGGGCGGAAACCGCTCAGAGCATGGGGGTCTCGACGCGGTAGTAACTTCGTGAAAACCACTGGTTACTCTACACAGCAGCTGGAAAACTCACATCAGCAGTCCGCCTCTTCCTTCGTCGACTCGTTGCCGTAGGCGATCCTGAAGGCGCAGGGGCGATTTCAGGACCAGGCGCGGAGGGACCAGCCGGCAGCCTCGGACGGACGAGTCCTGGCTAACGACCCCTGGACCTTGTGGGCCGATTTCTGCGGGCCGCTCGCGGCCGCTGGCGTTCCTGGAGTTGCAGGGGCGTTTCCAGGACTGGCGTTCAGAATCCTGCTGGCTCCCCGGACGGTTGATCCCTGGCGACGCGGGCGGGACTGCGGCATGCCTTTAGGGAAAAATGAGCTGGACGATATGTTGTCACAGTTTCATTTCCCCTACATAATTTGTACTGATGCAAATAGCAAGCATATAATGTGGGGAGCGCCAAGGAATGATTCCAGAGGAAACATATGGGAGAAAATAATCCATGAACAAATTTTGCATCTCCTGAATAATGGAAATTCAACAAGATTAGATGAATTTTCGGGACATTTTTCACATATATCTATGCATCAAACCAAGTTACACACTACCAGTTACTTTTGAACACAAGTTTACAGGCTGTGGCTTGTGTGACTGTTATAAATCGACAGAAAATTATTATATGTTCATTATACCTTCCTCCTGGCATGCCTTTTAAGGAAAAATGAGCTGGACGATATGTTGTCACAGTTTCCATTTCCCCTACATAATTTGTACTGATGCAAATAGCAAGCATATAATGTGGGGAGCGCCAAGGAATGATTCCAGAGGAAACATATGGGAGAAAATAATCCATGAACAAACTTTGCATCTCCTGAATAATGGAAATCAACAAGATTAGATGAATTTTCGGGACATTTTTCACATATTGATATATCCTTATGTTCTAGCATGTTAGCGTCAGAGTTGACATGGAATGTGGATACTGATTGTTGTAATAGTGATCATTTCCCTATACACATCTCCTTTATACAAAATATCCAAACAGATCATGAATATCCAACTGTGCAATTTAACACAAAGAAAGCTGACTGGGTGAAATTTCAGGAGAAATGTGACGTTACAGTTGATGACGATGTGACTGTTGCAAACAGTAGTTGCAAAGTGATAACAGAAATTATCAGAAATCAGATAACAGAAATTACCCTTATAACTTCAGCCTCAGGAACTATTCTTGTTACCAAGCATATGCAGGCACAAATGTAAGACAGGGTGGTGTAGCAATCTATGCATCAAACCAAGTTACACACTACCAGTTACTTTTGAACACAAGTTTACAGGCTGTGGCTTGTGTGACTGTTATAAATCGACAGAAAATTATTATATGTTCATTATACCTTCCTCCTGGCATGCCTTTAAGGAAAAATGAGCTGGACGATATGTTGTCACAGTTTCATTTCCCCTACATAATTTGAACTGATGCAAATAGCAAGCATATAATGTGGGGAGCGCCAAGGAATGATTCCAGAGGAAACATATGGGAGAAAATAATCCATGAACAAATTTTGCATCTCCTGAATAATGGAAATTCAACAAGATTAGATGAATTTTCGGGACATTTTTCACATATATCTATGCATCAAACCAAGTTACACACTACCAGTTACTTTTGAACACAAGTTTACAGGCTGTGGCTTGTGTGACTGTTATAAATCGACAGAAAATTATTATATGTTCATTATACCTTCCTCCTGGCATGCCTTTAAGGAAAAATGAGCTGGACGATATGTTGTCACAGTTTCATTTCCCCTACATAATTTGTACTGATGCAAATAGCAAGCATATAATGTGGGAGCGCCAAGGAATGATTCCAGAGGAAACATATGGGAAGAAAATAATCCATGAACAAACTTTGCATCTCCTGAATAATGGAAATCCAACAAGATTAGATGAATTTTCGGGACATTTTTCACATATTGATATATCCTTATGTTCTAGCATGTTAGCGTCAGAGTTGACATGGAATGTGGATACTGATTGTTGTAATAAGTGATCATTTCCCTATACACATCTCCTTTATACAAAATATCCAAACAGATCATGAATATCCAACTGTGCAATTTAACACAAAGAAAGCTGACTGGGTGAAATTTCAGGAGAAATGTGACGTTACAGTTGATGACGATGTGACTGTTGCAAACAGTAGTTGCAAAGTGATAACAGAAATTATCAGAAATCAGATAACAGAAATTACCCTTATAACTTCAGCCTCAGGAACTATTCTTGTTACCAAGCATATGCAGGCACAAATGTAAGACAGGGTGGTGTAGCAATCTATGCATCAAACCAAGTTACACACTACCAGTTACTTTTGAACACAAGTTTACAGGCTGTGGCTTGTGTGACTGTTATAAATCGACAGAAAATTATTATATGTTCATTATACCTTCCTCCTGGCATGCCTTTAAGGAAAAATAGGCTGGACGATATGTTGTCACAGTTTCATTTCCCCTACATAATTTGTACTGATGCAAATAGCAAGCATATAATGTGGGGAGCGCCAAGGAATGATTCCAGAGGAAACATATGGGAGAAAATAATCCATGAACAAACTTTGCATCTCCTGAATAATGGAAATTCAACAAGATTAGATGAATTTTCGGGACATTTTTTCACATATATCTATGCATCAAACCAAGTTACACACTACCAGTTACTTTTGAACACAAGTTTACAGGCTGTGGCTTGTGTGACTGTTATAAATCGACAGAAAATTATTATATGTTCATTATACCTTCCTCCTGGCATGCCTTTAAGGAAAAATGAGCTGGACGATATGTTGTCACAGTTTCATTTCCCCTACATAATTTGTACTGATGCAAATAGCAAGCATATAATGTGGGGAGCGCCAAGGAATGATTCCAGAGGAAACATATGGGAGAAAATAATCCATGAACAAACTTTGCATCTCCTGAATAATGGAAATCCAACAAGATTAGATGAATTTTCGGGACATTTTTCACATATTGATATATCCTTATGTTCTAGCATGTTAGCGTCAGAGTTGACATGGAATGTGGATACTGATTGTTGTAATAGTGATCATTTCCCTATACACATCTCCTTTATACAAAATATCCAAACAGATCATGAATATCCAACTGTGCAATTTAACACAAAGAAAGCTGACTGGGTGAAATTTCAGGAGAAATGTGACGTTACAGTTGATGACGATGTGACTGTTGCAAACAGTAGTTGCAAAGTGATAACAGGAAATTATCAGAAATCAGATAACAGAAATTACCCTTATAACTTCAGCCTCAGGAACTATTCTTGTTACCAAGCATATGCAGGCACAAATGTAAGACAGGGTGGTGTAGCAATCTATGCATCAAACCAAGTTACACACTACCAGTTACTTTTGAACACAAGTTTACAGGCTGTGGCTTGTGTGACTGTTATAAATCGACAGAAAATTATTATATGTTCATTATACCTTCCTCCTGGCATGCCTTTAAGGAAAAATGAGCTGGACGATATGTTGTCACAGTTTCATTTCCCCTACATAATTTGTACTGATGCAAATAGCAAGCATATAATGTGGGGAGCGCCAAGGAATGATTCCAGAGGAAACATATGGGAGAAAATAATCCATGAACAAACTTTGCATCTCCTGAATAATGGAAATCCAACAAGATTAGATGAATTTTCGGGACATTTTTCACATATTGATATATCCTTATGTTCTAGCATGTTAGCGTCAGAGTTGACATGGAATGTGGATACTGATTGTTGTAATAGTGATCATTTCCCTATACACATCTCCTTTATACAAAATATCCAAACAGATCATGAATATCCAACTGTGCAATTTAACACAAAGAAAGCTGACTGGGTGAAATTTCAGGAGAAATGTGACGTTACAGTTGATGACGATGTGACTGTTGCAAACAGTAGTTGCAAAGTGATAACAGAAATTATTATGAATGCAGCTGAACAAAGTATCCCTCATAAAAGAAAAACGTACAAATACAATTGCCCATGGTGGACAGCTGAGTGTCGGAGGGCAATTGCATTACGAAAACGTGGCCTCAACAGATTTAGGAGAAATAAAGAAAATTTAGCACTATTGTACGAATACAAGCGATTGAAGGCGGCAGCGAGACGCATCATTCGCCAAGCCAAAAGGGAAAGCTGGGAAATATTACTTTGTACCATATCTGTTCGGACTCCTTTAACCCGACTGTGGAATCTCATAAAATGTTTTTCAGGGAAAAGATATCAACCTCCAGCACCAATTGTTCTGAAGGAGAACGGCAATGTAATTTCTGATCCCCGTGAGGTCGGAAATGCATTCGGCCGATTCTTCTCCGACATTTCTTCTTCTGATAACTACAGTAATTTATTTAGGCAACTTGTAAGAAATCTCAATAAAACTGAACATGCTTCAAACCATGACGAGGTGTACAGTTCGAAGTTTACGCTGGGTGAACTTCGCAGCGCTGTGTCATCCAGCGGATCCACCTCAGTGGGTCCCGATGGAGTACATTATGACTTCCTAAAACATTTACCCTCAGACCTGTTGCGACATCTTTTGAATTTCTATAATCTGATATGGGAAAGCAACCACTATCCTCCTGAGTGGCGTCACTCTTATATTGTTCCCGTATGTAAGCCTGGTAAAATAACGTCTTCATTAAAATCGTATCGGCCTATCCAACTAACATCGTGTCTAGGGAAAACTTTTGAACGTATGGTTACAAAGAGAATTATGTGGTATGTGGAAAAAGGAAATGTTACTCTGTAAGGTACAATGCGGCTTTCGGAAAAATAGAAGCACAACAGACCACCTTATAAGACTGGAATCCGATATTAGGAAGAGTTTTTCGATGGGAAATGTACTGCAGCTATCTTTTTGGACTTAAAATCCGCTTATAATATGGTGAACAAGGACATACTAATTAGCAAGTTATTTAAAATGGGGTTTAGAGGTCGTTTCATGAATTTCGTACAGGGTTACCTGAGCAACCGAACATTTCAAATTAAAACTCAGGTGCTCTCAGATACGTTTGTCCAAGAGAACGGGGTGGTCCAAGGCGGGGTAATTTCCCCGCTTTTGTTCATGTGTATGATAAATGATATTTTTGATGATGTTCCGGATGTTGTATCAAAGGCTTTGTTTGCTGATGATTGTTCGCTTTGGGTCTCACATGAAAATACTAATGAAGCTATCGCCCTTCTACAGACTGCTGTGGCCAGTGTGTCTGGTTGGGCCAGTAAAAATGGGTTTGTATTTTCAGCCGAAAAGTCTCAGGTGGTCATCTTTAAAAGAAAGATGAGGTGTAAGTTTGTTGGACCAATTAACTGTATTAAACTAGGAAACGATGATGTGGAATTCGTACCGGAAGCACGCTTTCTCGGTGTGATTTTGGACGAAAAGCTGACGCTCCAAAGTCACATCAAGTACATTAGAGCTAAAGCTGAAAAAAGAATATCGATTTTGAAATGTGTTTCAGCTCCCAATTTTGGTGCAGATCGGAAAACCCTTATTCGCATGTACTCATCTCTAATTCGTCCAATCCTGGAGTATGGCTGCCAAGTATTTGATGGGGCAAACAATAAACTTGTGGAATCTCTCGAATGTGTTCAAAATTCCTGTTTACGGATTGCTTTAGGTGCTCTCCGCACGACTCCGGTCAGTGCAATGTTAGTTGAGGCTAACCTCCCCTCTCTGCAGGATCGAAGATATTGCCTGACGGCCAAGTACTGTTTGAAAGCAATTGCTGATCGTGATCACCCGTGCAACGTTCAAATTACCACGCTGTCTTCCCTTCTGCAACTGGGTGAAAGACGCCTGCGACTCCTTTGCGGTATCCCTATATCCTGCAGATTTAAGCAAATTATGGACCTTTTTGGATTTGATGTACCTGATAATTTTGGGAATGCTCCGACAGGAACGGCTCCTTGGGATCTGATTCCCATTGAAACACAAAAACTCATGCATGAAAATAAGCAAAGTGTCTCCCTGGTGGAGGTTCATGAAAAGTTTGTCGATCTTCTCCTCGAATTTGTTGACTACCAATTTATGTATACAGATGGATCACAAATGAATGGCAGAACAGGCTGTGCGGTTTATTTTGGGTCCGGAGCACTAGAGGAAAGAATTACCAATAATGTGACAATCTGCACAGCAGAGCTTTTTGCCATTATGAGGTGCCTACAGTTCATTAGGTCTAGAAATGTTCAGAAAGTAATAATATGTGTGGATTCTCTTTCAGCGATTCAAAAATGCATAAACCCTGAAGATACGTCACCTACTTCGATAAATATCCGGCAGTTATACCATGATTTGATACTCGATGGCTTTGAAATAAAAATAGTGTGGATTCCGAGCCACCAGGGAATTCCCGGCAATGGTATGGCTGACAGAAAAGCAAAAAAATCCCTTCAGTATGAGCATGTAACAAAAGTAAAAGTACACTACTCGGAATATTACAAACACATTAAGAGATGCTTGGACAAGCACGTCGGCAGGAAGTGGCAGGGTTTAAATACGCTGACTAACCTTAAGAAAATAAAAGCACAAACAGGAGAGTGGAGCTCTTCATATAGAATCAACCGACGTGAAGAAAAAATTGTAGCTCGTCTGCGATTGGGGCACACAAGGTTAACCCACAGTTATATTATAGATAGAGATGCTCCCCCGATATGTGATGAGTGTGATGAGAGGCTGACTGTTGAGCATATACTAATTATTTGTCCAAAGTTTCAGGTGCAGCGCAGAAAACTGCGTGCTGTTTGTCTTGATGCGCAAATGACTATAGATGTTTTACTAGGGGACGATGAGAAAATGTTGGACAGTATTATCTTATTTCTGAAAGAGATTAACCTCTACCAACGTATTTAGGATGTCATGCTTAAAATGTAAATGTTAATAGACCTGTGATACGTGAAAGTTGAAATGAGAGTATGTTTATGCCATGCATTATTAACCGGCCCTCCAAAGCCACTCCACTTTTCAGACCTTTCAGAATAGGCATAGACACGTGAACCCTCGAGGTTAAGTGTCTTATTCCTCTTCAATTCAATTCAATTTCTTCCGCATGTGGTGGCAAGGTGGTGAGAGTATAGGTGTTGATCAGTCAGGTATGTTGGTACTAAGTATGATATAGAAATACTGCTTAAACCTAATATATGTAAGTTCTGCAGTGAATGTAGACTTTGCCGCTGTGTTTACTGGTATGCCGAGTCGGGGACTCAAGTGGGGCACTTGTAACTGGGTACCTAGATACCTATCTCTCTAAGCCTGTGCGTGGAAATCCTTGGGGGTCGGACCCCTCATTGGCGGAACCAAGAGCAACTTTTGGAGGAACAATATCAACGTTTGGAAGTGGCTACATTAAGAAATCCCGAAAATATAGTATTTTAAAGGGGCCTAAATTTGGATCTTTTGGTAGGCAAAAGACACTATTTTGGGCTTTGTTGGGGGGCAACAGCCCCTTTGGCCCCCCTTGGATCAACCCTCGGACCCCCTGAATTTGGGTCTCCCATAGACTTTATATAGGGCTTGTAGTGCTGTGCCAGTATCAACTCACTAGAGACCTCCAGGCCTGCCTCTTGCAGTGCCTACTTGAAGCAAAACATATTTTTGTTTCATCTTTGGAGTGTGTTGGCAATCAATATCTAGATTTAATAACTGAAAAACATCCCACTTCGTGTCTGCAAAAAGTTGTACATTGGCACAATGACAAGAATAAGAACTTGTAGTTTGAGTTGTTTAGGAGGTAGCTTTTGGGGGTGGCTATGACTAGAAGGGATGGGGGTTAAGACCAGTGTGGAGCAGTCTGTGGGAGAGAACAGTAGGTAAGCAGATTGTGTCAGGTTTCAACATCTTATTAGGGTGGTTGTAGGGCATAGTGAGCAGTTTTAGTACCTGCTTAGCTCATGCATATATGATAAATCATGTGAAGCATTGATGTTTATATATGGATTCAGACCTACCATCTTGAGATAGTTTTTTTCTGTCTGTGGGGCACCACTAGCACACTCTGGATGGTGAGCGGCACCGCGAACTCATGCAAGCATCACAAATATAAAATCATTTAAATGTGACAATAATGATTTTTGGGGTATTTCCATGGTGAAGGTATGTATGTACATGGAAATATTTGTGCCATGAGTGTAAAATTTCAGCAGTCTGCCATTTTTTTTCAGATTGGGGTCAGCAAAAGAAACTCCAGGGCACAAACATACTTGGGGGCAGAACTTGTGGTGCTGGGACAAGCAGGGACAAACCACCAGATGTATATTTTAACATGGTGGATAGGTGAAGTATGTTGGTGGTTGTGGGCATTTGCGGACAGCATATGTGATTTATTGTGGCTTTTCATTTGCAGGTGAACAGCAAATGTGTGTTACTCCATATAGGAAAAGAAGGGAGGAGTGCCACTGCTTCAGTTAAAAAAAAAAAACATTTGCCTCCCCAATGTCCCTTGGCTTGATAATGCTAGTGAATAAAAAATGATAGAAGTCTGGTTTGAAGAAGCGTTTTGGGAGATTAAGCAATGATGGCAGATTAGCATGATGTGCTTTTCTCTAGCAATGATTCAAAATGCTTCACAAATGTGAATAAGCTATTGAATGAAATGTTTAAAGCCAACATAATGGTAACTGTTGCAAGTTTTGCTGTGTATCTTGATATTAGTATTTATATTATTTTAAGCTTTTAGAAAGAGAAAATTGATCTTGGCTGGC
Source organism: Lepas anatifera (assembly GCA_034440635.1). Lineage (NCBI taxonomy): Eukaryota > Metazoa > Arthropoda > Thecostraca > Lepadidae > Lepas > Lepas anatifera. The sequence continues at coordinate 361,153 of JAOTON010001774.1, read as the reverse complement.
CAACTGTAGGGACCTAAAAATGTTTGACAAATCAAAGAGCTGCCAAAACAAGATTTTATCTAGACAAGCCATGTTCTTTCTGCCTGTGTCATACTCAGACAGGATTGCTTGGAACTGTAGTGCATTCATCAGATCATAAGTTAAAACTGAATCAGTGTTACTGGCTGGTAAATTACAAAAAATATTCTCATTCAGCATACCTTTACAATCATGCAACAAATCCTCTTAATGTGGCTCCTGCCTTGTCTGTGAAACATTGTAGGTGTTATTAGTTTTTGCTGAAGCAGCAGGTGTATAGGTTTGGAATGGGCTTAAAGCATTTGGGACTGTGGGAGAGGGGATTGGGGAAGTCACTTAAACTTTATCAAATACAGGCAAATTTTATGACAGCTTTAAGAAAGCTGTCTAGATAGAAATATGAAGGGAATATTCATGATTGGATGGAAAGTAAGCTCACCCACATATCTGGCTCAATTGAGGTGTATTGTGCAGGATGCAAAACTGTATACATGATTTTTGCATATTTTTGCACTCTTAAACTCTTGCACATTTTGGAAATGGTCAGGTACAATGTTATCCCTGAATGTGCTATCGCACAATCTTTCACATGTAGAACTATTATTTAAGCGAAAAATTATGTTTGGCCTGCTGCCTTTTGTGCTGGTCCTCATTTGGCACTCTTTGTACGCTGAGATGTTTTGGGACTTCTTGCTCTATTTGTTATGCCACTGCTATTTTAAAACTGACTTTAAAAGCTCTTAAGTATGGAGTAAGTTTTGAGAAAGAGGATACAAAAATGCTGTCAATTCAGTTACATAATCCCTTTCCTCTACGATGCCGACAACTAGAGAACATGTTGGTTGGGGCCTGCTTTGGTTTGATACAGCTGGGGCTGGGGCAATGGCGTAGCCTAGGGGGTCCGTGGACACCTCTTGGGCTTACTGTTCACTGTAAAGCAGGAATATGGGTGTCGGTGCTCCCCTCTCCAGCTTGGTCTCGGGGACCCCGATAATCAGTCTTGGAGGGCCCCAGAGAATCGCTCTCGGGGACCTCTGAGCATCTGTCTTTTGGGTTCCCGAACATTCTTGGGGCTCCGAGCATCTTTTTCGGGGCCCCCGATCTTTGGCCCTCGGGAATCAGTCTGGGAGCCCCTAAACATTGGTCTCGAACATCACTCCCGGGGGCCAGGGACATTGGTCTTGGGAGACCCGAATATCGGTCTTGGGAGCTCCCGAATATCACCCTTGGGGGCCCCGAGACCACTGCTCGGGACCAAGATCGGAGGGTCTCGGAAAAAGTGCTCGGGTAGATGTGCCTGTGTTGAGAATATGATGCTCACTGAGGTGGATTTCCTGGGATTGATAAAGGTATACATTTTAGGGGCATCGAACATCTGTCTGAGGCCCCCGAGCATTGCTCTTGACTGAGATCTGATCTGAGACCGTGATCATCGGTCTCCTGGACACCCCCACACTCAACATCATTCTTGGAGGCTCCCGAGCGTCACTGGGTCCCTCTGAGCTTGGTCTTGGAATCCCTCGAGAATCCGTCTCGGGGTCCCCGAATATCGGTTCCGAGCGTCGCTCTGGAGGGGAGGGGGAGGGGAGGGGTGAGACCAAGTTTTGGGGGTCCCGGAGCGATTCTCGGGGCAGCGAGGCAGATGTTCCGGGGCCCCCAAAAGCGATGCTCGTGGAGTCCGAGACCGATGTTCGGGGGCCACCGAGACTGATTCTCGGGGTCCCAGGAGGTCAAGTTTGGGAGCCCCGAGACCAATGCCTACGCTTTCAGAAACAAGGTCAGCTCAAAGCAAGTGAAGTGCTCGTTCAGTGAGCAAGGTCATTTCGAGCATCGCGCTCAGAAGCCACCGTGAATCGGTCTCATGGACCCCTGAACACCGATCCCGAGCAATGCTCTCATTGTGTCTCCCGAAATAGCTGCGCGAGAGCAAGCTGGGGGGGGTCTGAGAGATGTTTATGAACATCAAGTGTGTGAATCTGTTTGTTTTATAATGTCGTGACTGTATGACCTTTAAAATATCACAATCATATTAATGCGTGATAATATCTTTCTTCACGGCAAATATTCAGCGGTAACACTTAACTGCTACCCTCTCGCTGCGAGATTCTTTATCTATAATTTTCTAAGAATAATCACTGAAGTGACATTGGAATATTTGGATCCATACACATATATTAACACAAACACAAAGAATAAAAAACACGCAAGAGTAAAAAATCACACGAGTGCCCCCGGCGCGGGGCCCTAAGCTGCGCCGGGGGCGGATAAAAACACATCTGTACCGCGCGGGACCCTAGTGCCCGCCATGGCCACCCGGCCGCACCAGACCACCATGCAACGCTCGATATTGCGCATCGGGCCACGCAGGCGCTTCCGACCACCAACGCACCAGTCGACGCAGTGGTACCCGACCTTCACGCTCCGCTCAACACTACGCTCCGCTCGACACTACGCTCCGCTCAACACTACGCACCGTTCTACACCACGCACCTCTCATCACCACGCACCGCTCAACACCACGTACGCCGCACAGGGCCAAACGCATATCCGGCAACCAGGCTCGGGACATCACGCCCGGCCCCGAGATCCCACGCGAGACGAGTCAGCCGCTACTCTCCAGCCGGTCGGACCAGAGCCCCGCCAGAGGGCCGCGGACGAGGGCCGAGCGGCGCCACCACGGAGGGCAGCCCCAGCGCCCGACCCACCACCAACGAGGCCACCAGAGGGACCACGCTCCGCCGATCAGCGGCCGACACAGCGCCGCCCGCCGCCCAGCACCAGGGCCGCGCCGCCGCCCAGAGCCGCCAGCCAGCCGCGGCCGCGGCCGACCCGCGCGGCCCGCAGCACCTGAGCGGGGCACAGCCGCCAGTGCATCGGGCCGACGCACATCAGCACCGCGGAGCGGCCGAGGGCCGTCAGGTCTCCGGGGGAGGAGCCACCGACAGCGCCCCGCATACGCTCCTGCGGGAGGAACAAAGGTAGATTAGTTAAAGGAGAGAGGACATGGTCACAAAAAAAACACGCCACGCTAAATTGAGAGGCAGAAAGAGAGTCCAGGAGGCGCGGCACTTTGACGGAGAGTCAGGGACAGGCAGCAGGGTGCCGGAGGCGAGCCTGTACGGACGACCGTTAACTACCCAAGTAAAAAAAACTGGCTCCGCGATCAAATCAGCTATGAATGAGTTTGATAAAAAAAACTTTTATAATACTGGCGTTAGTACTAGTACCTAGAAATTTAGATTGCAAGGAACCCGCGCTAGAAAGGGGCTGCTCCAGACCCCCCCAGCCAGAAGCAGATATGCTATGACAGTAAAGCCGCGCAGCCCACCCCCGAGCAGGAGGAACTGCGCCCCCTCCCCAACAAACTACATATAGCGAAGGAAAAAAGCCTAATGGTGTTTAATAACTGTCAATATACAATTTCTTTAGCACCTTTTTAAAAAACACATGACTACGCGGGATATCATTAATGTCTCTAATTTTTGTAGCAACTATTTGGTTCCAATTTCGTGGGGCTGCAATGAAGAGAGAAAACTGTTTGTAAATTGTTGGTGCGAACGGAATTACGAAATGGTTAATTTGGCGGCCTTGCCTACGGTTGTTTTTCTTGGTTCCTGAGGTTAAATGAGTTTTGAAGTGGAGATGGAAGTAGGCCATTGAGAAATTTGTGCAAGACGTTGATGTTTCCGTACCCAACAAGGTCATATATTTTGAGGATGTTGTGCTTTTTGAAAATTGGGGAAGAGTGTGCCAGCCTATCCGAGTGGTCAATGATTCTAACAATTCTCTTCTGTAGTAAAAATAATTTTGTCAATCTATACTTGAAACAGTTTCCCCAAATTTGGAGTCCGTACGTGAGACTGGGAAGAATTAGAGCGTTGTACAGCAGGAGAAGTTGATCTGGGTTTAATATGTGTTGAGCTCGTTTAATTAAACCTATATTTCTCGCGACGGTATTTTCTACGGCTTTTATATGGGACGCCCACCTCAGATCCTCATCAATTTTTACTCCAAGGTAATTTGTGGAAGGGGTGCGAGATAGCCTAACATGATTGAGATGTATCGGAAAATTTTCAATCTGTGCAGGGAAGAGCTGATAGACGGACTTTTTAACATTGAGGGTTAATCTGTTGGAAACAAGCCAGGATGATACATCGGGGAGACTTTCATTAACATTGCGCTGTAATTCAGAGGGTGTGTTAGCAGTGAAGAGGAGGGCCGTATCATCAGCGAAGAGGGAAGAAATTGGGATTTGGTGAGCTTTTGTGGATGTCATTAACATAGATCAGGAATAAAAGGGGCCCCAGGACACTGCCCTGGGGCACGCCGAGAGGCATGTGGGCGGGATCACGAGATATGGTATTATTAATTTTGACATACTGGGTGCGATTAGATAGGTATGATTTGAAGAATTTCAGAGAAGTATTTTGGAAACCGTACAGCTCAAGTTTGGACAAAAGAATTTGATGATTGACAGTGTCAAATGCCTTGGAAAAATCTAAATAGAGGGCAGCACATACTTTTTCGAAACAAGGGCAGAAGTAATTTTGTCATAGAGGAGTGAAATAGGCATGTATGTACTGTGGTGGGGGCGAAATCCAAATTGACGATCAAAGATTATGTTATTGTGGACTAAGAATTCCATAACCTGCTCGTAGATAACTTTTTCAAAGACTTTAGAAGACAGGGAGAATTGATATGGGTCTGTAATTGGTGAAAGCTGAAGGGTCTCCGGATTTGAAAATTGGCACAACTACAGCAGTTTTGAATTCAGCGGGAATGTGCCAGTAGAGATACAAATGTTAAATAAATGCGTTAGATGTGGGGAAATTGTTTCATTTAGGCATTTTAAAATTTTCGAGCTAATTCAGTCATGTCCTGCACCGGTATTTCCTAGAGAGGAGATAATTCTTTTAGTTGTGCAGGGCAAAACTTGTGAGAATTGGAATTGTGGATATATTTCATCGCCAAGATATTGAAGAGGATCCGAAGTGGGCGACGGGAGACCTGTATCAAGTGAGGTAGCGATTTTAGAGAAGAATTGATTAAAGTGACTAGCAATTTGGGATTTGTTCGATATGGGCTCACCTTCGTGGCAAAAATATTCGGGAGATCTTTTTTAAGCTTGTTTTTGCGCACAACTGTGAGGAGGGTGTCCCAAAGTTTTTTAGGGTGAGCTTTATTTTCTTCAAGTTTATGCTGGTAGTAGTTTTTTGCGCAGTACGAAGAATGCTCGTTAAGGTATTATGATATGTTTTGTATACTAATTCATCCTGTCTTGTTTTTGATTTAATAAATTTCTTGTAAAGGTCATTCTTTTTGTTAATACATTGTAGCAGATTGTAAGAGATCCAGGGTTGGTGTGGCACAGTTCTTCTGGATGGCTTTTTGATCCTAAGTTTGTTTATTTCAGAAGTTACTGTTTGTTGGAGCATGTTAGCGGCAATATTTGGTTCACTTAGAGAGAAAAAATTGGCTAATTTAGCAGCAATATTACCTTTTAAAACATTAATTTTTCTAAAGTCGAATACGTCATAAGTGGAGGGGGCTTTTTGGGTCTGTCTATAGTTGAAGCAAGTTTGAGCCAGATTGGGAGGTGGTCACTTACATCAGAAATTAGAACGGACGATGATTGGACAATTGATGTGTCATTACAGAAAAAATTATCAATAAGCGTTTGAGATGTGGAGGTCACTCTAGTCGGAACGGATATGCAGGGGAAGTACCCAGATGCTGCCAAAGTATTAATGAAATAGTTAGTGGGTTCATGACAATCAGATTTAAGAATATCGAAATTGTAATCGCCACCCATGATACAAATTCTTTTCTCCCTATCTATTCTGTCCAATACATCTTCAATGTAGTCTGCAAATATAGCTGATGGGTAAGATGGTGAGCGATACAGGGATCCTACAATGAGATTGAATTCAAAAGGTTTATGCAATTCTAAGAAAACTGATTGATGTGAGATACATTGGGACTCCAGATCACTTCTCCTGCTGTATGGTAAGGTTTTGCAGATGTAAATCCCAGCCCCTTTACCTTTAAATTCTGAGGGAGTGGAAGTTTCCAAGTTGAAGTTGTCGATGGTGTACGACCCGGATGATCCAGGGGCAAGCCAGAGTTCTGTAACAAGAATGATTTTGGGTTTAGGCTGAAGGCTGGAGATAAATTGATGAAGTGAATCAAAGTTTTTGGGAAGGGACCTGATGTTAACATGTACAATGGAAAAACTATTAGGGTTTTGCTGAGATATATCCTGCACAGATGAGTAACTGCATAGCTCTAATACATCATTAACTTTACTTGAGACAGCTTGATCTTCTTCAAGGCAGGAAAAGTTAGGCTGATATCTTACAAAATTATCGAGGTTGCTCAGAGTAGAAATGTTTTTAGCAGGGGCTATCAAAAACTACAAGAAAAATTACTTTTAAAGTTATAAATAATGCAAAGAAAAGTAAGTAGAAAAACAGGAACTGTTTTACAAAGCTGACTGAACATGGGGAGGTGGATCAAACCCAGACATTGACATAAAAAACACTGAAATTTAGCCTTATCTGGTTTTGGACCTGTGCAACACACGACAGCTAGGACCAGCTAGTAAACCAAAGCTGGTCTATCAGGGGAACCAGAGAATATTATATCAAGCAGATCACCTAAGGAAGGGAAAAAACTGCGATGAACAATGAAAAAACTGCAATAAATGATGCAATGAGGAAGGGAAAAACTGCACGGAAAAACTGCAATGTGTTGCATGAGGACCACTGTACGACAAAGTGCAGGCAATGTCGATCCCAGTGTACCTACACCTGGTATGTTGACCCAGTTGTCGTCAGCGGGGAGGAGGGCCGGAGTCTATCTCAACCCCCGTCAGGTGATGCTGCCCTGGTATGGGCGAGGAGGGTCTTGAAGGCTGGACACTGTCCATGGAGTCATTTCCCTGCCGAGCAATGTCAGGGTTCAGGGGACAGTTCTGGCTGTTCACTCTGGTAGCAGCCTGCTCATCAGTATCAACAGCTGACTCACGGCCAAGCATGGACCCGGAGCCCACCGCAGCAGAAGTCCCGGATGAGGAACCAGCATGCTCACCCCGATGTCGAGCTTTCCCAGCAGAATTTGGCTGGGATGTAGGAGCCCCACTGGCAGCGCCCATCACAGCAGGGGCAGGTGAGTCAACAGCAGAGCTGCTTGCAACTGGTGGATGAGTACCCGCCACAGCCGAGCCACCAGAGCCAGAAGGGGCAGCCTGGACAATATGACCTGCAGAGGGGTCCATACTGACATCAGGGCCAACAGTTGACCCAGTTGAGGAACGTGCAGCAGGTGTGGGGTCTGCAGGGGAAACATGGCCTGAGGCAGTAGGAGCAGCTCCAGGTCCTCCCCTGGTCTCAGCACCCCCCGGCTAGCCTGCAACACAGTGGGGGCCCCGTGGCTCCCAGCCTCCTGCACAGGGGCAGTCTGCCTGCGACACAGCTCCAGGATCTCGCCCCTGGTTGTTCCAACCATAATCTCCAGTAGGCCTGGTGCTGTTATGAAATCTGACAAAGATTCGCCCAGTGTTGGTGTAATATGATTGAAACGGGGAGTTAGACCTTGGGCTGTGAAGTTCCTGAAGGACCCTGACTACCTGCAGGCGCTCTGCAGTCAGGCTCTCATGAATAATGAGGCCGTGCCTCAGCACGGCCTCATTTTTTCGCTGCTCAGCAGGCACAAGTGCGTGTGGTGAGTGGTGAGAGCCGCCAACTGCGAACTCTGAAGATGATTCTCCACCAGCAAGTCTTTCCTCATCTGATCCCGTCCGTCCAGAGCGGTGAGCTTTTTCTCCTTCCTTCCTGCCATGGCATGTTCATAAGATATCCAGATATCACAATTATTTTTGAATATTAATAAAGTGCACCTTTTCCAATCCTGCAAAGGAAAATCCTGGGTGAAGTTCACTGTGCTTATTGGAAGAAATATTTACTCATTAAGAGGTGGGTATGGAGGAGGCATTAAGCTATAAAGGGTCCATTCTGAAGGTTAGGCTCCAAGCCAAATCCTGGTCGCGCCACCTGCCCTCGCCATGAGGGCTCCGTCGAAGTTGGCTGCGGGCATGCTGGGATCGTGCGAGCCACAGCGCGCAGCTCCCTATCGATGGTGTCGACAGTGGCCGCGGGGAGCCATGCTGCAGCTGCGAACTCTGTCACTTCGCGGTTGTAGCCATTAGCCACTGTCCGCAGCTTTAGCTTCCGCTTACCCTAGGATCTTTCGGTCAGCTGTGTAGCTGCGTTACCCCTGGCTTGACTTTCATGAATGAACGATAAAATGCAAAATTTATCCTATGTGTGGTCCTGATTTCAGGGGCGTATCCAAAGTGGAGAGCGATCGGCCCCACCCCCTTGTGCTGACCTTAAGCACTGGAAAGAAACGCCTCCCGCCGCAGCCGCTGGGCCACCACAGGGTGAGCCCTGCGGCTTTAGCTAGGCCCCGCAGGCTTCGAAATCAGGGGAAATAAAAGTTGATTTACGCCCAGAAACCACAGCGTAAAATTTGGAAGCTCCGGCCATATGGGTAAATTTACCACTCCAGAATACATACGCAAAGATGCATACAGAACAGAGCGGTGGCATCGTCATCAAAACACACAGGACGAACCAGTCGAAGCCCTCTACGTTTCCCCTAGATTTTTGGGTATAAAGTGTGCAAAAATTCGTAACGTAAGATGGGACTACTTTGAAATCGTGGAAAACTTCCAACAGTGTTAAGGATTGATAAAAATATTCTTTGATTCGAAAATTGTTCAGTGGAAAGTGTTGCAGAATTATCAAGGAAAAATAAAAAAAATCTATAAGGGAAGCGTATTTACTTAGTATTTACGAAAATGCACAAAAATTCCATGGATTTCTAACGCTGCATAAATTTTCTAGTATGGTGCACGGCGGAAAATTGATAATTGTCTGAAAGCCAACTGCGTAAGAATCCTCATCCAAGTATTATGTTGCCCCTGTTCCAAATGTCACCCGAATTCAGGTCTAGGGGCCCATTACAATGTATTTCGGGGCCTCTGAAATCGATCTCAGGGCTCCGAATGGTTGTCGTGTTGGATCTCCGAGGGTTGCTGTCGCAACCCCCCTCCCCTAATGCTGGTTTCCGGGTCTCCAGCTTTTGGCCTCGAAGGCTCCCCCGAGTGGTTCCTTTTTTTACTTTTCGGCTCCTGGCCTTTGCCAACATCAGAAGCTACTGCCCAATTCCCCGCATATGCGGAAAAATTCCAGGAATTGATGACTGTTTCTCTATGTCCCACCGTGCCGCACAAGGCGGTTGGCAGTCATTGCCAGGACAAGGCTACGGTTAAGCGTGAGAGCCAACCCTGCGCCCAGCGGGTCCCGGGATTTGAACGCGAGACCCTTATCTCCAGAAGGCAGGTGCGTTACCCCTGAGCTACACTGGTCTCTACACTGGGCCCCTGAAGAGCTTCTGGGCCTCCTTTGGTTCACTCGGAACCTCTGAGTCTGCGACCGGGGCCCTCGCAATTATACCAGGCCCACTGCTGCCCGAAATCGGGCCCCTATTCTCAGCAGTTGCAGATAATTTCCCTGTTTTCCACTCGGGCTCCCTGTGGTAGAAGCCGGGCCCCCAGCGGTTGAGCTGGGCCTCCTGTGGCTATCCGGGCAGCCTGACATGCTTCCGGGCGCCCTTTAGTCCAATTGGAACATCTGAGTGTGCGACCGGGCTCCTCCGAATTGCCCCCAGCCCACTGCTGCCAAAGCCGGGCCCCATTCTCCGCAGATGCAGATAATTGCCCTGTTATCTTCCCGGGCCCTCAGTGGGTCCAGCCGGGCCCTTTGCGGTTCACCCGGACCTCCTGTTACTATCCGACCCCCTGAAGTGCTTCTGGACCCCTGTGGTCCACTTGCGACCTATGTGTTTGCGACCAGGTCCCTCACGATAATCTCAGACATATTGTGACCGAAGCCAGTCCCCTACTTCTAACTCAAAGAAATAAGGGTTTTGGTAGCATTTTTAGTTTGGTGACATATTCGTGATGTGGAATTTCAAATGGTGACACGCCAGCAACTTTTTGACCCCTGTGGTGCTGATAAAACTGTGCTGACAGGTGGAACAGGGCTATTATAAGTGATACAAATTATTTTCATCGAGCCTTTCCTCTAGTTCTTAACTTTATTCTTATACTTTAGGTTAATTACAGTTTTTTTGGGCGGAACAGTGTCGTCTGAGTCATATTCATATCCCATACATTTGGTATGTAAAGGTACGAATAAAGGGAAATCACCCAAGGGGCCAGGAAGATCGCGCATGCGCAATGTATCGGACAGGGACCCTCAGGGCACCGGTGTAAAGATGCAGTTTTGAATTCCAGTGACTATTGAATTTGCTTGCACTGTGTTTTTTGTAAGAAAATAAGATTTCTCGCAAATTTTCATTCGCAGACAAACAATACACTGGCAGTAGCTACCCTGATTACCACAGAACTCATCACAGCAGTGATTTCCCCCTTTCGGAGACAAATAAGCAGATGAGGGAAATAAAGACGCTGAATTCCCACACTTCAAGTCCATATCAAGATGCTACAGAGCAGTTAGTGAGCAAGGAGGGGATGGGTAAACATTCATTGTGGAGCCCACGGTCAGATCGGAAAAAGGTGAAAATGTGATATGCAGGGGTGCGGGCACACAAATTTTCCTGGGGGAGGGGATGGGGGACTCCCGAACTTGGTTTCAGGAGCACCCGAGCTTGGTTTCAGAGGCCCCTAGCTGGAGTATTGGTATTGTGGGACTCGTGGAGTATTTGGTATTTGGCATTGGTATTGAGGGACTCCGTGACCAATTTGGCCACGGTACGAGGCCCTGAACATTGAACCCTGGGGGGCAGATATCGACCTCGAGGGGCCCCCGAACATTGGTCTATTGAGCGAAACATAAGCATTGGCCCATCAGGGCCATCAACCCCCCTCCAGTTTGGTCTCAGGGGTATCTACCTGGCTATCAGTGGACCACTGAGCATTGGTGGCGAGAGCTCCAACATTTCTAGCGGGAGCCCTCCAAACTTATCCCTTCGGGCTTGGTATCAGGGTCCCCGATCTTAGACTGGGCAGCCCCCATGAGCTCATTGCTTTGCTCCCCCCGGAGATTTGGTCTCAGGGTCCCCTCGAGCATGGGGTATGGCCTTCAAACTTGATCTCTGGTTTCGGTCTCGGAGGCCCCCAGCTGACCATCCCCTATCAAGTAGGAAGTCCCGACGGTCTTGGAATACCGCTTGGCCGAGACCTGGCCCTGCCCCTGCCGGAGGGTGATGGTTTGGAGTTTGAACACGCTGTATTTAGCCCTTGGTCCGGTAGGGGTTGATGAAAGCTCAGTTTGTTTTTTTTCGGTGGCACATGCAAACGGCGAAGGGAAGCACCACCGTACTTAGCACGCCTTATCCTGGATCACTGGTTTCGGTCTCGGAGGCCCCCAACTGACCATCCCTTATCAAGTAGGGAGTCCCGACGGTCTTGGAATACCGCTTGGCCGAGACCTGGCTCCGCCCCTGCCGGAGGGTGATGGTTTGGAGTTTGAACACGCTGTATTTAGCCCTTGGTCCGGTAGGGGTTGATGAAAGCTCAGTTTGTTTTTTTCGGTGGCACATGCAAACGGCGAAGGGAAGCACCGCCGTACTTAGCACGCCTTATCCTGGATCACTGCTGCAACTTTTCCCAAAATTGTAAGTTCGTGTCATCTTAGGTCAGGTCACCACTGCAGATCAAGTGACTTAATCCCCGAAGAGTTTAGTATAACATTAGTAGGAACATGGTTAATCCTCGCCCGACGGGGCATCGATGGCTCCCTGAGGTTTTGTTTTAGAATAACAAGAAAACGACGAAAGGAAAAGGGCTTAGAAGAAAAGGTTTAGTCTGTGATGACTGCAAGAACCAGGTCACTAGATCCTGGAGAAGCAAAATAAGTCTTAAAACGCGTATTTCAAACTTTCGCCCAAAGAATGACCGTCTTGTTAGGAGTCAAAATCAGCTAAAAATGATTGCTTAAAGTCGCAGTAAGATGTTAAGTGCGTACAAAAACGCTGCTGACGTCATACCCTGGAAAGCACACAAATGTGGCGCAATCTGTTTATTTGTCATGCCTGTGTGAAATCACTCGATGACATTTAAATTCATTTTATGTTGACCAGTCGTGAGTGTGAAATCACACAAAACATCGTCATTTAGAAACTGCAAGAATACTAAACTTACAGTTCAGCAGCTTTTCGAACTAACTCGTCGACACGTTCTCTGCCTAGAGGTCCCCAGTTTCCGAGGCCCGACTGTGGGGTGAGCCGTCCGCCAATGCATGCCAGCACACACTAGGGCTCACAGATCGTTCTGGTCTGCTGTTCGCTCGGAGCTGACGGGCACCTGGCAAGGCGCTGTAGCGCCGACTGAGAATCGTCAGTAGCGTGACCACAGCGTCCTTCAGCTCCAGTGGTTGGACTCGTCGTCGTCCTTCGCTGGCCCAGTGCCCGGCCCGATGCTGATGCACCGTCACCGCGGCGCCACGGTCGTCTCCGCGGAGTGGGGCGGGAGACGATTCCGTATGATGAGACGATGCCAGCCGTCCGGCCACTGCTGCTGCCACCTTCTCCTGGCAGCCCTGAATACCGTCTGGGTGATGATCCGGAGGTCTGTCGCGATGGTTTCCTGTCATAGGGTAGACGCTTCCTTTGCTAGTTGGTCTGCAGTGGTAGAACTCGTATGCCAGGTAAAACCGGTGGGCGATATCCATATGCCGGCACTAACTTAGGCACCACCGCAGCCTATCCTAAATTTACGGAATAAGAGCCCGGGGTGGCGTTGCTGAACCCTTGCACCGTTTTCAGAAGTTTAAAGCACGTGCGATGTCAATAGTAAGGCGCCAGTGGACCATCGCTTATGAGGCCAATCACCATCTTTCCCGGCTGACGCATTAAAAATCACCACTGCGAACTCTGGGGGCTCCTCTGCATCTTCCGCCATATTTTTGACATTGATAACGTTCCAAACTAGTGTCTCTTCTCTTCGGCTTGTGCTGGCAGGCCTCCGTGTTCTTGCCAGAAGGCACGGATCCATTAACGGGTGTTTCCAAGGGTAGTGCCTGTAAGACGATTGAAACTCTTCCGGGAACATCAGAGTCGATGGGTAATATTTCTCGTTGTTAACCAACTTAGTCTGCCCTGGCGACAAACAGAAAAAGTCATTAGATGGTTTTCAATTTTGGGTTTCAAATGTTTCTTGTTAGGCTAGTTTTGAGAAGGTCTGGCTGTGCCCTTCCTTCCTCAGCATTTATATGTGAAACTTAAGTGGTACACATAAGAACATTCGCTTTTAACTAAACTTAAATCAAACATCAACGTCACAAGAGTGCCAGCCATCAAACTAAACGCAAGTTCAATATCGAAACCTGATATGGACGAGGAAAGTTAGCTCGAAAACACGGAATAAATACATGTAACACGTAGTGGCATGAAATGCAGGGTATTAAGAATGAAGAATGCGTCTTGCCAACTGGTGAACCAAGGGCCTACCCCAAATCCAGAACCAGACAGATGTTTTTTGGATTTTCTATTGATGACCACTGAGGAGATTCATTTAGGTTTCCCAATTTTTGCTCCGATTAACTGTCTCGCTAGCAGTCACCAAGACAGCGAATGGGTCGGGGATTTTCCTCCCCTGTTTGCAGGCACCACCCGGTCTGAGTCTATCCCCCTCCAACGAGAAGAAACCTCGGCAACGCCCCCGTGGGCTCGGTCTATGATTAAACGTCACGAGATTGAATTTTAAAGGTAGGGAGATCCCCACACTTACCTACAATAACAGACACCAGATTTATTCTCCAAATGTATAATTGAATTTGAAGTAGAAGGGGCGGAAGGAGGCCGTAGCAGCAGCGGCGATGGGCCGCAGCACAAAAGGCATGAGACTGCTGAAGCGATGGCAGGATGCCATAGAAACAGCGCGAGAGGCAGCACAGCAGCGGAAAGGGACCGCAGCAGCAACGAAGGAGGCGAGAGGCTGTGCAGATGATTTAATACTGTGTATTGGGTTGTTCCAAGGTATACCCATCATTATTTGGGGGCCTCGCGCCCGGGAGGTCTCAGGTGCACCACTTTTCTCACAAAAGAAGGCTTATGCCTTTGATAAATCCGCTTGTATGTGCCCTGTTTGAGCATACTGTATGGCTGTAATGCCATATTGGTGCGTGATTTCCTTATCCAGAGCTTGAAATTGACTTTTTATTCCTCCACAGAGTGAATACTTTTCAGTGCCTGGAACAAAAAAACATGGTCAGAATGATATAAATGGTTGCATGCCAAAAATGGTAAATATGAACCTCAGTATTGGTGGTAGATGGCTATCAAAGTTCAGGTAAAATACACTTCAGGTATGAATGTGTCAATCTGAGGAATAGGGGCAGTAACAGTATTTTTCAAGTGGCGAGGGGCAGATTATGGCCCGGAGAAGACAGCAGGGATAGTTGATTGATTGACTGTTTAGGCCTAGGGGTGAACCAGTCTGTGTAGTAATTTAATACAGCTATTGCTCCTCTTATGCGAGAATTTCTCGGCAGCGAGAATGACGTCATATATCCCTCCCTCATCCATGGACTTTGAAACACAATCATAAACCAGCAATAGCTGGTCCATAGTAGACCTTCCACTTCGGAAGCCAAATTGATGGGGAGTTATTAGTGCGTTGCTCTCCAGGTACGAAGTCAAGTGGGACCTAATAATGCGCTCCAATGTTTTACAACATACTGATGTTAGACTAATAGGGCGATAATTTAAAGGGTCATAACGCACCCCCTTTTTAAAGATAGGAATAACTAGGGATGACTTCCACAATTCCGGAACTTGACCTTCGAGTAAAGACTGGTTGAATATTATATTGAGGGGATAAGCAAGTTCTGCAGCACATTCTTTAAGGAGCAAGGGATGAAGATTATCGGGACCCATGGCAGAATTCCCATCAAGACCATGGAGAACCTCAAGTACAGCATTCTCAGTGATGTCTAGTTCGGCTAGCAATCCCTGAAAAGTCTGGTGGGCTATCGGGTTAGGTGGGGGAGACCTAATGAACACAAATGAGAAAGATTGAGCGAATGCTTCAGCCATGGGGCCTGGTTTATCGCTAAGGCAGCCAGTCTCAAGCCTAATGGGACCGATCAAGGGGCGACTAGATTTTTTGTTCCTAATGTAGGAGTGGAGTAGCTTTGGCGATTTGTTTGAACGTAAAATGAGACCCCGCTCGTACTCAGACTGAGAACGAACCGCATATGTCCTAAACTCTCTGTTGGCTTCAGCGAAGGCTAGGTAGGCAACTTTTGCCTGATACGAGCGCCTCCCGAGATTCTGACGAATAGTTTTGTAGTTTTTCCAAGCATTTTGGCGGCGATGAATCAGACTTGTGGGGGGTCTGATTGACCAAGGAGGCTTAGAATCTCCTGGGGCCCTGAAGGGGATGTCCTCTGCCACAATCTCTGTGATGATGGTTGAGAAGTGAGAAAACATCTGGTCAGCATCTCGCTCAGCTAATTCAAACTGCCAGTCAATTTCAGACAACTTCCCCTGATGGCATCGTACCTTCCCCTCTGCCAATTTCTTTGACTGACATCTTTATTTGGTGGGTTGTCAATGGAGTGCATGAAGATATAATCAAATATTGTGGGACAATGGTCGCAGCCAGGAATGGGTGCAATCACTTGGATAGTACCTATGCGATCTCCTTCCGATGTAAAAACAAGGTCGAGAATATTACCTGATCTCGGAAAGGTAGGCTCAGAGACCCACTGTGTAAGGCCTAGTGAGGTGAATGTGTCCAGGAAGGTTTTTCCATTGGAGAGCAAGTGGCTGACTGGTCATCTTTAGTCCAGTCCAAGTTTGGAAGATTTAAGTCACCTACAATCAAAACCTCTTTTCCAGTACAAAACCTACTAAGAAAGGACATGAGCCGTTCATTGTCCACAGGCGTGTTAGACGGAGGTCGATATATGACGACCACAAACACATGAGCAGAAGATAAACAGAATGTTAGGACATTGGAAGGGGTGAGTCCACATTTTCAGTCATCAATCTCTTGTGGAGGTAAACACAAACTCCATGTTTGTGAATAGACCCACAAACATCATTTCGTATGAGACGGAAATTTGGGATTTCTACAAAAGAATCCTTGATCTGATTAATCAGGTGAGTTTCTGTGACACATACAATGTCAATGTTCATAGAGCTAACACTATCGCTAAGCAATTTCAGCCTGGAGCAAAGACCATTAATGTTTAAGTTGGCTACTCTTATGGATGTAGTCAGGTCAGTATTGGTTGCTAGTTTCCCAGGGTACCAGGAGCGACACCCCGGGTAGTTTGCACAGGTACACTAGCTAGCACTCTATCCACTGAGGCTGCAGCAGTGTCACCAGCTGGGGCAGGCAACACGGCAGCAGCACTCCTCGGACCTTGAGGGTCTTGGGTCCTTCGTGTTTGCCTACGATTGTAGAGTTCTGTCCTTTGGGCATAAGTGAGGTCTCTATTGATGAAAACCCCATTATTGGGCGACCCTTTCAGTGATTTTGCATTGTCGAGAAGCAGCTTTCGGTGTCACTTGGGATTTTCACACGGAAGATATCAGAGTGGCCAGAAATTTTACATATGTTAGTCATTTGAACTGCTTTGCCAGTCAGGTCCCGCACAATTTGGCCCAGCTTAGTTTCCAAGTCATTGTGGGAAGTGGCATTGCATCCTCGCACAATTATAAACTGGTGGCGCTTCTCCCTTTCCTGCATTTCTTTGACCTCACTGCGAATTGCTGACTGTAAGGATGGATGTTGATCTGCAGATAGGATTTGATCCAGTTTGGGCAGGAATTGGTGCAGGGGTTTTGGTTGGCTGAGATGCCAGGCTTTTGACTTGGTCTGACAGTTCTTTAATCACAAAGCAGATGCCCTTCATCTGCTGAAACAGCTGGCAAACCAGCTCAGCCATGTAAGCTTCAGTAGAGCTAGATGGGGAGTTTCCCCTAGCAGATGAGTGAGTCACACGGCATTTAGTGCACACATATTTGAGATTGGCTCCATCATATTTGTGAATGGCTTCTATAAGCTCTTTGCTTAGGCCAGAGCACATCACAGTACCATGAACCCATGATTCACATTCATCACAGCCTATGGCGTCATCACCTACATCACATGAGCAAGACAAGCAAAGCTGCATTCCATGGGCAGGATCTGGCGTGTTAGCTGCAACACTAGCACTACGCCCGCGTCTTGATCCTCCATGCTGGCGTCTCTGAGGCATGCTTTACAGCAAAATGTGAATGCAAGGGGAAAGTTATCAACAAGGCAGTTAACAACCCTCACCCAACAACACATTGATGCCTCAAATGACAATACTAGCAAATCACATGCACATCTGGCTCAAGCGGGCAAGACAGGGAGGCAGTACAAAGGTAGCAGGGGAGTCACAAGCTGGTAGGACTAGGTTCAAGCAAGCATATGAGCAGGGAAAAGCAATAAGGAGCAACAAAAGAAGACATTTATAGGTATACAGCATCAAACAAAAGAAATCTGGCGAATACGTAGTTATATTAATGCAAATGATCAATATAGGTAGAAAAAGGAAAAACATAAGCTGCCAAAGAAGGAGCAATACACACAGAAACAGCAAAAAAATAAAAGGAAAAAAACAAAATTTAATGTCAAACAGAAAGACTGATAAAACATAACAAAAACGAGATGAGCCGATACAAAAAAAAACAAAATAATCATGTGTGGTTTATTCATTTTGACATACATACATACATACATACATACGTGTATTTCATCTTGTGTCAAAACAAACAAGCCATGGAACATCCTCGATTGGCGCAAAAGCACAATAGTACTTAAATCGAAGGCGCCTTTCGAGTTTGAGGACAGTTTTCGAATCATGAAGCGCCGCCAGGACCGTCAGCTCCGACTTTAGGTGCGCGATGCCGCCAACCCGTGGGACGCCGGCGCATCAGAGTGAAATCAGTAAACTTAGTGCTTGTAGTTTTAACGGCTGGAGTCAAGATTGGAATCGCTGTGAAGCAGTGATAAACCTAAATGTTTCTTGAGTTACTGCATAGCCCTGCGTTTTGGATAACCCTTCCCCTTTCAAAAGTATGTCTAATTTTTTTGCATTGTTTAACAATGAAAAATTAGAGTTGATTATTGCTGATATTCTGTTAACTAGGTTTGTTCTTGCATTTAAAAACAATGGACAGTGTAGAATGTAATGTTTAACGTCTTCGCAAAAATAACCACATTCGCATGACGGCGTCGTACTTTTTTGAACCGAGTATTGGTGACTGTTTAGACGCGACATTCCTATTCTTAATTGGGTTAGTAATGTATTTTGAAGTTTTGGTCCATAGTTATAGTATTCTGGTGGTTTTGTAATACCAAAAAGACTTGTAGCACCTTTCTTAAATTCTTTTCGCGAGTTGGATGCCCTGATCTGCTCTGGGAGTAAGTTATATAATTTGGTTGTGCTCGGCAAAAACGAATGTTTAAAGTTAATAGTTCGAAAGTGCAGTTGGATTCTTAGGTTTGCGTTACGAATGGGCCGATTTATGATGCTACTTCTAATGTTGGGCACTATGTTGTTAATATAGGTTGGTGTGATAGTATGGCACATGGTATGGAAAAATTCAAGTTTATGAATTTTACGCCGATCTTTAAGTGATGTCCAACCAAGGTCTGCTCTAAGCTTCTCTGTACTACTCCTCGGAAGTGCCCCAGTCACCAGTCTCGCAGCTCTACATTGAAGTCGTTCAAGTCGTTCAGCGTCGTTGACTGTCAGAAGTCCGTCGTAAATGATGTCACAGTAGTCAAAATGGGGTCGGACATATATGTTCATAATTTGACTTAAGGTAGATCTAGTTAGGTGACTTGATATTGGGTAAAGCGGGCTGAGTGTCATTTCTGACCTGGGTAAAGCTGACCTGTCCTTTCCATGTGATTAACTGATATTTCCTCTATTGCATGATTCTTATCAATTGGTTTCATATCATCCAGCCAATCTGGTCATATTTCAACCCAGACCCCGTTCAAGTTGTTTGGCAGCATTACGTCATCATGGCTAGAGAGGCACTACAGTTACTATGCAGGGCATTGGAGAAATTGCACTTTTTCGAAGCTCTAAATAACCTGTTTTAGAACTGTATCAACAAAACTTATATGGTTGAACAGAAAGCTAAAAGATCTTTATTTGTGAAACCATCAGACGTTTTGCAAAAAATCCAGTGAAGAATATTATTTTTACAAATTTTCCAGAGCGTGTCAAAATAAGAACATGTTCAGCACTAACAGCTGTTTGCAGTAAGACTAATCTTGATTTTGATTGGCTGTTGATTTCTGACCTTTGATTGGCTGTTGGTGGTATGTGCAGCAGAAGACAATAAACACCGGTGATCTCTTGAGCGAAGGTAAATTTATTTCTCTCGGCTATTAGGTAGGCCTGAGTTGATCAAATAAATGCATGCCTTTTCAACAAATTCTTTGAAGTGTTATAATTTTTCATTAGATTTACGTAAAATACGCTGCTCGCCGTTGAGATCAAGGTTACTGTCAAATGGGTGAAACAAGTTGATTTCGATTTATACTAGATTGGTGCCAAATACGCCCAAACTTGGTATGTTTCAGCTGATCCTTCCAAAAACTTAGTAGAATCTCCTATAACTTAGTAGGAAAGGGCGGTGACGTCATCATGGGAGGACTATATTTAGTAGGATACTTGGTTGTACCCGTAGTTAAAGTACCCTGTTTCAACCTGTATTATACTTACACTACACTGCTATTCTTGCATGCAATAACCAAAATAAAAATCAATGAGATTGAGCTAGAACCACTCATATCTTGTTTTCAATAATCAAGTGCCCAAACTGGAACCACCTCATCACAAAAGCTTTTCATAGCATTTTTATTATTTTCAGTTAAAATATGGATGGCATAATGATAAAAAATTCATTCAGCTAAAGCCTTCTTTAGTTAGAGTTGGAAGCCTTCTAAATAGAGTTAGAAAATTTTAATTTGCAAATAGTAGCAGTATGACTGAAATTGGAAAGTGCTCCAGAAATGATTAAGTTAATATTTTGAGTGACACAGGCATAGCCGTTATTTACAACAAGAAAATTAGTGCACACCCATAGAGTGCCTGCTCCCTAAGGACTTCATAGTTGAGCTCAGTTCATACTCCCTGCCCAGTTGCATAGATTTGAAGCCATCACATGTTTATTATGCTCTCATTACACCAGGGTTAAAAGTAAAAAACAATAAAAACGGAATCAACATTACACCACCAGCGGACACAAGCTACGACAAATCATCCAGCAACTGGGCGCCATCAGGCCCTTGGTCCGCAGACGCCGACACTGACACCTAGCTCAGCGGGAACAAGACTCTGGATTTACATACAAAGACCCTGTTCCCATGCACAATGCTGATCAGGATTACATGATTGGATCTGGATGCATTTACAATATGGATAAAACGTTAGGAAATGGAAACCAAAGTTTCAATCTGATTGTCATTTATCCATATCCAGCCAGGTCTGGCAGCACATAGCAGTGTCACGTTGAATATTTTCTGTAGACTGCAAATGGAAATGAGAGTAGTCCGCTGAGAGTAAAGCTTGCTTTATTAAAAAATTATACCAAACCTGAAAAAAACTATTCATTACACAACATTCCTTAAAAAAACTAGTATTAAATACAAAGAAGAAACAGGCTTGTACACATAATAAGCCATTGTTTCTAAGAAAAATTGTACATTTCAGTGAAGGGAGTGAAAGGACGTATCAATGGGGCACTAGAGATGTAGCAAAAAAAAGAGATAAAAGACTATTCTATATGTCAATGTCAGAGCTCTATCCATATCCATTGAACCTATTCATATACAAGCCAGTGTGGTGATAACCACAGTTGTTGCATCCTGATTCTCAGCTCTAGCCAGGTTGGTCCATTGTGCATGGGAACTGGGTCCAGCAGCAAATGAAAGTCGATTACAAATGTAGGACAAATCATACAAATGGTTTTAAGGAACAACAAAAAGGAACAATACGGACTGCATAAAACACGTCATTCTACATGGAGAGAAAACAGTCTGCCAGACTACAAGAAACATTGCTAACCCAAAAACAGAAATAAGTAAGTGCAATTCGCTCTATAACCTAAGGTGTAGAAGCTAATAGTGCATAAATAGGTGCCATTTACTCTATTACCTTATGTGCAATCCTCCTTTATTCCAGGTGATAAATATTCCTGCGCCAGATTCGTAATGCTCCATTCAACACATAATTACTATAAAACAACATAGAAAATCCCAAATATTTGTGACTGAAATAATTTTACAGTCATTTCTCTACCAGAAAACTAAGTTTCATGGCCCTACTCCCACGGATAGTGCAAGAGAACACACAAAAATCCCATCCGAGTCACAATCCCCACCCACTTATCATGGAGCCGTCCTGTTGCATGGTTGACCTGACGTCATCGCAGCCGTCAGGGGTCGCCAAACGGTTGCCACTTTCCGCCAATGCTGAAGGGCCGGAGCGCACCCCCTGCAACATACCTACCGAGTTATATCACCATACTGTGGGGATATAACGACGCACTATATCCCCGTCTATGAGGTGAAATAGGGCCTTATATCCCCATATAGCGGTGATATAAGGCTCTAAAAGGGGCCAATCAAAAGCCGTTTAGCAGACTCGTGGTTTTGTTTCGAAACATTTTGTGGTAAAGCTAGTAGCAGAATTGTTGACAGTAAGCCAATGAAAGATAAAAATAATACCCTGCGTAATCTCTATTAGTGCAGATGGCGCTTCAGTCTTCTTTCGCGCCCTGTTTGCATATATTCTTCAAAATAAACAAATTGATCAACCTGTGTCGATTGAAAATGTCGGGAGGAGGGTGGTGAGTGACAATAATTGAAATATTGGAGCAACTTTGGTGGAAAAAGACCAGTAACAGTTACTCAAACATTTAAAGCATGAAAAAGAAATACCTGGAATGGAGACTTCAATAGGTACAAACCCTCCCCGCTTTTGGGTGTCATTCTAAAACATTAAAAAATCCTTCGCTAAGTAAAGCTCGGTAAGGACTAATGTGAAGTCTATGGGAGATGTGCTGGCCAATGACTTTAATGCCTCATAACTTATAAACTGTCGCTTGCACAGAAAAGCAACCATGCATTTCAGGAAAGCCTTATCTGTGTTGCGTCCGCTAAAACACATTTTAGGCATGAAATATCTAAAATATCAGCAAAGTGCAAGACAAATAAGAATTTTGGGTGCGTTCTTTGAAATATTCCAGCCTGGAATTCTGGGAACAGTGACATCACAGCTGTTCTCTTAAACTTTTCCCGGATTCCACATCGAATATTCCCGTCATGCCGTGCGGAACGGTGGGAATAGAAAAAGCAGTCCCGCTCAAGATGGCGGCGCCCATGGATGAATTTTGTGACAGTAAGTTTGTGGACTTTGAATATTTATCTGCTTGTAAGGTACATTATATGTTTTTGCAGGATAATCTGAACCTAATAATAACACCTAAATGAAAGTAAATTAAAGATTTGGGTGTGCACAAGTCAAAATAAATAATGAGACTGTCACACCTTGCCATTTACTCTGCATTCCAGCCTTGTTAAAGAACGTTCCACTGCTGGAATCCGGGGAATATCACGATGTCACAACCCCTGGAATTCCACCTCAGAATAATTCAAGGAACACAGCGTTTATACTGCATCTCAACTTGTATTATTACATGTTTAAAGAGTGTGTAATTCAGCACCACAGTAGCGCAGTGGGTTAAGCGTTCACCTAGCGAGTGAAAGGTCTGGGATCAGATCCCGCATGGTGCACTTTACATCTTCATAATGGTAATTTTGTTGCTCAATAGCACAGTTAGCAGAATGCTTATCTAGCAATCCTAGTGTTCCAGGTTTGAATCACGGCTCACACACATTCTGTTTTTCTATTTTATGGTTATTATGCCATTATTTAGGTTTATATTGGATAAATAATACCTCAGTAGTGGCTGTTCACTCTCAGTTGAAGTAAGACATGCTCTAAAGCCTGTTTTTTTGTTGAATATTTTACTGTTATCTATATTTTAATGTTTTTGTTTATTTACCCCATTCTTTTTAATGAGCCCCACAAAAGCATCCCAGAAATTAAGGAGGCTTCCGTTCCAGGTTTCTTTATTCCATGATTAAAGTTCAGGGAGTACTTGTACAGGGAGTGTTGTGAATGACTGGACTGACTCTCTGACCAATAATGACTATATATCTCTCTCTGAATGACTCTCTCTCTCCCTGTCTGAATGACTGTCTGATAATCATTCTATATGTCTGAATGATTATCTCTGTCTGAATGACTGTCTGTCTGAATGACTCTCTCTGTCTGAATGACTTTATGTCTGAATGACACTATATGTATGAATGACTCTCTCTGTCTGAATGACTCTCTCTCTGTCTGAATGACTCTATCTGCCTGAATGACTATGTCTGAATGACTCTCTGTCTGAATGACTCTATGTATATGAATGACTCTGTCTGAATGACTCCCTATGTCTCAATGACTCCCTATGTCTAAATGACTCCCTATGTCTGAATGACTCCCTGTCTAAATGACTCCCTATGTCTGAATGAATCCCTATGTCTGAATGACTCCCTATGTCTTAATGACACCATATGTCTGAATGACTCCCTATGTCTGAATGACTGCCTATGTCTGAATGATTCTATATGTCTGAGTGACTCTATCTGTCTGAATGACTCTGTGTGTCTGAATGAATATGTCTGAATGACTCTCTGTATGAATGACTCTCACTGTCTGGATGACTATCTCTGTCTGAATGACTCTCTTTGTCTGAATGACTATCTGTCTGAATGACCCTCTCTGTGTCTGAATGACTCTCTTTGTATGAATTACTCTCTCTCTGTCTGAATGACTCTATCTGTCTGAGTGACTCTCTATCTGTCTGAGTGACTCTGTATCTGTCTGAATGACTGTCTATCTGTCTGAATGACTATATGTCTGAATGACTTCATCTGTATGAATGACTCTCTATAAGTCTGAATGACTATAAGTCTGAATGACTCTCTATAAGTCTGAATGACTCTCTATCTGTCTGAATGACTATCTGTCTGAATGACTCTCTATCTGTCTGAATGACTCTCTATCTGTCTGAATGACTCTCTATCTGTCTGAATGACTCTATATCTGTCTGAATGACTCTCTATCTGTCTGAATGACTCTTATCTGTCTGAATGACTCTCTATCTGTCTGAATGACTCTCTATCTGTCTGAATGACTCTCTATCTGTCTGAATGACTCTCTATCTGTCTGAATGACTCTCTATCTGTCTGAATGACTCTCTATCTGTCTGAATGACTCTCTATCTGTCTGAATGACTCTCTATCTGTCTGAATGACTCTCTATCTGTCTGAATGACTCTCTATCTGTCTGAATGACTCTATCTGTCTGAATGACTCTATCTGTCTGAATGACTCTCTATCTGTCTGAATGACTCTCTATCTGTCTGAATGACTCTCTATCTGTCTGAATGACTATCTGTCTGAATGACTCTATCTGTCTGAATGACTCTCTATCTGTCTGAATGACTCTATATCTGTCTGAATGACTATCTGTCTGAATGACTCTGTATCTGTCTGAATGACTCTCTATCTGTCTGAATGACTCTATATATCTGAATGACTATCTGTCTGAATGACTCTCTATCTGTCTGAATGACTCTCTATCTGTCTGAATGACTCTCTATCTGTCTGAATGACTCTATCTGTCTGAATGACTCTCTATCTGTCTGAATGACTCTCTATCTGTCTGAATGACTCTCTATCTGTCTGAATGACTATCTGTCTGAATGACTCTATCTGTCTGAATGACTCTCTATCTGTCTGAATGACTATCTGTCTGAATGACCTATATATCTGTCTGAATGACTATCTGTCTGAATGACTCTCTATCTGTCTGAATGACTCTCTATCTGTCTGAATGACTCTCTATCTGTCTGAATGATCTATCTGTCTGAATGACTCTCTATCTGTCTGAATGACTCTCTATCTGTCTGAATGACTCTCTATCTGTCTGAATGACTCTATCTGTCTGAATGACTCTCTATCTGTCTGAATGACTCTCTATCTGTCTGAATGACTCTCTATCTGTCTGAATGACTCTCTATCTGTCTGAATGACTCTCTATCTGTCTGAATGACTCTCTATCTGTCTGAATGACTCTCTATCTGTCTGAATGACTCTCTATCTGTCTGAATGACTCTCTATCTGTCTGAATGACTCTCTATCTGTCTGAATGACTCTCTATCTGTCTGAATGACTCTCTATCTGTCTGAATGACTCTCTATCTGTCTGAATGACTCTCTATCTGTCTGAATGACTCTCTATCTGTCTGAATGACTCTCTATCTGTCTGAATGACTCTCTATCTGTCTGAATGACTATCTGTCTGAATGACTATCTGTCTGAATGACTATCTGTCTGAATGACTCTCTCTCTCTCTCTCTCTCTCTCTCTCTCTCTCTCTCTCTCTCTCTCTCTCTCTCTCTCTCTCTCTCTCTCTCTCTCTCTCTCTCTCTCTCTCTCTCTCTCTCTCTCTCTCTCTCTCTCTCTCTCTCTCTCTCTCTCTCTCTCTCTCTCTCTCTCTCTCTCTCTCTCTCTCTCTCTCTCTCTCTCTCTCTCTCTCTCTCTCTCTCTCTCTCTCTCTCTCTCTCTCTCTCTCTCTCTCTCTCTCTCTCTCTCTCTCTCTCTCTCTCTCTCTCTCTCTCTCTCTCTCTCTCTCTCTCTCTCTCTCTCTCTCTCTCTCTCTCTCTCTCTCTCTCTCTCTCTCTCTCTCTCTCTCTCTCTCTCTCTCTCTCTCTCTCTCTCTCTCTCTCTCTCTCTCTCTCTCTCTCTCTCTCTCTCTCTCTCTCTCTCTCTCTCTCTGGGGCTCACATATAAACGTTTGTGCCGGTTGCTTTGTGATGATTGTACGCCGTGAGCTACGGTTGTGCTTGTCTTCATATTTGCTTGATGCAGTGCGCTTGATGTGTATCGTCTGTATATATGCTTGATGTAGTGTGCTTGATGTCTATCTACAGTATATTTACTTGACACAGTGCGCTTGATGGCTTTGTGGCTGCCTGATGCTCAGCTTCACCGTGATAACTAGCAGAATCATTTTATGTGGCTCTTAGGTGCTCATTTCTACACTTGTGAGCCCATGTGGCGTCTACTTTTTATGATATCATCTTAACTCTTCATGTTATAGCTCATCTCTTCTTTGTTGCCTCACCTGATCAGCAACGCTGATGTTATTTCTGTTACTGCCTTCATCTCGCCTACATCTAAGAGAAACTCAGTACTGCTGCCATCTCGGTGGCGGGGGGGGGTTCGACCAGGATTCCAGTGTGCTGTGCTCCGCTCCCTTCGACTGGTAGCCCAGAGAGCCGTTTATGAATACCGCAGGAGCGGCCGGGGGAATGATTCCATCGTCGCCAGTGCTGCTCGCGAAGGCTGCCGGCCCATCTAGGACCCGGACGCTATCTGGCGGCTCCGCCACACTCACTGGACGGCTGGAGGCCGACCTGCTCGCTTGCTGCGGGGGCTGCGGGCCCTGAGTCGATCGTCAATTTCATCGGGTATAACTGCAGCACCCGATGTGTGGCCCCATCGTGCGTCGCCCGGACCCGTTCCCTCTAAACTGCCTCACCAATTTATCTCCGCCATTCGGGCTAAATGGAGCTGATAATCTGCACGTTAGACCGATTATGACCTCGGCTTTATCGACATCTTCATGGTCGTGTTGGCTCGGGCCGTACCGGCAGTCGGCGGGAAATGCTGTTTGCCTGGGGAGTGGGCTTCGGGGAGTAGCATCGAGCTGAATCTCAATCTACCTGCCCGGGACGCTGGCTGTTGCCTGCTGGGGACGCTGATTCTCACATGCCCAGCACACTGACTTTCCTGACCAGGCCACTGGCTCTCATCTATACGGGATGCTGACTCTCACCTGCTCAGGGCGCTGACTCACCTGCGCGGACTCACATGCTCAGGACGCCGGCTCCCACCTGCTTGAGGCGTTGACTCTGCTCGGGATGCTGACTATCATCTGATCGGGACGCCGACTCCCACCTGCTTGGAACGCCGACTCTCATCCGCTCGAGACGCCGACTTTCACCTGTTCGGGACGCCAACTCTCATCGGCTCGGTACCCTGACTCACCTGCTCGGGACGCTGACTATTTCCTGCTCGGGACGCCGACTCTTATCCACTCGGGACCCTGGCTCTCAGCTGCTCGGGATGATAGCTCTCACCAGCCTAGGACGCTGGATCTCACCTGCTCGGGACGCTGGCTCTCACTTGCTCAGGACGCTGGCCGTCACCTGTCCAGGACGCTGGCTCTCACCTGCTCAGGAACCGACTCTCATCCGCTACGACACTGACCTCACCTGCTCGGGACGCTTACTCTCACCTGCTCAGGGTGCTGACTCACCTGCGCGGACTCACATGCTCAGGACGCCGACTCCCACCTGCTCGAGGCGGTGACTCTGCTAGGGATGCCGACTCTCATCTGCTCTGGACGTCGACTTCCACCTGCTTGGGACGCCGACCCCCATCCGCTTGGGACGCCGACTTCCACCTGCTCAGGACGCCAACTCTTACCCGCTCGGGACCCTGACTCTTACCTGCTCGGGACGCTGACTCTTGTCCGCTCGGGTGCCGACTCTCATGCTCGGGATGCCGACTCTTATCCACTCGGGACTCTGGCTCTCACCTGCCTGAGACGCTGGATCTCACCTGCTCGGGACGCTGGCTCTCACTTGCTCAGAATGCTGACCGTCACCTGTTCAGGACGCTGGCTATCACCTGCTCAGGAACCGACTCTCACCTGCTCGGGGCGCCAACCCTCATCTGCTCGGGACGCTGGCTCTTATCTGCTAGCGACACCGACTCTCACCTGCTCGGGGCACCAACTCTCATCCGCTCTGAACGCCGACTCTCATTTGCTACGTCACTGAACTCACCTGCTCGGGACACGGATTCACATGCTCGGGACGCTGACTCCCACCTGCTCGGTGCGCTGACTCCTTCCTGCTCAGAATGCCGACTCTTATCCGCTTGGGACGCCGACCCCCATCCGCTTGCGACGCCGACTTTCACCTGCTCGGGACGCTGACTCTCATACGCTCTCGACGCCGACCCTCTCCTGCTCCGGACTCGGGTTCTCACTTGCTCAGAACGCTGACTCTCATCCCCTCGGAACTCTGGGGCTCTCACTTGCTCGGGATGATAGCTCTCACCTGCTCAGGATGCAGGATGCCACCACGACGTCGTTCCCCCGGACCTGGGGCAGGCTGGTATGAATGCTCCCCACGATGGACAGCCTGGTTCTCATGAGGGCTGGGCACCGCCGGAGGGCGTGTTCTGGCGTGTCTGCCTCCTCGTTGCAAATGGGACATCTTCCCGCAGGGCAGCAGATGGTGTTGCACCCTTGGCACTCTCGGGAAGGGCTCCAGCCGAGACAAGGTAGGAACTGCCTTGAACAGGACCAGTGTCCCGCTCGCAGCTGTTGGACGTCGACCGATGCCAGCCAGTTGCCAGCCGGCAGAGGTCCCCTCAGGGGACCGATATTCACTTGCCGGATTCGTCCGGCAAGTAAAGATTGGAGCAACGAGGAATGATGCGCCCGGGGCCCCAGTGAGCCCTGGAGGGCACGTCGTTGCATAACCGCGGACTTATCATTTCTGACCCTTCGGCGGCCGCCGCCTCTTCCGACTTCGGTCGGTTAGAGTCAGCATCTGTCGGCGGTGGCTCTGGTGATGAGGCCCGCGGTGATACTGATGGCTGCCTTACGGGCCCTTTGTTACCTGGTCGGTAACCGTATTGGATCGGGTCAGCTCTGTCCTGCACCTGCCAGTATGTAGCTCCTGTATGTTTTTTGTTCTATTATTTTGTTGATTATTGTTAGTTCCTGTCACCTTTTTGTGCCTTAGTTGTCGCCCTCACAGTAATTTGCCTTCTTTGGCATTTTATGGGTGTAAGACGCCCACTCGAGGCCTATCTCGAGCCCCGGCGACGAGGTTGACGGGATCCTGGGGTGTTTAGGTCCCCCTCGGGTGGGTCAGTCCCGAGGGTTCCAACACGCTCCCTTTGGCCCAGATATCTCGATCTAACCGGGGGTAAGCCGTCCGTAGGCTGCCGCGGACGGCCTAGCTACTCGGCAGTGTCTACGGGCGCTGTCGCTTGGTCCAGCTGGGCAGGGGGATTATGTTTCGGGCGTGCGGCGCGGTGCCCTTCGCGGTGGGGACTGTGATAGTTCTTGCCGGGCTCGACGTGGGCCGGGGTTTCGGAAATCGTCGATTTGCGAGACTTCGGCCTGTTGCGCGCGCCTGGTGGACCGCAGTCTCCGCTGGGTGAGGGCTGCTGCGTTTTGCTTCGTCCCGACTCATGGCCCTGCCGGCCCACTGCACAGTGATGCAGGAGGCCTGAAAAACGGGACGAAACTCATAGCTCAATAAATAATAATGAAAGAACAATGATTTTGGGTGCAATTTGAAGCTCTTCATCAGGCGGCTCAAACAAGCACACCAAATTTCGTTTTTCCTCTTAACCCTCATTTTTGCCTGGGGGTTGATTCTACCCCCTCTTAATTTTTCGCGATGGGAGAAAATCTGCTCGCTTTAGCGCAATGCCGCGTGGCAAGTGCGAACCAACATTAATTTGATACATCTTGACGAAATTTCAATCCAAGGTCAGGTCACGTCACCGAGTTATGATGTCATTTCTAAATCGATGTAAAGCAATGTAGGTTCTCAAAACAAGGTTGGCAAAAGCCGGGAATACCTCAGCTTCTAGAGGAGTTAGATCGAGTTTCTATACACTATTCGAAAGCTCTTGTAAAGAAAAATATAGGGCGGACATCCATTTTGAGGTCAGGTCCATAACGAAGGCACCAGAGCACCCCTTGGGACCCATTGGGTGCGCTACTTTATGCGGAGGCTATCTGGGTTTTTTAACGGTTCTGTCAGCGGCAGTAGCTTTATGAAATAATTACTTAGTCGCAAATCTGACCATGCGATAAGCTGAATAAAGATAATAGTAAGAGAATCAATTCGTATGATTGATAATTTGATTGAATGATTGGATTTCCCCACTTGTCCGCCGGCAAACATTGGAAGTGAAAAATGCATTCTCACCTCGTATTTATTAACATTGTGAACACATTTAGGGTAGATCCGGGTAATAAAACATCATCGGAAGATAACCACTGTTAAGCTTTAACAACCGGCAAACGCAATAAAATGTGCGACAAGCGACTATCTTCAAAATCCAAGAGAGGTAGTATGTACAGCCGTTTCGATACTGATTGGTTGGTATTAGGCTGCGGTCGTTTTTGCAAAATATCTCTCAAGAGCTGGTCTTTACAGAGACGATTGTTGACTCACCTGCTTCGTTTTAACTGGATGCATGAATTGACGTGCGAAATACTTCATCATGTCCAAAATTTGCAAGTTATTGAGAAAAGACACCGAAAATAATCGGGATCGGTAAAAACAACTTTTTGTACATAATTTACAAATTTACGTTTCATCCAGTCTGCAGGGTCCCAAATTTAAAGAGCTCATCAAAATTCATTGCTAGAGACGAAACGTTTATGAGAAGAGTAATCGTTTTTAAAATATTTCTTAAACGAACTGACACTAACCCGGTGTCCTAACCAAGACGCAACGCTTCGCAAGGAGACACTGACCACCGTGAGTTCATCCTCTTACACTGCCACTACGATGGATCGTTTGGAAGTTAGACCCCCGTGCGGACTAGACAAGAACAGCCTGGCTCATCTATCCCTGTGTGGGTCAAGTCTTCTTCCAGGGTCCTGGTCCTTACTCTAGAGGAGGGCAAGAAAATGAATCCCTTTCAGGTTGTCGAGGCCTTGGCTAAATTCGGAACCACGACCCGTGTCTATCGGCACTCCGCCAGCAAATTGGACGTCACCATGTCCTCAGAAGAAGAAACGTACAGTCTGCTGTCGGCTAAAAGCCTGTCGTACTCTGGAGAAGGAGGAACCTTGGTATCGATACCGATAACAGTGACTCTCCACCCCACAAAGAACAGCGATGCTGGTGTGTTTCTTATCGGGAGCTCGCTGGGTCAACAGAACAGGACGTATTGAATGGTTTGAAGGAGCAGGGGGTGAAAAACGTGCGGAGAATGAGTAAGAGGGTGAGCGGTGAGCTTGAAGCGACAAACACTTTCGTTCTGACTTTCAATACTAAGGAGCTGCCTCAAACCATCCGTGTAGGCTGGCTTTCCGTGCGCGTTCGTAGGTACGTACCGCACCCCACGCGATGCTACCGATGTCAGAGATACGGTCATGTGGCCAAGACTTGCAAAGGGCAGGAGATGTGTGCGAGGTGCTCGATGGCAGGCCACGGCTCAGCAGTTTGCAAGGCGGGCGTCTCCAAGTGCGTCGGATGTGGTGGTGACCATGAGGCGTGGTCACGCACATGCCCCACGTTCCTCTCTGAGAGGGAAAGGCTGAAAGAGCATGTTCTGGGAAGGCCTCCTGAGGAGAATGTATCACAAGGAGATAGCCGCCGTGAGGTGCCTGGCTCTCTCAAGCCGCCTGTGATGGAGGGAGCTTCCGTGCTGTCCTCATCCTATCGCGATGCCCTCGTGGGAGGCACTGTGCAATCGAGATCTCCCGTCAACCTTGATTCCTCCTTGCGAGATATCAGTCCGTGATTTCATTAGCATTTACGGTGGACGGGTGCCACAACCAGTCAACCACTTCAGTACCCAGACTGGTGAAGTTAGGATCACATCTGATAAGTCCGTTCAGACTGACCCAGTTGCCAACTTTGTTAAATCCCCATCAGTACTGATGCCTGACAATCAGAGTGGGCACACAACGGATAAGAGCACCCAAGCGGATCTCGAGGAAGGTTTGCCTGCGTCGGGCGCCGCATCACCAGCGGACCATTCTGGGGAGATTACAGGGCCTGATGTGAGTGGGGAGCAGCCAGTCCCTGACACGGGGGATGCTGCTCAGTTGGAACGTTCTGCCTCAGCACCACCAAAGGGGCGCAGTTTGCGAAAGGAGCAAAGTGCAGCGCTATCCCAACACCCGCAGATAGCGACTCTGCACCTATGCCTCCGCCATACCCGCCACCGTCACCGCCGACACAAACACCGCCACCAAAAACAAATGGCATGGGTCGCTCAATTTCAGAGTCCCGTGAAATTAAACGAAGACTTTCCCCTTGTTCAAGCTCAGGAAAGGCATCCCCCAACACGGCACGAAGAAACAACAAAACCAGATTTCCTTTTCCTTGACACAAAGGGAAAGAAAATCTGAGTGCCAAGAGTGCATAAAGAGTTCCCCATTAAAATAAAGCAAGCAGGGTCCTAAGAAAATTTTGGATAAATCAAAAATGTTGGCAAGATGTGTCACGCCCTTCTATTAGTGATGAGAGGCATTCCGGTCCAAGAGTCCGGGAAACATAGATGAACAGAAACACAACTTTCGTTCGCAGCTCTCCGCCCAAGGGTCTCGGATATCCCGAGCGAACGGAGAGACCACCACATGCATGGGATGCACGTACGGCTTGGTGCGTATCATAAATGTACGACGGAAGAAGCTGGGAAACTTAGGTAGAATCTCGGCACATCAGTTTTTTTAAGCTGCTGTTCTTGCTGAACAATGACTTATGCTAGCCTCTTTCTAAGTAGCTTTTGCAGACCGTATATAGTTGAAATCTAATATGATAATGATGGGTGCGAAATGGCCAAGACGCGGAAAGCTCCCTAAAACCCCAATACACACATACACACCGGCAGAGGCGGCGGGACTTCCTCTCCCATGAGTGAGTGGTACCAGCCGGCGGGCCAAGCTCTGATTTAGTGAGACCTCGTCGCTCTGGCATCCCCCCGGGACACCATGGTGACGTCCACCGGCACCTGTTTCTGGGGAAGGGCAGAGGCCTCCCTGGCAAGCGCGTCTGCCCTCTCGTTTCCCAGGATTCCGCAGTGGGAGGGGACCTATTGCAGAATTACTTGCCGGTTCCCTCTAGCGATGGTCGAGAGGGCCTCCCAGATCTGAACCCCGAGCGGGATGACTTGTTCTGCGGGGCTGGCACGGAGCGAGGCCAGGACCGACAGGGAGTCAGTGCATATCACAATGGGGTCGTCCACACAAGTCAGAAGTTCGCAAAGGAGGCGCAATGATGCCGAGATTGCGAAAAGCTCCGCACGGAAGCTGGAGCTGAGTCTGCCGGCGGGGGCTCGGAGCTCGTGGCGTTCACCCGGCTCCTCGATGAATGCTCCGGCTTCGCCGTTCAAGACGCCTCCGTCAGCGGAGCCATCCGTCCAAGCTCAGATTGCACACTGTGGTAGGGCCGTCAGTTGGAAGAGCGCCGCTTCCTTCTTCGTGGACGATGATCCTCCCGGTATGTTTTGGCCCACATCAAGGTTGAAAATCACCGGCGATGCAATCCCCTCAAACGGGGGGTGGGGGGGGCGCTGCGGTAGCAGAGGCTTCACCGGGGGCAGTAATACCTGCCGCGAGCCAGACCGCGCGCCTGAGCTCCTGCCACCCCGTAACCGAGGAGAGGCGCGCCGGGACTGTGGTTTCACCCACCGCTCGGAGTGGGTCGTTTTCTGGGAGGGTCAGGGACTTCGCGAGGAAGCGCGCCGCCAGGGTCTTGCAACTGGCGGCTACCGGAGCCAGGCCTGCCTCCACCATCAGCGCGTGTGACGGAGTGGAGATAGGTCCCTCGTGATCACACGTGCCGCGGCTCTCAACTCCCTCGCTCCAAGAGAAGTGCGTTGGGCGCAGTGGCGGCAGGAACCCAGGCTTCCGCGGTGTGTTCTAGGGCTCTGCGCACGTAGGCATTGGCAACGGTCCGGAGCAATCTCTCTTCGAGTCCCCAGTGGCGGCCAGTCAGCTGACGGAGCTCCGTAATGCGAGGTCGCACCCTTGTTCTGAGGCTCCTGTAGTGAGGCCCGAAGTGCAGGATTCGATCCAGGCGATCAGAGCTTCTTGGTGGAGGCCCGTGGAGGCACCGCTTCAGACAAGGCAGCCTCACCGGCATCACGAAAAGCGCTCTAGTTGGCCTTGTGGACTCTTGCTTCCGGACTCGGTTAGGCGGGCACTCCGAGCTTCGCACCTCGACCAACTTTGGCAGGTGGTCGCTTCCGAGATCCCGGCCGAGTCGCCATGACGACCTTCTAGCGAGTTCTGAGCTGCAGGCCACACACGTCAGGCGCAGTCCGGCTGCCAGTGCGATAGCTCAGGAACGTCGGTGCTCTACTGTTAAGTGTGTTCCAGCCGACGCGATCCAGCCAATCATCGAATCGTCGCCTCATGGGATCTGCAGTCTCGATGTTAGAGTCCCAGAGAGGGTGGTGGCCGCTTAGGCCTCCGACAACAATGAAGTAGCCGTTGTGCGGGACGGCATCGGGCGAGAATCAGTCCCGACGATCGTCATTCTCCGCTGACCTGATGTGAAGCCGGTACAAGTTCCAAATCAAGAGCGGACGCTTTCCGAGGACGCGCACGCCGCAGACCTCAGTCGAGTCGTCAGCCGTGTCCAGAGGGCGGCCCACCAGAGGCTCGAAGTGGAGATCCGCCTGGAGGTAGAACGCCACATCGCCATTCCTGACGACCGCTGCGCCTTTCCTTCTGCCTCGCGCCCTGCGGTTGAACGCCGGAGTTTGGAAGTCGGGTATGCGGGTAGCAGTCTTGACAGGAAGCTAGGCCTCCTGAACAGCTACGACGTCCGCGGATACCGTCCGAAGCCAGCTTTTGAGTACCGGGATTTTGTCCCGGATCCCCTCGGCGTTTCAGACAACAATGTGAAGGAGACTTCGTGTGTGCCGGTTGCGGCGGTAGCGTCGGTTCTGGGCCCGTCCTCTGTGCTGTCCCCTCGGCGGCCTCCGGTGATCACCCCCTCCGCCGGCGCTCACGGAGGAGGACGCGGCCGGCTGATCACTCATATAGTAGGCCGGGGCCGCGCTGCGTGCGCGGCACCCGGATCCGAAGGTGGGCATGTCGTAGCCCCGGGGTGGAGAAAAACAAGTTGATCTTGCCAAATCCGGGAGGCTGGGAAAGCGACGACGGTGGCGGGATGCCGCCAGCAAGTCCCCTCTCGGAGAGGGCACGTGGGAGGCCGTTTGGTTTCCGCGGCTGGGGCAACCAGTTGCGGTGGGCCCGAGGGCTCACATCTTCCACCACTTGAAGGCGGTCTCCGTCGGAAGGCTTAGTTTGGGTTCGGCGATGCCGATGCTCACTACCCTGCTGTCATAGGACCGTGCCCGGTGGTGTTGTAAGCGTCACGTGATGGACCCATTCATCCTTGCTGCGGTCCTGCTGGAGAGGTGGGTCCGGGACCTCCTCAATAGTGTGGATCCCGACGGTGCTTGGTGTCAGGGGAACACCTCATTCTACGAGTTGGGGCCCATATCTGCTGATGCTGCGATGTCTGAACTGCGATTTGGGTTGGAGGTGAAGGCTGAGAACTACCCCGGCAGTGCGGGTCCCGGCGATGCTCAACGTCGGCAACATATTTCTCATCTCGCCTATTGAAGTCCCATCAACCGTCTAAAATCCACATAACTGTTTTTTCACCATTATCCCTACGTTTTTTTCTAGTTTTAGTTTCAGCTGCATATGTGGGCCTTAAACCAACAAACTTAAACGGTAAACTGAGCATTCGGAAAGCTATAATTAGACCCCAGCATGTTCGTTGTCACTATGTCTTCACAGTTTGTCTTAACAGTTTTGTTGCACTAATGTAAGTATGTTTTCTTGTTTTATTGTCTCATGTCAGCCTATTTCGTGTTTTTTGTCTCTTGTCTCTTTGCTCTGTTTTGTTGTTTCCTTTTCTTTTTTGTTATTTTGTTTAGCGCGTTATGTTCAATATCAAACCGGTGTACCTCTACTTTCTGAATTGGAAGTACGCTAACTCATTTATTTTGGTATTTGCTGCTTTGTCTTCTGGAAAAGTTATTTTATTTTCTGTTGCTCACTGTTACCTATTTTTTGTTATGCTCGCTCGCTCTGTGTGCTACTCATCCCTCCACTTTCGCTCTTTCTGTCATTTTGGTAAAAGAAACAAAAAGATGATGATGATGATGATGACCTTTCCCCATAAGATTGTCGTAATTCACTTTTCGGCTAAAAGAAAACGGGATCAAATTTCAGAACTTGCTTTCCATACGATACGTGCTAAGAATCGACTTCAGACCCCCGTTAAGCGAATTCTCTGCATCAAATAACCCTTGAACCGTCACATTTAGCCACTTCGTCCCAATGGGTTTCCTAAATCCTTTGGACCAGAATTTGGCCCCGATTTGAATTGCATCGTGAAACTGCTGATAATGTTTTTTTAGAAGATTTAAGGTTCGGTCCCTATGTTTCACATTTCTATTTTCATGAAAATAACTTTAATAACTCTGTATCAAGCTTTAATGTTATGGTAGAATCAAAGAAATGCATTCCAGGGGACGCGGGGACTTGCTGATTATATTCACTGTTTTTTTTTCAGGATATGAAGACTGGTGTTTCCTTCCCCCTTCATGGTGGAATCTGTTGCGGCGGCAGCCGAAGAGACAGCGACTGGTGCAATTCGTGGAGAACTCGCCGTGACTAACGTATCGGACGTGGACGTTGAGCTGTAAATCATGGGTGATCTGCATTAGATACGGTCTTATGAATATTAAGTATTATTTTGACTGGGCCTTTCTATTTTCTTGTTAAGCGTGCTGTTGCGATCATGGGAGGAAATTTGTGTCCTTTTTTGTAGCAACATTTCTTAGGGTTGCAATATTGCCTCTCGCCCGCCCAGTTGGTGTGCCCGCGACACGTTGCTGCTGTGGCAGTGCAGCAGCTCTGACTGGTGGAAAATCAATGTTTCTGTGTGATTCGTTTACCTGTATGTGCTCAGGCTTGTCCCTAAACGTAAAGTAAACCGATCCATAGTCAAATCTAATGAAAACTGGGGAGGATAGTCCGGGTGAAATAGTGAAAAACCAGTTTTTGTAAGAAAACAAATCAAAATCGGATAGTAGTGGGCACTATTTTGCCGCTTTTTGGCGCCACGGCTAGATTGAACCCCCTAGATCCACCCTTAAGCTATTGGTGTCGTGTCACCCCCCTCGTCTGCCCTTGAGTTTCTTTCATCTGCCATGTCCTTGCTGTCGTTTGCGCTGTCCTTTGTGCGTGCTAAAGTATCCCTCAGATGATGTGTCGTTACCTCCACGTATCCTGCCCTTTCTCGTCTGTCATCCAGTCCCACTCGCTTGCCTTGCCCCATCGCCTTCGGTTGTCATGTCCCTTTGTTCATCTTCTATGTCCTTTTAAAGGGAATGTGGCACCTCTATAACGTGATTTTAACTGAGATAGCCAAGCTGTAAAGCAAGTCGGAAAACCCGGTACTCTATATATCATTTGTCTTGGAACTCGTTATTTCCGTATAAAAACTAAAACCTACCCGAAATATACCCCTCATGTACCTCTCACCAGGCGTCCATTGTTGTGAGCTGCTGGTGTGACGACATATCCTGACGTCACGATGAGCATCAGCCAATCGAAGCCCTTGAAGCGTTTTGAGTATGGTAGTGGTTGCCAGATCATGACATCATCTACAGGCAGATATTTATATATTTTCCTAGAGGAGTATTTTAAAAATCAAGATATTGAGCTTATTGTACATTTTTCAGAGAAATCATGAGTGGTTTCATTATTTTCGGCTAAAAGTACGCCTAATTACACTAAATTACAGGATTCGACCAAGGTGCCTCATTTCCTTTAATGTCCCCTAAGATTTCGCATGTATCGTGTTTTCGCCTTCGTGCTCTGTCCTCCCTCGTCTGCCATGTTTGCCTTCTCTCGTCTGCTCTTCAGCTCTGTCCACGCATTTTGGTCCCTGATATTCATTTGCCCTGTCTTGTTTTGTCTGCTCGGTCATAGCCCTCTTTGGCTCTGTTCTGTCCTCATTTACCCCTGTCTCACTCGTTGTGCTCATATATCCCTTTATGCAAAGCCCTCAACTTTGAATGCCCTGTCCGGTCCTCATCTATGCTTTCCTCCAACGTTACCTCAAATTCCTCAGCATTTAGGAAAATATTCTCAAGGGCACTTCATTTCATTTAATCTTACTAACAAAATGTTTGATACGTTCGTTTTAGCTGCACATTGATTCACAGTGGACACTTGGTATTGCCATCATATTTGTTTGGAACAAAGTAACGGGTGAAATTAAGTTACTTTTTTTTACTTTTGAAATGGGTTTTGAGAGGGTACTATATAATCTGGTAGTTTTGCGCGCCCCTAAACTCAAATGATTAATCGAATAATCAAAGAGTTTGGTAGACAGTGTATACTACCACTACTGGCATAATAGAATTAATTCAAATCCTCTTCATTTGAATTTTCCTCAAATTGATTCTTCGAAATAAATGACATTAATACAGGCTACGACGGGCGAGGGCACATCAAGGGGGGTATTTTAGGGCGGATAAAGGAGACCTGGTAGATAAGAAATACTTCGGGGTGACCGAGGGAGGGCAGGGTACCGATGACTTCAAGGTCAATGCCTGTACCAAGATTCGTTCAGGGGGATCAAGGCGTCAAGTCCGGTTACTACCCCCAATGCAACCATGTTTCATCCGCTTTTAGTTTGATTTTGGCCGATTAGAAAAGCGTTATGTTTTTGCCGACTGTAGTGAATTCCCAAAAATGTTCACTTTAACCTGTTTGTGGATCGATCTTTTTACGTTGACGGACAAACCGCATCACATCCGGACATAAAATCATATACAGAAATACATTCCTTGCACCTGCACTGCTATAAACATAAAACCGCAAGGCCCAATCCGAAATAAGGAAAAATCATATACATCTTTAGGTACTGCAAATAGTCGAACCATGCTCAGTATCATGAAGTAACGTTTGACCGTTGAAGAAGTGCTCTTGCTAGAGAGCTTCCGGCTGTTAAGTGCTCGTGCATGTCAGGTTCTGAAGCTTGCGATCTCAGATTCTTAGATGGTTGTGTAGATTCTGTGTTGTACGTCGCCGCCGATGGTGATGTATTTTGGGTTGTGCGCGATAAAGCAATATATTTTGTATTACATATTACGACGAAAACGTGTATGTTCAAACATTTTGACGTGGAGACCGTAATGACTAGGACGATTTGACTGAAAGTTTTCACCAATAGGCGGGTACGATGTTGATGTGGTTTTTGTGTTTACTGGGTGTGTAAGACGAAGTATTGGATGTGCTTTCCAGTTATGTGAAGTCTGTCTAAAGTATTATAGTATCATGTGAAAAAGATCGCTCACGCTTATAATCGGAGTGGCGCCGAGCGTGAATTTTACAATTCGTCAACAGTGAGTCATCTGCAGGCCTGCGTTATATTCTCGGTGTCCTTAGGCTAGGAAAAGGTCGTTGGGAGTCGTGTATAGTTTGTTTTTGCATGCTCTCCGAGTAGTACAGGTATCGTGAGGTCATTGTCGACAAATGCGACGATTGATATCGTTGAGCTACACTTTGCATCCGAAGTTCTTTTAATCGAAAAAGTTTTACAGTAGTGTAGTTTCTAGAATCGTACATTCCAAGCTTATAATATATGCGTGAAGCCGACCATGATGTTGAATTTCTGCGAAATGGAGTGGGAATATAAAACATTGCCCCTTGGACGGATATCTGTGTCAGGAACGAGAGACTTGCGAGAGAGTGCCGGTTGGCGCGTCCAGTTTTCATGTCTGGCACTTTTTAGCCGTTGCATATCGGGGCTGGGTGGCCGAGTTGTCTGCTGAATTTCAAATTGGATTTCCTCTCGTTGGGTTCGTGGCTTCAATGGCTGGGTTGAAAATGGCCTTCCCTGCTTCATCTGGTCTGATCTTGAACTTCCACGCTAATTCTCAATGTTCCCTCTAAGTGGGAAAATGTGTGCGCTGATAGACCATGCTAAAATAAAAATGTCACAGAATGGTGTGCAGTTTGCCCTCTGTCAGGATATCCTCTGGAGTAAATTTGTTTAACACGCGCTGTGGGGGAGGTCCTATAGTGCCCCCCTCCCGAGATCTCGGAAACCAAGATCGTTAGAAAAGGCCCATTGGTGGTGTCAGCGATAAACGAACGATATGTACAAACGTTTTCCGGAGGACCAGAATTATATTCACGAGATAAACGAACGGAACAAGACGCTTCGACGACACGAACAAAACTGCCGCCACTCCGGCACACTGGGCGGCGGGCGACCTCCAGTGCCGCTGGCTCAAGACAAATAGTAAGGGGCGGCGGCGGATGTCTGGCCAGAGGGTCGGGCCCCCACTGCGCCATCTGCTGGCAGCCCGGGGAGGCCGTGGTACGTCTAGACGGCTACACGGGCGGAGGGGAAGGCTGGGCTGGATGTCTGGATGCTGTCTGAGTACGCTACCGTACTCACACCCAGCACCACACAGTATCGAACGCACGGTTGTTGCCTGCACGGACGGGGCACGATATTTATAACGCACGTTGCTTATGTACAATCTGTCACCCATCACTCATACGAAGGTACATACATACCTGATATTTACAGATATAGTCGAAACGGTCAGAGCAACACTCATATGAGCCTCACACGAGGCCTAAACGTCACTCTCCAGCACACAGAGCCACGCAGCGGGACGGGTGTACTGTTCGGTGGCGGTTTTAACCTGTGCCCAGCGAACCAACCCATCCTCGCTGGTCGTGGCTCTTGTACTGCGGCCGAGTGCTCACACTCCGGGGGCGTGCTATGAGCTCAGGATCGCCGCATTTCACGTTGGCATTGTCCGTCTGTCATTTCTGCCGCACGTGCGTGGTAGCGGTGACTATCCCGTCTTATGCGCACTGAGCGTGAGTCTGACATGAAACGGTCCGGAACAATCGGAAGTTGGTGTTCTGATTTGGGGTGATCGGCTGGTCTGTCGCTCCTCCAGCTCGCTCCACAGAAAACGGAGAGCTGGCTTGTTTCCGATTCTCATGCGGACCCAGTGGCATATGGTCACTGTTCACGCCATCAGCGCCATAAGACGCCACAGAAACCACATCCGAGCCCCTGGCAGGTCGGCAAACAGGCCCGGCACCACTAATAGATTATTGTTCAAGCTGGTACCATCGGACCGCGCTATTACGTCAATCACAATGCGTGGGTCTCTTGTTTGTTTGCGCTGGTGACCGCACGGCAGGCGGAAGTGCTGCTTCCGCGGGTGAGGGACCAGGGGGCGCAGCGGGGGCCAGCTTCCGGGCATGACCGTCCCGCAGGTATTTCTGAGTGTAGTCTGACGTTTTAGCGGTGTTCACGTGCTTTAGATTCATGTGACTGGGTGGAGCGGTCCATTCCTAACTCCAGGGACAGCTGGTCTTCCACCATAGTCAGCTGGCTTCCCAGGTCAAATATGGCACTCGCTGCTCTCTGTCCACAGGGCCCGTACACTACAACCGGCATCGTCTGCAAAATATCATGGGTGCGCTCCGTGGCGGCCGCGCCGACGTGACCGGTGTCGCCTCCCCGCTGAGCCGGGAATATCCGCGGCGCGCCGTGTAGCAAAGGGTGGTGGCGGCCCTCGCAGTTGACGGCCGCAGTCAAGGGCGTAGCCAGGATTTCACTCAGGGGGTGGCGCTCCGAAAAGGCCCCTGCGACAGCGCCAAAAGGGCCCCGATGGGTAAAAAGAGCCCTGCTTGTCACAGAATCGTGTCCTCAGAGGGCTCTCAGGGAGGGGGGCTGTCCCTGCTGCCGCCTTGGCTACGCCCCTGGATAAATGCAATTTTAGAGTGCTCCTTACTTGACGTAGCGAAATTTGTTCCCCAATTATTTGTTTTCTGTGGACATACATAAATATTCAAAGAAAAAGACAGCTATACAGGGGTATGTTTTACCCCGCTAAGATGACCTAAGACGAAGCAGACTCAAAAGTTAGTAATGTGCATTCTGCCCAATACCTTTTATTAGACATCGTCTGTCACTAGCATTCGGAGAGTAAGCATTTATCTACGGAATAGTAAATGTATACAGGGGCGCAGCCAGGGGGGCACAGGGGGCACGTGCCCCCCCCATCGGTGCTGGGGTGCCCTTTTGATTACCAGGTGGTGTACCCTCTTTGGGCCGTGCCGCTCGAAATTTAGTGCCCTACGCCATTGAGCCTAGATGGAAATAGACTGCATTTAGCGATTTAAACTATTGTTTGACAATGAAGTGCCTTTTTGGTCAGTTAGGGCATTCTGTCGCCTTTCCAAGCACCCGGAAAGTGTATAGGCACGTAATCCGTTTCCAGATAATGCCTCATCGTCGCCAATAATCGTACGGGCGGAGCTCATCCGGTGCCCCCTGAGCGCTGGTCTTGGCCCCCCGGAGCTGATCATGTGCCCTCTGAGCTGATCTGATGACCTCGTAGTCAATCTGGTGCCCCCCTGAGAAAATAATTGTGCCTTCTGAACCTATATAATGCTCTCTGAGTTAGTCTGATGCCTTCGAGCTTGCCTGGTGCCCTATTAACTGTTGTAGTGCCCCTTGAGCTGATCCGGGCCCCCTGAACTTATTTAATGCCTCCCGTAGTTTATCTACTGTCCAGGTCCGCAGCCGGGGGGCACAGGGGGCACGTGCCCCCCATCGGTGCCGGGTGCCCTTTTGATTGCCAGGTGGTGTACCC
This sequence comes from Lepas anatifera, assembly GCA_034440635.1. Taxonomy (NCBI): domain Eukaryota; kingdom Metazoa; phylum Arthropoda; class Thecostraca; family Lepadidae; genus Lepas; species Lepas anatifera. Next base: position 318,421 of record JAOTON010001774.1, on the reverse strand, counting down.
CTTTGGGCCGTGCCGCTCGAAATTTAGTGCCATACGCCGTTGAACCCAGATGGAACTAGACCGCATTTAGCGATTTCAACTACTGTATGACAATTAAGTGCCTTTTTGGTCAGCTAAAGCATTCTGTCCCCTTTCCAAGCACCCGGGAAGAATATAGGCACGTAATCCGTTTCCAGATAATGCCTCATCGTCGCCAATAATCGTACGGGTGGAGCTCATCTGGTGCCCCCTGGAACTGATCACGGTGCCTTCTGAGCTGATCTGATGCCCTCGTAGTCAATCTGGTGCCCCCCTGAGAAAATAATTGTGCCTTCTGAACCTACATAATGCTCAATAAGTTAGCCTGATGCCTCCGAGCTTTGCCTGGTGCCCTATTAGCTGTTTTAGTGCCCCTTGAGCTGATCCGGGCCCCCTGAACTTGTTTAATGCCTCCCGGAGTTTATCTACTATCCAGGGGGCACAGGGGGCACGTGCCCCCATCGGTGCCGGGTGCCCTTTGGATTTTCAGGTGGTTTCCCCCTTTGGGCCGTGCCGCTCGAAATTTAGTGCCCTACGTCGTTGAACCTAGATGGAACTAGACTGCATTTAGCGATTTCAACTATTGTTTGACAATTAAGTGCCTTTTTGGTCAGCTAAAGTATTCTGTCACCTTTTCAAGCACCCGGGAAGAGTATAGGCACGTAATCCGTTTCCAGATAATGCCTCATCGTCGCCAATAATCGTACGGGCGGAGCTCATCTGGTGCCCCCTGGAGCTGATCACGGTGCCTTCTGAGCTGATCTGGTGCCCTCGTAGTCAATCTGGTGCCCCACCCCTGAGAAAATAATTGTGCCTTCTGAACCTACATAATGCTCAATGAGTTAGCTTGATGCCTCCGAGCTTTGCCTGGTGCCCTATTAGCTGTTTTAGTGCCCCTTGAGCTGATCCGGGCCCCCTGAGCTTGTTTAATGCCTCCCGGAGTTGATCTACTATCCAGGGGCAGCCAGGGGGCACGTGCCCCCATCGGTGCCGGGGTGCCCTTTTGGATTTTCCAGGTGGTGTACCCAATTTGGGCCGTGCCGCTCGAAATTTAGTGCCCTACGTCGTTGAACCTAGATGGAACTAGACTGCATTTAGCGATTTCAACTATTGTTTGACAATTAAGTGCCTTTTTGGTCAGCTAGGGTATTCTGTCACCTTTTCACGCACCCGGGAAGAGTATAGGCACGTAATCCGTTTCCAGATAATGCCTCATCGTCGCCAATAATCGTACGGGCGGAGCTCATCTGGTGCCCCCTGGAGCTGATCATGTGCCCTCTGAGCTGATCTGGTGCCCTCGTAGTCAATCTGGTGCCCCATCCCCTGAGAAAATAAGTGTGCCTTCTGAACTTATATAATACTCTCTGAGTTAGTTTGATGTCTCCGAGCTTGTCTGGTGTCCTTTTAGCTGTTTTAGTGCCCCTTGAGCGGATCCGGGCCCCCTGAGCTTATTTGATGCCTCCCGGAGTTGATCTACTGTTCAGGGGTGCAGCCAAGGGGGCCCATCAGGCACGTGCCCCATCACTGCCGGGGTGCCCTTTTGATTGCCAGGTGGTGTACCCAATTTGGGCCGTGCCGCTCGAAATTTAGTGCCCTACGCCGTTGAACCTAGATGTAACTTTACCGCATGTAGCGATTGAAACTATTGTTGGACAACTTAATACCTTTTTCGGTCAGCTAGGGCATTCTGTCGCCTTTCCAAGCACCCGGGAAGAGTATGGGCACCTAGTATGTGTCCACCTCATGCCTCATCGTCGCCAATAATCGTACGGGTGAAGCTAATCTGGTGCTCCTTGAGCTCATCTCGTGGCCTCTCAGCTGGTCTTGGCCCCTTGAGCTGATTACTTGCCCTCTAAGCTGATCTGGTGCCCCTGAGTCAATGGAGTGCCCCACTTAGCAAATAAGTGTGCCTTCTGAACCTATATAATACTCTCTGAGTTAGTCTAATGCCTCCGAGCTTGCTTGGTGCCCTAATAGCTGATTTAGTGCCCCTTGAGCTGATTCGGGCCCCCGAGCTGATCTCATGCCTTCCCAAGTTGGTTCTGTCTTCTAAGTCAATATACATATACAGATACATATCTATTCGAATAGGGTCCACATCATGCATGGTTTTTCACCCATTCACGTCAGTTATTAAAAAGTAAACAAACAGGTCAAATTCGACAGACACACGCACACCATCACTCATAAAATCTGCCGTGTTGAGAAGCTGAACAATTGTAAAGCAAAAAAAGTATCAAAACGAGACCGATAAAAGAACGCTAAAAAAATGTAAAAACTTTAAACAACGCCTAAAACAAGCCTAAAAACTGCGTTCCCTTGAACCGGCCACCATCACTGATTTAAAAGATATGGTAACATTTCCTTGAGCTGCGCCTTAAACTGCGGTGAACCAGGCACCAGTCCCGTTCTGTCCAGCAGGGTTACACCTCTGAAACACAGACGTCTCCTACCAGCCTCTGTTCGGATCCGCGGCGAGGTCCATTGACCAGCATTCCTGGTGTTGTGCTGATGCACATGGTTGGCCCGGTGTCCGATCGTTCCTTTCAGATAATATGGTGCCTCTTCAGCTGATTAGGTGCCCCCTCAGCTGATTATTGATGTCTCCTTAGATGGCCTGGTGCCCCCCTGAGCTGGTTTGGTGGGCCCTGAGCCCACCTTGTGTCCTCTGAGCTGTTATGTTGCTCCCTGAGCTTATTTAGGCTCCTGCCATAGTCTGGGGGCTGGGAGCTGATCTAGCCCCCGAGCGGATCGATCTGGTGCCACCTGAGCTGCACTAGTGCCCCTGAGTCGATCTGGTGCCTCCTGAGCCCATCTGATGCCCTCTGAGCTAGTCTGGTGCTCCCTGAGCTAATCTGGTGCCCTTTAAGCTGATCTGGGCCTCCTTACGTGATTCCATGAGCAGCTCTAAAGCCCTGAGCTGAGCTGGGCCCACAGAGGCTGATGAGGGCCGCTGAGATGGTATGGGGCTCCTGAGCTAATTAAGTGCCTCCTGACTTGATCTGATATTCCCGAGCTGGTCGGGGACCACTGATCTGATTGTTTGTCCCCGAAGCTGATCTGGTGCCCTATGGGCATCTGGTGTCCCCTGAGCAGCTCTAGGTCTTTTGAACGGATTGGGCCCCGAGCTGGTGAGGGATCCCTGAGCTGATTTAGTGCCCCTGCCTTGAACTTGCCCCCTGTGCTGATCGATCTGGTGCACTCTGAGCAGATATACTGCCTCCTGAACTTAACTAATGCCCCATGAGTCGATCTGGTGCCTGCTGAATCATCAGTGTGTCTCCTGAGTCCATCTTATTCCCTCTGAGCTAGTCTGGTGCCCCATGGCTAATATGGTGCCCTTTAAGCTGACCCGGGCCTTCTGGATTGATTACGTGATTTCCTGAGCAGCTCCCAGGCCCTGAGCTGAGCTGGGCCCACAGGGGTTGGTGAGGGCCCCTGAGATGGTATGGGGCTCCTGAGCTGATTAAGTGCCTCCTGACTTGATCTGGTATTCCCGAGCTGATCTGGGCCCCGAGTTGGTCGGGGACCACTGATCTAATTGTTTGTCCCCGAGGCTGATCTGGTGCCCTATGGGCCGATCTGGTGTTCCCTGAGCAGCTCTGGGGCTTTTGAACTGCTTGGGCCCCGAGCTGGTGAGGGATTCCTGAGCTGATTTAGTGGCCCTGACTTGATCTTGCCCCCTGACCTGACTTGAGGCCCCTGAACTGATCTGGGGCCCCAAGAGCTGATCTGGGGCCCAAGAGCGGATCTAGGTTCTGAGGTTACCCTGAGCTGGTCTGGGCGCTGAGCTTGTGAGAACCCCTTAAGTTGGCTTGAGGCCCCCTGAGGTGATCTGGCGCCTTAAACTATTCTGGGGCCTCTTGAACTGGTTTAAGGCCATATGAGCCTATCTGTGGCCCATTGAGCTAGTTTGATGACCTCATTTCTGGGACCAATGAGCTAGTCCAGTCCCTGGGTGAAGCATGGGCTGCTCTGTGGCCCTGATCTACATCACGAGCCCCTGAGGTGGTCTTGAATAAACAGGTAATAAGAACACAAGGCCAACTCCCATCATCTCGGGGCGGGGTCACTGAGCTAGTCTAGTCCCTGGAGGCACTACTGGGGGATGGGGGAAGCTCCTCTGGAGGCCTCTGATCCACACTTGGGGGCCCCAGAGCTGGCTTTGAGTAGATGGAGAATAAAAACACAATGGAAACTCCCCTTGTAAAACGGAGCTAACGAGGAATGAGGAATCTCTAAAACGGTTTGTGATACCTAAGCACCCCAGGTTATATAAATTGCTTATTACACTGGTGGATTCTGGGAAGGGATGTGCCCCTGAGCTCAGAGCACAGTCCCCTAAACCAGGAATTCTACTAATTAATTTAAGTGAATAACTAGTTTTCACAATTTTCAGCCCTGTCACACCATCCCCATCCAAACCACCGGCCTGTTCACCTTTTAATTACTCTTAACTGCGACCGATTCTTGAGAATATGGAACTTAATAAACGCGTTCAAATCGTATCTCCCAAATTTTTCCTGCAGCAGAAATGTGTTCTTCCAAAGACACTATGCCACTCCTCGTCCCACGGCGATTGTGGGAGGCAAGGAACTTAATCCGCGCTCAGCGAGGGCTCACTCGTCACGACAAAACCAGTGGGCATAACAAATGAATTTTCGACTCCAATATGCCTTAGCCTGCACATTGTAACAGATATCACATGCTTCGGTGATTTCTCTGATGTTAAGTGCTTGCATGAGTTGGCTGATTTGTCCTTAAATCTATCCAAAACAGTTGTGTTTTGGCTACTTCCATGACATTTTGGTAATATTTTTTCCTATTTTCGGTTTTAATCGCGTTTTCCTTCACCTTCAACGATTTATTTGCATTTTTATTGAACCAAGGATGCCCAAAAATGATATGAACAAAGATATAGAAGTTTTTTAGGTTATGTTAAAAAGTGCCCTTTTTCCCCGGGGTGCCCCTCAAAATTGGTGTGCCCCCCCATACCAAAGCTCTGGCTGCGCCCCTGAATGTATACTCACCTTTTTCACAGTCGAGATAGGTTAAGTTGAGAATATTTTTGTTTTGGGCCCTAGATAGAATAGGACATTTCCCGCTGAAGAAATTGACCCCACTGTGGGTGCTCCCTTGAACAAAACGTTCCACCGCCACTGCAAGCAATATGGATTCAATGCGATGGCTGTAACTTGTTTTTCATTCTCTCGCCAGTTCTCGGCCCCCCCTTGCCTGTCACCCTCACCCCTCCCCTATCATGGAAGACAGTCAGCTGCCTGTGGAGTAGGCGGATCTAGGACGGTCACTATGGTTAAATGAATTATATTTTGGGGAGCCCACCATTTTGCGTCACGTACACCATTGCACCATTGCATCGTCACCGCCGGGTATATATGTCTCGTTGCTTTCGTGGCCGTTTTCGGGCATTTGCCGTGGAACGCCGGTCGGCCCCGGTATGGTATATCCGCCTCTGTTTGCTCGTCGGAGCGGGTTGCTTAGAAGACCGGATTTCACGCACCTGGTCGTTCTGTGATTGGGGAGACGGTCCACACTCAGAGGATTGCTCCATCGGAAGGAAACTTTTACTAGATTACCTACAGAGATGATAGGTAGCCCAAAATGCGATGTTGTGATATGATTGTATTCTTGCCAAGGGTGGAGATTCCGGGGGCGTGGGGATCAGGACCCCCTGGATTTTGGGTCCTCCATAGGCTTTGTATTTATATTTATATATTTTTTGCATTAATTTGTATATACTTGTACAAATATTTGGTTCCTTGAGAAAGCTTAAAAGTAAAATCAAATTAACGATCAGATATATATGCTTCTATCAACTGTCATTACCGTGCTCTGTATTTACTGTACATGATGCATTGATTTATTGTGGTTGACTTACGGTGCAATTTGATTGCATTTTCGAAAAAAATATCCATGGGCTGTCAATGCTCTTACTTAGGTACTTAAGTCTTTTTGGATACATGCATGCATACATACACGTGTTTTTGTGAAAATACATGTATGTATGCATGTATGCATCCAAAATGACTTAAGAAGTAAGAATAATCCAAACGTTAACTAACTGTAGACTCCTGTAGTTTTGAACCAGAAGCGCCAACTTGATTATCGCCAATGAAAGGGCTACTGGAAAATGTAGCGGTTGGTGATGGTTACAAGGATCATTATTTTGGTCTTCACTTTGTCCTCAAAGAATCGAGGGAATATCCAATACATATCTGAGCTATTTAACTTTCGCTGGATATATCAAACCACAAATAACAGTAAACCGGTAAAAAGTGAGCTATCGTTAAACACGGTTAAACCAATAAAACAATCACGGGATCTGCCTTCTCTGGTTAGAACTGAATCGGTGGGCGAAAGTTCGAACACCCCCCCCCCCACCCCACTGGAGCTAATGTGGCTCGGAGACCCGCTGGGCCGGAGGTTAAATGGAACGATTCGCATTTTTTCTCGTTATCTGCACTCTTAACACGGTGGTTATGAGATGCTGTTTTCTTCTGAGTTTCCCATGACATCGAAGCGGAAGTTTTTGGCCACGACAGAAGCCACGACAGAGGTAGCCGCCCGAGCCAACGACGGTGGCTGTTAGGGGTCGGCTCTAACTGGCCACGCTGTCTACCTCCATAGCGGACGTCCCCCTCCCTGCCTTTCCTGGAATGGAAGGGACGGCCACGGACTACCCGTGCAGAGGCGCTGTCGCTGATCCGTCATTAGTGACGGGTCAAAGGGCACGGCAACACAGTGAAAAACACCCAATTCCGGCTTTGGGCTAATACCAGTCGAAAAGAGCTCCGGCGCCGGAAGGGTTAACATCAGGGGTCGAAAAACCTACCATTTTGGCATTCTAAATGGTGACAGCCCAAGGTGGGCAAGGTGACAAAAATTACCCGACATGTTTCTTCCAGACCAATAACGGAGCAAACCAGCAAAATTGGCAATTGTAATTTGAGCTCGCAATGTTTTTCAACAACTAGAATGGTCCAGGAGTATCCTTTGGTATCCTAATAACGCAAAACGTGCCACTCTTCTGCAGCCTGGGCTGGTGACACATTTATGGTCCGACGTTTTCAATGGTGACACACTGGACACTTTTTTGGCCCCTGGTTAACATATGCATATGGATTGGATGAGGTAATTGCACTTGACTTCTTAGGTCACATACAATCTTTGACAGAAATGTGATTATTTTAGACAGCGTTACGGCCAAAAGTACCTAAGGAAGAAGTTCGTATCACTTAAGTACGTACTTAAAAGTATATAGGTATGTCAAAAGTACGTCTTGCTAATGTACGTGGGATATAATGTTTGTAATGCAAACATCACACTTCGTACGGTACAATGTACGTGACGCAAAATTTTTGCAGTGAAAGAAGTACGTAAAGATTGAGTTCGTACGGTACAAAGTACTTATGGTAAAATGTTCCTAACGGAAAAAGTACGTAGCACGTTACGTAAAATGTTCTTAATGGAAAATGTAGGCAATGGAAGATGTTGGAGTGGTATTAAGCACACAATGAGAAAATATGTAGCATAGAGATGCGTGTTATACTTTTACAAGAAAGCTGCTCAAACTAATATAAGGTTACAAGAGAAAAAATAGGGTAACTATCACATTGCACTGCAGTTGGGATAAGCTGCAAATACCATATCAGATTACAGCGGAGGATCCAGGACATAATATTGGGGGAGCATAGGGGCTTGAGCAACACCCACAATCACCTTGGATCAGCCTCCACCTTTGCATTAGCTATAGGTACTCAAACATTTGGGGGGATGCTTAAGCCCCGAGCCCCCCTGCATCCGCCACTGCAAAATTAGGTAAAGAAAAGTTGGTACATTGATAGGTTTCGAAGAGTATGATTATAAGTTTACAAGGTGTTTATTGGCCTGTATCATCGGTTCTTGGATGTAAAATACATCTTGATTATATGTTCAGGCACGACCCTTCATCAGAAACAGGCAGGTCAAACCACAAACTCACAGTCATAGTGTAGCCAGATCTCAAATTGAGCTTCATAAAAATGTCGTTTAAAATGAATTCTGAAAAATTGGATGTCGTCACAACAATAATCTGGCTACCTCTAACATAAGGATAATCTGGCTACCTCTAACAGCAAAACTAGTCCAGTCGTTGTGTGACAGACTTTTAATCTTTTTCAGCCAAATGCTGTCTATATCTAATAGCAACGAATCCGCTTGAATGAGTTATATATATATATATATATATATATATATAAGTATATAAGTTCTAAAAATAACTACTCCTTTAGCACTAGTACGTGTAATGCTAGACCAGCAGAATGGCTGCAAGTTTTCCTATTTATTTTAGGCTGATGTGTCATCTTGTATTTGATATGTTTCGCTCGAATCACTCAGTTAATATCGTAATAAGGGGTCAGGGTCAAATTATCCATTAACTCAATTCATCTTGTAAGATAACTTATTTTTTTAGGATTGGAGTTTTAGAATATATGAATAATTTTTTATGGCAATTTAATCCTAACGCTTAAAGGGAGATACGCAAAACAAATTTTTAACCGCTAGATCAAAAGGTCACAAAGAGTTGTTTCAGAAGTCCTATTCTCATTTTTGCGAATTCTGCCTGCAAATGCCTTAAAATTGCTATCAAAGCCAACATTTCTAGACGAATTTACCGGTACACCTCTTATCGATGTAAATTCACCTATAGGTGAAAAATTCACACGAAACGCGTCTCCACTGATTTCGCTCAAATTCACACCATAGGTTTGTCGCGCCTTCAGAAACTCACCCCTAAAGTGATTTTCCGTAACATTTACCCGTTCACTCGCTAGAGGTGAACAAGTGAAATTCACCCGAAACGGCATCTCCTCCGATTTCGCTCAAACTCACACCATAGGCTCATCGTACCCTCAACAGCTCACCCCTAACGTGATTATACGTCATATTCATCTGTTCACCCGCTAGAGGTGAAAAAGTGAAATTCACCCGAAACGGCATCCCCTCCGATTTCGCTCAAAATCACACCATAGGCTCTCCGTGCCTTCAGCAGCTCACTCCTAAAGTGATTATACGTCACATTCATCCGTTCATTCGCTAGAGGCGAAAAGTGAAATTCACCCGAAATGGCGTCTCCTCCGATTTCGCTCAAATTCACACCATAGGCTCGTCGGGCCCTCAGCAACTCACCCCTAAAGTGATTATACGTCATATTCACAAGTTCACCCGCTAGAAGTGATAACGTAAATTCACCCAAAACGGCGTCTTAAGCGACGGATTCAGTGACGAATTCGCCCGATATGGCGTCTCCTGCGAGTTAACTCAAATTCATACAATAGGCTCCTCGGGCCCTCAGCAACTCACCCCTAAAGTGCTTACGCGTCACATTCACCCGTTCACCCGCTAGACCGAAAAAGTGAAATTCACCGGAAACGGCGTCTTCAGCGACGGATGAAACGGCGTCTTCACCGTTTCGGGTGAATTTCACTTTTCCACATTTAGCGCGTGAACGGGTGAATGTGACGCATTATCACGTTAGGGGTGAGTTGCTGAGGTCCCGGGGAGACTATGGTGCGAATCTGAGCTAAATTGCAGGAGACGTCATTTCGGGCGATTCCTTCGCTGAAGAGGCCGTTTCGGGTGAATTTCATATTTTTCACATCCCACGGGTGAACGGGTGTTTCTGAAGGCACGGGAAGCTTATGGTGTGAATTTGAGCAAAATCACAGGAGACGCCATTCCGGGTGAATTTCACTTTTTCACCTCTAGCGGGTGAACGGGTGAATGTGACGTACAATCACTTTAGGGGTGAGTTTCTGAGGGAACGGGAAGCTTATGGTGTGAATTTGAGCAAAATCACAGGAGACGCCGTTCCGGGCGAATTTCACTTTTTCACCTCTAGCGGGTGAAGGGGTGAATAAGACGTATAATCGCTTTAGGGGTGAGTTGCTGAGGATCGGACGAGCCTATTGTGTGAATTTGAGAGAAATCGGATGAGACGCCGTTTCGGGCGAATTTCACTTTTTCACCTCTAGAAGACAAACGGATGAATGTGACGTCAAATCACTTAAGGGTGAGTTTTTGAGGCTCGATGAGCCTATGGTATGAATTTGAGCAAAATCGCAGGAGACGCCATTTCGGGCGAATCCGTCGCTGAATAAGCAAAAGCTGAAGACGACGTTTCGGGTGAATTTCACTTTTCACCTCTAGCGGGTGAAAGGGTGAATAAGACGTATAATCGCTTTAGGGGTGAGTTGCTGAGGATCGGACGAGCCTATTGTGTGAATTTGAGAGAAATCGGATGAGACGCCGTTTCGGGTGAATTTCACTTTTTCACCTCTAGAAGACAAACGGATGAATGTGACGTCAAATCACTTAAGGGTGAGTTTTTGAGGCTCGATGAGCCTATGGTATGAATTTGAGCAAAATCGCAGGAGACGCCATTTCGAGCGAATCCGTCGCTGAATAAGCAAAAGCTGAAGACGCCGTTTCGGATGAATTTCACTTTTTTCCTCTAGTGGGTGAACGGGTGAATGTGACGGAAAATCACTTTAGGGGTGAGCTGTTGAGGGCCCTACGAGTCTATGGTGTGAATTAGAGCGAAATCGGAGGAGACGCCGTTTCGCGTGAATTTCACTTTTTCACCTCTAGCGGATTAACAGGAGAATGTGACGTAAAATGACTTTAGAGGTGAGTTGCTGGGGACCTGAAGAGCCTATGGTGTGAATTTAAGCGAAATCGGAGGAAACGCCATTTCGGGCTAATCCGTCGCTGAATCCTAATGCGATCCGTCGCCAGCTTTATGGAACTTGCTGAAGCCGCGGCGGCAAGGAAGTTGCGCGTCAGAGCCAAGTCACCACACCAGAAGTTGGGAAATGAAAACGTTCACACATTCTCGTGTTTTCAACCTGATTATCGGAGTCGGATTATTAGGTATCACGTTCAGAGCCTAATGTTTCTTCAGAGGCAGCGTTTCATAGAATAATTTAATCGAATCAAGAAAGTCCATAGCAGAGGCCCGACCAAGACGAACTTAAAGGGAATGTGGCACTTTCATAACGTGATTTTAACTGAGATAGCCAAGTTGTAAAGCAAGTCGGAAAACCCGGTACTCCATATATCATCTGCCTCGGAACTCGATATTTCAAAAGAAAAAAGCTAAAACCTACCTGACAACAACCCCCTCATCAACCCCTCGCCAGGCGGCCATTGTTGTGAGCTGCTGGTGTGAGGAAATATGCTGGCGTCACGATGAGCATCAGCCAATCGAAGCCCTGGAAGAGTTTTAAGTATGGTAGTGGTTGCCAGATCGTGACATCATCCAAAGGCTGATATTTATTTCTTTTTCTAGAGGAGTATTTTAAAAATGAAAATATTGAGCTTATTGTACATTTCTCAGAGAAATCATGAGTGGTTTCATTATTTTCGGCTAAAAGTACGCCTAACTGCACTAAATTCCAGGATTCGACCAAGGTGCCACATTCCTCGCCCACCGATTCAGTTCTAACCAGAGAAGGCAGATCCCGTGATTGTTTTATTGGTTTAACCGTGTTTAACGATAGCTCACTTTTTACCGGTTTACTGTTATTTGTGGTTTGATATATCCAGCGAAAGTTAAATAGCTCAGATATGTATTGGATATTCCCTCGATTCTTTGAGGACAAAGTGAAGACCAAAATAATGTTCCTTGTAACCATCACTAACCGGTACATTTTCCAGTAGCCCTTTCATTGGCGATAATCAAGTTGGCGCTTCTGGTTCAAAACTACAGGAGTCTACAGTTAGTTAACGTTTGGACTATTCTTACTTCTTAAGTCATTTTGGATGCATATATGCATACATACATGTATTTTCACAAAAACACGTGTATGTATGCATGCATGTATCCAAAAAGACTTAAGTACCTAAGTAAGAGCATTGACAGCCCATGGATATTTTTTCGAAAATGCAATCAAATTGCATCGTAAGTCAACCACAATAAATCAATGCATCATGTACAGTAAATACAGAGCACGGTAATGACAGTTGATAGAAGCATATATATCTGATCGTTAATTTGATTTTACTTTTAAGCTTTCTCAAGGAACCAAATATTTGTACAAGTATATACAAATTAATGCAAAAAATATATAAATATAAATACAAAGCCTATGGAGGACCCAAAATCCAGGGGGTCCTGATCCCCACGCCCCCGGAATCTCCACCCTTGGCAAGAATACAATCATATCACAACATCGCATTTTGGGCTACCTATCATCTCTGTAGGTAATCTAGTAAAAGTTTCCTTCCGATGGAGCAATCCTCTGAGTGTGGACCGTCTCCCCAATCATAGAACGACCAGGTGCGTGAAATCCGGTCTTCTAAGCAACCCGCTCCGACGAGCAAACAGAGGCGGATATACCATACCGGGGCCGACCGGCGTTCCACGGCAAATGCCCGAAAACGGCCACGAAAGCAACGAGACATATATACCCGGCGGTGACGATGCAATGGTGCAATGGTGTACGTGACGCAAAATGGTGGGCTCCCCAAAATATAATTCATTTAACCATAGTGACTGTCCTAGATCCGCCTACTCCACAGGCAGCTGACTGTCTTCCATGATAGGGGAGGGGTGAGGGTGACAGGCAAGGGGGGAGAACTGGCGAGAGAATGAAAAACAAGTTACAGCCATCGCATTGAATCCATATTGCTTGCAGTGGCGGTGGAACGTTTTGTTCAAGGGAGCACCCAGAGTGGGGTCAATTTCTTCAGCGGGAAATGTCCTATTCTATCTAGGGCCCAAAACAAAAATATTCTCAACTTAACCTATCTCGACTGTGAAAAAGGTGAGTATACATTTACTATTCCGTAGATAAATGCTTACTCTCCGAATGCTAGTGACAGACGATGTCTAATAAAAGGTATTGGGCAGAATGCACATTACTAACTTTTGAGTCTGCTTCGTCTTAGGTCATCTTAGCGGGGTAAAACATACCCCTGTATAGCTGTCTTTTTCTTTGAATATTTATGTATGTCCACAGAAAACAAATAATTGGGGAACAAATTTCGCTACGTCAAGTAAGGAGCACTCTAAAATTGCATTTATCCAGGGGCGTAGCCAAGGCGGCAGCAGGGACAGCCCCCCTCCCTGAGAGCCCTCTGAGGACACGATTCTGTGACAAGCAGGGCTCTTTTTACCCATCGGGGCCCTTTTGGCGCTGTCGCAGGGGCCTTTTCGGAGCGCCACCCCCTGAGTGAAATCCTGGCTACGCCCTTGACTGCGGCCGTCAACTGCGAGGGCCGCCACCACCCTTTGCTACACGGCGCGCCGCGGATATTCCCGGCTCAGCGGGGAGGCGACACCGGTCACGTCGGCGCGGCCGCCACGGAGCGCACCCATGATATTTTGCAGACGATGCCGGTTGTAGTGTACGGGCCCTGTGGACAGAGAGCAGCGAGTGCCATATTTGACCTGGGAAGCCAGCTGACTATGGTGGAAGACCAGCTGTCCCTGGAGTTAGGAATGGACCGCTCCACCCAGTCACATGAATCTAAAGCACGTGAACACCGCTAAAACGTCAGACTACACTCAGAAATACCTGCGGGACGGTCATGCCCGGAAGCTGGCCCCCGCTGCGCCCCTGGTCCCTCACCCGCGAAAGCAGCACTTCCGCCTGCCGTGCGGTCACCAGCGCAAACAAACAAGAGACCCACGCATTGTGATTGACGTAATAGCGCGGTCCGATGGTACCAGCTTGAACAATAATCTATTAGTGGTGCCGGGCCTGTTTGCCGACCTGCCAGGGGCTCGGATGTGGTTTCTGTGGCGTCTTATGGCGCTGATGGCGTGAACAGTGACCATATGCCACTGGGTCCGCATGAGAATCGGAAACAAGCCAGCTCTCCGTTTTCTGTGGAGCGAGCTGGAGGAGCGACAGACCAGCCGATCACCCCAAATCAGAACACCAACTTCCGATTGTTCCGGACCGTTTCATGTCAGACTCACGCTCAGTGCGCATAAGACGGGATAGTCACCGCTACCACGCACGTGCGGCAGAAATGACAGACGGACAATGCCAACGTGAAATGCGGCGATCCTGAGCTCATAGCACGCCCCCCGGAGTGTGAGCACTCGGCCGCAGTACAAGAGCCACGACCAGCGAGGATGGGTTGGTTCGCTGGGCACAGGTTAAAACCGCCACCGAACAGTACACCCGTCCCGCTACGTGGCTCTGTGTGCTGGAGAGTGACGTTTAGGCCTCGTGTGAGGCTCATATGAGTGTTGCTCTGACCGTTTCGACTATATTTGTAAATATCAGGTATGTATGTACCTTCGTATGAGTGATGGGTGACAGATTGAACATAAGCAACGTGCGTTATAAATATCGTGCCCCGTCCGTGCAGGCAACAACCGTGCGTTCGATACTGTGTGGTGCTGGGTGTGAGTACGGTAGCGTACTCAGACAGCATCCAGACATCCAGCCCAGCCTTCCCCTCCGCCCGTGTAGCCGTCTAGACGTACCACGGCCTCCCGGGCTGCCAGCAGATGGCGCAGTGGGGGCCCGACCCTCTGGCCAGACATCCGCCGCCGCCCCTTACTATTTGTCTTGAGCCAGCGGCACTGGAGGTCGCCCGCCGCCCAGTGTGCCGGAGTGGCGGCAGTTTTGTTCGTGTCGTCGAAGCGTCTTGTTCCGTTCGTTTATCTCGTGAATATAATTCTGGTCCTCCGGAAAACGTTTGTACATATCGTTCGTTTATCGCTGACACCACCAATGGGCCTTTTCTAACGATCTTGGTTTCCGAGATCTCGGGAGGGGGGCACTATAGGACCTCCCCCACAGCGCGTGTTAAACAAATTTACTCCAGAGGATATCCTGACAGAGGGCAAACTGCACACCATTCTGTGACATTTTTATTTTAGCATGGTCTATCAGCGCACACATTTTCCCACTTAGAGGGAACATTGAGAATTAGCGTGGAAGTTCAAGATCAGACCAGATGAAGCAGGGAAGGCCATTTTCAACCCAGCCATTGAAGCCACGAACCCAACGAGAGGAAATCCAATTTGAAATTCAGCAGACAACTCGGCCACCCAGCCCCGATATGCAACGGCTAAAAAGTGCCAGACATGAAAACTGGACGCGCCAACCGGCACTCTCTCGCAAGTCTCTCGTTCCTGACACAGATATCCGTCCAAGGGGCAATGTTTTATATTCCCACTCCATTTCGCAGAAATTCAACATCATGGTCGGCTTCACGCATATATTATAAGCTTGGAATGTACGATTCTAGAAACTACACTACTGTAAAACTTTTTCGATTAAAAGAACTTCGGATGCAAAGTGTAGCTCAACGATATCAATCGTCGCATTTGTCGACAATGACCTCACGATACCTGTACGACTCGGAGAGCATGCAAAAACAAACTATACACGACTCCCAGCGACCTTTTCCTAGCCTAGAGACACCGAGAATACAACACAGTCCTACAGTATGACTCACTGTTGACGAATTGTAAAATTCACGCTCGGCGCCACTCCGATTATAAGCGTGAGCGATCTTTTTCACATGATACTATAATACTTTAGACAGACTTCACATAACTGGAAAGCACATCCAATACTTCGTCTTACACACCCAGTAAACACAAAAACCACATCAACATCGTTCCCGCCTATTGGTGAGAACTTTCAGTCAAATCGTCCTAGTCATTACGGTGCTCCACGTCAAAATGTTTGAACATACACATTTTCGTCGAGAAATTAGACAGCTCTTTTCGTCTCCAGTATCGATCTCCTTCGTAATAAAAAATCAGCGTTTTAAAACACAGTGAAACTACAAACTTTCTTGAGGGTGATCTTTCAACATCAAACACAGCGTTTCCACGCCATTGCATTTGTGCACTCGTTACCTGGCAAACATGTCAAGCACAATTGAAAAACACAGCATCAATGCAAGGCTTGAGGTGCCCCGTTCGTTCTAATATCTTTACTCGTAGGCGTTCCATTCCTTCACCAAGTACGCAATGCGAACTCGAAATCACATCACAACATAAAAAACATTCCACGATGCCATATAAAAAGAGTCATGTATCGTAGCTGGAGAGCTATCCTTATCCCCCTGATTCGACATTGTTGTCTGCTGAACAGTTATCAATAAGCAGCATCACATGTGAATTTCCACGTGAATGTGTAGGCGGAATGATCAAAGCTCTGGTTTAAACGAGAATGGACATGCTTCACTTTCGGCTGAAATGATATTTTCTTTCATAAATGTCGAACACATACGCAAAAAGATGAAATCCATCCTGATGAATAAAATCAGCTCCATTATCATTATCCATGGCACGAACGACACTGAACAGCACCTCTGTGTGCTGGAGAGTGACGTTTAGGCCTCGTGTGAGGCTAATATGAGTGTTGCTCTGACCGTTTCGACTATATCTGTAAATATCAGGTATGTATGTACCTTCGTATGAGTGATGGGTGACAGATTGTACATAAGCAACGTGCGTTATAAATATCGTGCCCCGTCCGTGCAGGCAACAACCGTGCGTTCGATACTGTGTGGTGCTGGGTGTGAGTACGGTAGCGTACTCAGACAGCATCCAGACATCCAGCCCAGCCTTCCCCTCCGCCCGTGTAGCCGTCTAGACGTACCACGGCCTCCCCGGTCTGCCAGCGGATGGCGCAGTGGGGGCCCGACCCTCTGGCCAGACATCCGCCGCCGCCCCTTACTATTTGTCTTGAGCCAGCGGCACTGGAGGTCGCCCGCCGCCCAGTGTGCCGGAGTGGCGGCAGTTTTGTTCGTGTCGTCGAAGCGTCTTGTTCCGTTCGTTTATCTCGTGAATATAATTCTGGTCCTCCGGAAAACGTTTGTACATATCGTTCATTTATCGCTGAAACCACCAATGGGCCTTTTCTAACGATCTTGGTTTCCGAGATCTCGGGAGGGGGGCACTATAGGACCTCCCCCACAGCGCGTGTTAAACAAATTTACTCCAGAGGATATCCTGACAGAGGGCAAACTGCACACCATTCTGTGACATTTTTATTTTAGCATGGTCTATCAGCGCACACATTTTCCCACTTAGAGGGAACATTGAGAATTAGCGTGGAAGTTCAAGATCAGACCAGATGAAGCAGGGAAGGCCATTTTCAACCCAGCGATTGAAGCCACGAACCCAACGAGAGGATATCCAATTTGAAATTCAGCAGACAACTCGGCCACCCAGCCCCGATATGCAACGGCTAAAAAGTGCCAGACATGAAAACTGGACGCGCCAACCGGCACTCTCTCGCAAGTCTCTCGTTCCTGACACAGATATACGTCCAAGGGGCAATGTTTTATATTCCCACTCCATTTCGCAGAAATTCAACATCATGGTCAGCTTCACGCATATATTATAAGCTTGGAATGTACGATTCTAGAAACTACACTACTGTACAACTTTTTCGATTAAAAGAACTTCGGATGCAAAGTGTAGCTCAACGATATCAATCGTCGCATTTGTCGACAATGAGCTCACGATACCTGTACTACTCGGAGAGCATGCAAAAACAAACTATACACGACTCCCAGCGACCTTTTCCTAGCCTAGAGACACCGAGAATACAACACAGTCCTACAGTATGACTCACTGTTGACGAATTGTAAAATTCACGCTCGGCGCCACTCCGATTATAAGCGTGAGCGATCTTTTTCACATGATACTATAATACTTTAGACAGACTTCACATAACTGGAAAGCACATCCAATACTTCGTCTTACACACCCAGTAAACACAAAAACCACATCAACATCGTTCCCGCCTATTGGTGAGAACTTTCAGTCAAATCGTCCTAGTCATTACGGTGCTCCACGTCAAAATGTTTGAACATACACGTTTTCGTCGAGAAATTAGACAGCTCTTTTCGTCTCCAGTATCGATCTCCTTCGTAATAAAAACTCAGCGTTTTAAAATACAGTGAAACTACAAACTTTCTTGAGGGTGATCTTTCAACATCAAACACAGCGTTTCCACGCCATTGCATTTGTGCACTCGTTACCTGACAAACACGTCAAGCACAATTGAAAAACACAGCATCAATGCAAGCCTTGAGGTGCCCCGTTCGTTCTAATATCTTTACTCGTAGGCGTTCCATTCGTTCACCAAGTACGCAATGCGAACTCGAAATCACATCACAACATAAAAAACATTCCACGATGCCATATAAAAAGAGTCATGTATCGTAGCTGGAGAGCTATCCTTATCCCCCTGATTCGACATTGTTGTCTGCTGAACAGTTATCAATAAGCAGCATCACATGTTAATTTCCACGTGAATGTGTAGGCGGAATGATCAAAGCTCTGGTTTAAACGAGAATGGACATGCTTTACTTTCGGCTGAAATGATATTTTCTTTCATAAATGTCGAACACATACGCAAAAAGATGAAATCCATCCTGATGAATAAAATCAGCTCCATTATCTTTATCCATGGCACGAACGACACTGAACAGCACCTACGACAATTGTTGCACAAAAGAAAATCCGCACTTGGATCAGATCATGTCCATCTATATAAACTTTTTTTACAAAATCGAAAAGGTCAGGGCATTGAAAACACACTGCATCGCCATGGAATACCAGTCCACAGCAGTATCGGAAACAAAATATATTGCTTTATCGCGCACTACCCAAAATACATCACCATCGGCGGCGACGTACAACACAGAATCTACACAACCATCTAAGAATCTGAGATCGCAAGCTTCAGAACCTGACATGCACGAGCACTTAACAGCCGGAAGCTCTCTAGCAAGAGCACTTCTTCAACGGTCAAACGTTACTTCATGATACTGAGCATGGTTCGACTATTTGCAGTACCTAAAGATGTATATGATTTTTTATTATTTCGGATTGGGCCTTGCGGTTTTATGTTTATAGCAGTGCAGGTGCAAGGAATGTATTTCTGTATATGATTTTATGTCCGGATGTGATGCGGTTTGTCCGTCAACGTAAAAAGATCGATCCACAAACAGGTTAAAGTGAACATTTTGGGGAATTCACAACAGTCGGCAAAAACATAACGCTTTTCTAATCGGCCAAAATCAAACTAAAAGCGGATGAAACATGGTTGCATTGGAGGTAGTAACCGGACTTGACGCCTTGATCCCCCTGAACGAATCGTGGTACAGGCATTGACCTTGAAGTTATCGGTACCCTGCCCACCCTCGGTCGCCCCGAAGTATTTCTTATCTACCAGGTCTCCTTTATCCGCCCTAAAATACCCCCCCTGATGTGCCCTCGCCCGTCGTAGCCTGTATTAATGTCATTTATTTCGAAGAACAAATTTGAGGAAAATTCAAATCACGAGGATTTGAATTAATTTTATTATGCCAGTAATGGTAATATACACTATCTACCAAACTCTCTGATTATTCGATTAATCATTTGAGTTTAGGGGCGCGCAAAACTACCAGATCATATAGTACCCTCTCAAAACCCATTTCAAAAGTAAAAAAGAAACTTAATTTCACCCGTTACTTTGTTCCAAACAAATATGATGGCAATACCAAGTGTCCACTGTGAATCAATGTGCAGCTAAAACGAACGTATCAAATATTTTGTTAGTAAGATTAAATGAAATGAAGTGCCCTTGGGAATATTTTCCTAAATGCTGAGGAATTTGAGGTAACGTTGGAGGAAAGCATAGATGAGGACCGGACAGGGCATTCAAAGTTGAGGGCTTTGCATAAATGGATATATGAGCACACGAGTGAGACAGGGGTAAATGAGGACAGAACAGAGCCAAAGAGGGCTATGACCGAGCAGACAAAACAAGACAGGGCAAATGAATATCAGGGACCAAAATGCGTGGACAGAGCTGAAGAGCAGACGAGAGAAGGCAAACATGGCAGACGAGGGAGGACAAAGACCACGAAGGCGAAAACACGATACATGCGAAATCTTAGGGAACATTAAAGGAAATGAGGTACCTTGGTCGAATCCTGTAATTTAGTGTAATTAGGCGTACTTTTAGCCGAAAATAATGAAACCACGCATGATTTCTCTGAAAATGTACAATAAGCTCAATATCTTGTTTTTTAAAATACTCCTCTAGGAAAATATATAAATATCTGCCTGTAGATGATGTCATGATCTGGCAACCACTACCATACTCAAAACGCTTCAAGGGCTTCGATTGGCTGATGCTCATCGTGACGTCAGGATATGTCGTCACACCAGCAGCTCACAACAATGGACGCCTGGTGAGAGGTACATGAGGGGTATATTTCGGGTAGGTTTTAGCTTTTTTATACGGAAATAACGAGTTCCAAGACAAATGATATATATATATATATATATATATATATATATATATATATATATATATATATATATATATATATATAATATATATAGAGTACCGGGTTTTCCGACTTGCTTTACAGCTTGGCTATCTCAGTTAAAATCACGTTATAGAGGTGCCACATTCCCTTTAAAAAGGACATAGAAGATGAACAAAGGGACATGACAACCGAAAGCGATGGGGCAAGGCAAGCGAGTGGGACTGGATGACAGACAAGAAAGGGCAGGATACGTGGAGGTAACGACACATCATCTGAGGGATACTTTAGCACGCACAAAGGACAGCGCAAACGACGGCAAGGACATGGCAGATGAAAGAAACTAAAGGGCAGACGAGGGGGGGTGACACGACACCAATAGCTTAAGGGTGGATCTAGGGGGTTCAATCTAGCCGTGGCGCCAAAAAGCGGCAAAATAGTGCCCACTACTATCCGATTTTGATTTGTTTCCTTACAAAAACTGGTTTTTCACTATTTCACCCGGACTATCCTCCCCAGTTTTCATTAGATTTGACTATGGATCGGTTTACTTACATTTAGGGACAAGCCTGAGCACATACAGGTAAACGAATCACACAGAAACATTGATTTTCCACCAGTCAGAGCTGCTGCACTGCCACAGCAGCAACGTGTCGCGGGCACACCAACTGGGCGGGCGAGAGGCAATATTGCAACCCTAAGAAATGTTGCTACAAAAAGGACACAAATTTCCTCCCATGATCGCAACAGCACGCTTAACAAGAAAATAGAAAGGCCCAGTCAAAATAATACTTAATATTCATAAGACCGTATCTAATGCAGATCATCCATGATTTACAGCTCAACGTCCACGTCCGATACGTTAGTCACGGCGAGTTCTCCACGAATTGCACCAGTCGCTGTCTCTTCGGCTGCCGCCGCAACAGATTCCACCATGAAGGAGGAAGGAAACACCAGTCTTCATATCCTGAAAAAAACAGTGAATACAATCAGCAAGAGTCCCCGCGTCCCCTGGAATGCATTTCTTTGATTCTACCATAACATTGAAGCTTGATACAGAGTTATTAAAGTTATTTTCATGAAAATAGAAATGTGAAACATAGGGACCGAACCTTAAATCTTCTAAAAAAACATTATCAGCAGTTTCACGATGCAATTCAAATCGGGGCCAGATTCAGGTCCAAAGGATTTAGGAAACCCATTGGGACGAAGTGGCTAAATGTGACGGTTCAAGGGTTATTTGATGCAGAGAATTCGCTTAATGGGGGTCTGAAGTCGATTCTTAGCACGTATCGTATGGAAAGCAAGTTCTGAAATTTGATCCAGTTTTCTTTAGCAGAAAAGTGAATTACGACAATCTTATGGGGAAAGGTCATCATCATCATCATATTTTTGTTTCTTTTACCAAAATGACAGAAAGAGCGAAAGTGGAGGGATGAGTAGCACACAGAGCGAGCGAGCATAACAAAAAATAGGTAACAGTGAGTAACAGAAAATAAAATAACTTTTCCAGAAGACAAAGCAGCAAATACCAAAATAAATGAGTTAGCGTACTTCCAATTCAGAAAGTAGAGGTACACCGGTTTGATATTGAACATAACGCGCTAAACAAAATAACAAAAAAGAAAAGGGAACAACAAAACAGAGCAAAGAGACAAGAGACAAAAAACACGAAATAGGCTGACATGAGACAATAAAACAAGAAAACATACTTACATTAGTGCAACAACTGTTAAGACAAACTGTGAAGACATAGTGACAACGAACATGCTGGGGTCTAATTATAGCTTTCCGAATGCTCAGTTTACCGTTTAAGTTTGTTGGTTTAAGGCCCACATATGCAGCTGAAACTAAAACTAGAAAAAAACGTCGGGATAATGGTGAAAAAACACTCATGTGGATTTTAGACGGTTGATGGGACTTCAATAGGCGAGATGAGAAATATGTTGCCGACGTTGAGCATCGCCGGGACCCGCACTGCCGGGGTAGTTCTCAGCCTTCACCTCCAACCCAAATCGCAGTTCAGACATCGCAGCATCAGCAGCAATGGGCCCCAACTCGTAGAATGAGGTGTTCCCCTGACACCAAGCACCGTCGGGATCCACACTATTGAGGAGGTCCCGGACCCACCTCTCCAGCAGGACCGCAGCAAGGATGAATGGGCCCATCACGTGACGCTTACAACACCACCGGGCACGGTCCTATGACGGCAGGGTGGTGAGCATCGGCATCGCCGAACCCAAACTAAGCCTTCCGACGGAGACCGCCTTCAAGTGGTGGAAGATGTGAGCCCTCGGGCCCACCGCAACTGGTTGCCCCAGCCGCGGAAACCAAACGGCCTCCCACGTGCCCTCTCCGAGAGGGACTTGCTGGCGGCATCCCGCCACCGTCGTCGCTTTCCCAGCCTCCCGGATTTGGCAAAATCAACTTGTTTTTCTCCACTCCGGGGCTACGACATGCCCACCTTCGGGTCCGGGTGCCGCGCACGCAGCGCGGCCCCGGCCTACTAGATGAATGATCAGCCGGCCGCGTCCTCCTCCGTGAGCGCCGGCGGAGGGGGTGATCACCGGAGGCCGCCGAGGGGACAGCACAGAAGACGGGCCCAGAACCGACGCTACCGCCGCAACCGGCATACACGAAGTCTCCTTCACATTGTTGTCTGAAACGCCGAGGGGATCCGGGACAAAATCCCGGTACTCAAAAGCTGGCTTCGGACGGTATCCGCGGACGTCGTAGCTGTTCAGGAGGCCTAGCTTCCTGTCAAGACTGCTACCCGCATACCCGACCTCCAAACTCCGGCGTTCAACCGCAGGGCACGAGGCAGAAGGAAAGGCGCAGCGGTCGTCAGGAATGGCGATGTGGCGTTCTATCTCCAGGCGGATCTCCACTTCGAGCCTCTGGTGGGCCGCCCTCTGGACACGGCTGACGACTCGACTGAGGTCTGCGGCGTGCGCGTCCTCGGAAAGCGTCCGCTCTTGATTTGGAACTTGTACCGGCTTCCCATCAGGTCAGCGGAGAATGACGATCGTCGGGACTGATTCTCGCCCGATGCCGTCCCGCACAACGGCTACTTCATTGTTGTCGGAGGCCTAAGCGGCCACCACCCTCTCTGGGACTCTAACATCGAGACTGCAGACCCCATGAGGCGACGATTCGATGATTGGCTGGATCGCGTCGGCTGGAACACACTCAACAGTGGAGCACCGACGTTCCTGAGCTATCGCACTGGCAGCCGGACTGCGCCTGACGTGTGTGGCCTGCAGCTCAGAACTCGCTAGAAGGTCGTCATGGCGACTCGGCCGGGATCTCGGAAGCGACCACCTGCCAAAGTTGGTCGAGGTGCGAAGCTCGGAGTGCCCGCCTCACCGAGTCCGGAAGCAAGAGTCCACAAGGCCAACTAGAGCGCTTTTCGTGATGCCGGTGAGGCTGCCTTGTCTGAAGCGGTGCCTCCACGGGCCTCCACCAAGAAGCTCTGATCGCCTGGATCGAATCCTGCACTTCGGGCCACACTACAGGAGCCTCAGAACAAGGGTGCGACCTCGCATTACGGAGCTCCGTCAGCTGACTGGCCGCCACTGGGGACTCGAAGAGAGATTGCTTCGGACCGTTGCCAATGCCTACGTGCGCAGAGCCCTAGAACACACCGCGGAAGCCTGGGTTCCTGCCGTCACTGCGTCCAACGCACTTCTCTTGGAGCGAGGGAGTTGAGAGCCGCGGCACGTGTGATCACGAGGTGACCTATCTCCACTCCGTCACACGCACTGATGGTGGAGGCAGGCCTGGCTCCGGTAGCCGCCAGTTGCAAGACCCTGGCGGCGCGCTTCCTCGCGAAGTCCCTGACCCTCCCAGAAAACGACCCACTCCGAGCGGTGGGTGAAACCACAGCCCCGGCGCGCCTCTCCTCGGTTACGGGGTGGCAGCTCAGGCGCGCGGTCTGGCTCGCGGCAGGTATTACTGCCCCCGGTGGAGCCTCTGCTACCGCAGCGCCCCCCCCCAACCCCCCCGTTTGAGGGGATTGCATCGTCGGTGATTTTCAACCTTGATGTGGGCCAAAACATACCGGGAGGATCATCGTCCACGAAGAAGGAAGCGGCGCTCTTCCAACTGACGGCCCTACCACAGTGTGCCATCTGAGCTTGGACGGATGGCTCCGCTGACGGAGGCGTCTTGAACGGCTAAGCCGGAGCATTCATCGAGGAGCCGGGTGAACGCCACGAGCTCCGAGCCCCCGCCGGCAGACTCAGCTCCAGCTTCCGTGCGGAGCTTTTCGCAATCTCGGCATCATTGCGCCTCCTTTGCGAGCTTCTGACTTGTGTGGACGACCCGATTGTGATATGCACTGGCTCCCTGTCGGCCCTGGCCTCGCTCCGTGCCAGTCCCGCAGAACAAGTCATCCCGCTCGGGGTTCAGATCTGGGAGGCCCTCTCGACCATCGCTAGAGGGAACCGGCAAGTAATTCTGCAATAGGTCCCCTCCCACTGCGGAATCCTGGGAAACGAGAGGGCAGACGCGCTTGCCAGGGAGGCCTCTGTCCTTCCCCAGAAACAGGTGCCGGTGGACGTCACCATGGTGTCCCGGGGGGATGCCAGAGCGACGAGGTCTCACTAAATCAGAGCTTGGCCCGCCGGCTGGTACCACTCACTCATGGGAGAGGAAGTCCCGCCGCCTCTGCCAGTGTGTATGTGTGTATTGGGGTTTAGGGAGCTTTCAGCGTCTTGGCCATTTCGCGCCCATCATTATCATATTAGATTTCAACTATATACGGTCTGCAAAAGCTACTTAGAAAGAGGCTAGCATAAGTCATTGTTCAGCAAGAACAGCAGCTTAAAAAAACTGATGTGCTGAGATTCTACCTAAATTTCCCAGCTTCTTCCGTCGTACATTTCTGATACGCACCAAGCCGTACGTGCATCCCATGCATGTGGTGGTCTCTCCGTTCGCTCGGGATATCCGAGACCCTTGGGCGGAGAGCTGCGAACGAAAGTTGTGTTTCTGTTCATCTATGTTTCCCGGACTCTTAGGACCGGAATGCCTCTCATCACTAATAGAAGGGCGTGACACATCTTGCCAACATTTTTGATTTATCCAAAATTTTCTAAGGACCCTGGTTGCTTTATTTTAATGGGGAACTCTTTGCACTCTTGGCACTCAGATTTTCTTTCCCTTTGAGTCAAGGAAAAGGAAATCTGGTTTTGTTGTTTCTTCGTGCTGTGTTGGGGGATGCCTTTCCTGAGCTTGAACAAGGGGAAAGTCTTTGTTTAATTTCACGGGACTCTGAAATTGAGCGACCCATGCCATTTGTTTTTGGTGGCGGTGTTTGTGTCGGCGGTGACGGTGGCGGGTATAGCGGAGGCATAGGTGCAGAGTCGCTATCTGCGGGTGTTGGGATAGCGCTGCACTTTGCTCCTTTCGTAAACTGCGCCCCTTTGGTGGTGCTGAGGCAGAACGTTCCAACTGAGCAGCATCCCCTGTGTCAGGGACTGGCTGCTCCCCACTCACATCAGGCCCCGTAATCTCCCCAGAATGGTCCGCTGGTGATGCGGCGCCCGACGCAGGCAAACCTTCCTCGAGATCCGCTTGGGTGCTCTTATCCGTTGTGTGCCCACTCTGATTGTCAGGCATCAGTACTGATGGGGATTTAACAAAGTTGGCAACTGGGTCAGTCTGAACGGACTTATCAGAGTGTGATCCTAACTTCACCAGTCTGGGTACTGAAGTGGTTGACTGGTTGTGGCACCCGTCCACCGTAAAGGCTAATGAAATCACGGACCGATATGTGCATGACATCTCGCAAGGAGGAATCAAGGTTGACGGGAGATCTCGATTGCACAGTGCCTCCCACGAGGGCATCGCGATAGGATGAGGGCAGCACGGAAGTTCCCTCCATCACAGGCGGCTTGAGAGAGCCAGGCACCTCACGGCGGCTATCTCCTTGTGATACATTCTCCTTGGGAGGCCTTCCAAGAACATGCTCTTTCAGCCTTTCCCTCTCAGAGATGAACGTGGGGCATGTGCGTGACCACGCCTCATGGTCACCACCACATCCGACGCACTTGGGGACGCCCGCCTTGCAAACTGCTGAGCCGTGGCCTGCCATCGAGCACCTCGCACACATCTCCTGCCCTTTGCAAGTCTTGGCCACATGACCGTATCTCTGACATCGGTAGCATCGCGTGGGGTGCGGTACGTACCTACGAACGCGCACGGAAAGCCAGCCTACACGGATGGTTTGAGGCAGCTCCTTAGTATTGAAAGTCAGAACGAAAGTGTTTGTCGCTTCAAGCTCACCGCTCACCCTCTTACTCATTCTCCGCACGTTTTTCACCCCCTGCTCCTTCAAACCATTCAATACGTCCTGTTCTGTTGACCCAGCGAGCTCCCGATAAGAAACACACCAGCATCGCTGTTCTTTGTGGGGTGGAGAGTCACTGTTATCGGTATCGATACCAAGGTTCCTCCTTCTCCAGAGTACGACAGGCTTTTAGCCGACAGCAGACTGTACGTTTCTTCTTCTGAGGACATGGTGACGTCCAATTTGCTGGCGGAGTGCCGATAGACACGGGTCGTGGTTCCGAATTTAGCCAAGGCCTCGACAACCTGAAAGGGATTCATTTTCTTGCCCTTCTCTAGAGTAAGGACCAGGACCCTGGAAGAAGACTTGACCCACACAGGGATAGATGAGCCAGGCTGTTCTGGTCTAGTCCGCGCGGGGGGTCTAAGTTCCAAACGATCCATCGCAGTGGCAGTGTAAGAGGACAAACTCACGGTGGTCTGTGTCGTGCCAGAGGTCGGAGTCCGTGCAGTCTGGTCATCGGAGGTGGAAGCTAGTAAAGACGCCATGGGAGAGATACCCCATGGGCCCGGGGACTGGTACAGTGCCTACGGGAGCAGGTGCAACCGTCTCGGAGGGGCGAAAGATAGTACACAACCCCTCCGATCAGAACGCACCCACCCCCTTGACGCCATCAGCCCTGTACACAGTGATGCAGCGGGCCTAAAAAAACGGGACGAAAATGCCAAAAATGACTTTCTAGAATTAATATCAAATGTATGCGATACGTTTGAGAATTGTTTGGAACCCGGAAAACCATAATTATTTTCTTCCTCTAGAGTACCACATTGGTTTCACAGGAGCTGAAACTTGAAACTTATTCTGCCTCTCTTAATACGGGTATCTGGCTAGAAATAATAGCGTGATCTAAAACGTTAATAACAGGTGCTTCCAGATCGCCATCCATAAAAACGTATACTACCGTAAAGCTTGGTATTTTTTTATCTTCTGGTCACGAAAATACGGCTCTAGCTGCTCCAGAGAATGCAGTGAGTTAATTTTAATAAACATATGTTTCGGAACTAAAATTCATAACATGCACCATATTTAGTTAGACTGGCGAAAAAAGGCACAGTCAGGATGAGCTAGAAAATCATACCATTTATTTTGCGAAGTGTCTTCTTTGCATTGGTGGAAACCGTAGGTCGGCAACCGACGGCCGACAAAAGTTATGACAGTTTTAGTGAGCTCATGTTCTACCCGTAGTCGGCGGGTGGTGGTGGCAATGACGCGCGCGGCATCCACAAATCGCCGTGTATTATTTCCTTTCTACAATCAAATGACGCATTCAAATGGGGGAAGGGTGTAAACAATACAAATATGGGTAACGTTATTGATGGACGGCCTCTAATTGAAGGAGTCAATAAAGTTGAGAATTAGGAGGGTAAATTGAGACAACGAAAGCAGGTATTAGTGTCAATTCAGTAGGTATTAGGGTTAGTTCAATACTTATTAGGTCATAGCGAGATCAGGTCCTAAATAAGGAAATTCAGATTTTAACTTGGGTTCACATTCTTCCCCTTTGTAAAATGTTATTTTAAACCGATTTTCCGTTAATCTTTGACCTCCACCCCCTGTTTAAACTGACTGTCATGTATGTACATACATACAGCCGGTTCCCCATTGATTGGTAGGTATTACTGGGTGTCCTAACCAAACGGTCGCCGACGGTCGCCAACCGTCGGCGACCGTCGGCATCAGTTGCAGAGTGGTAATTTTGGAGGTTTGGCCGACAGAGGAAATGTTCAGCTTTGGTAGCAATCTGGTAGCTCAAACTGCGACGAATGTTGTTTACCAACAACCAAAACTTAGCTGACATCAAGAACTATTAAAAAAACGATTTAGGAGAAAAAGGTAATCATGTCCAGTTTCCATAAATTTTTCAGCATGAATTCCAATTTGAATAATCATTCTATAACATGCATTACATTTAATGACTAAAAACAAGAACAAATAACGCGGATATCGGCTTCTGACGCAGACGGTCGGCGTCAAAAGTTGGACATTGTTCAACTTTTGCTGCGAGGCGTTGCAACGCCGTGCGACGCGTTGCGTCAGTGCGTTTTGTGTCCTGACCGAAAATCCCGGTCGTTGCGGCAGATCGGCGGCGTGCAACTCCTTGCGAAGCGTTGCGTCTTGGTTAGGACACCGGGTTAGTGTCAGTTCGTTTAAGAAATATTTTAAAAACGATTACTCTTCTCATAAACGTTTCGTCTCTAGCAATGAATTTTGATGAGCTCTTTAAATTTGGGACCCTGCAGACTGGATGAAACGTAAATTTGTAAAATTATGTACAAAAAGTTGTTTTTACTGATCCCGATTATTTTCTGTGTCTTTTCTCAATAACTTGCAAATTTTGGACATGATGAAGTATTTCGCACGTCAATTCATGCATCCAGTTAAAACGAAGCAGGTGAGGCAACAATCGTCTCTGTAAAGACCAGCTCTTGAGAGATATTTTGCAAAAACGACCGCAGCCTAATACCAAACAATCAGTATCGAACCGGCTGTACATACTACCTCTCTTGGATTTTGAAGATGGTCGCTTGTCGCACATTTTATTGCGTTTGCCGGTTGTTAAAGCTTAACAGTGGTTATCTACTGATGATGTTTTATTACCCGGATCTACCCTAAATGTGTTCACAATGCTAATAAATACGAGGTGAGAATGCATTTTTCACTTCCAATGTTTGCCGGCTGACAACTGGGGAAATCCAATCAT
The DNA here is from genome assembly GCA_034440635.1 of Lepas anatifera. Lineage (NCBI taxonomy): Eukaryota > Metazoa > Arthropoda > Thecostraca > Lepadidae > Lepas > Lepas anatifera. The sequence goes on along the minus strand of JAOTON010001774.1, from coordinate 289,037 downwards.
TCAATCAAATTATCAATCATACGAATTGATTCTCTTACTATTATCTTTATTCAGCTTATCGCATGGTCAGATTTGCGACTAAGTAATTATTTCATAAAGCTACTGCCGCTGACAGAACCGTTAAAAACCCAGATAGCCTCTGCATAAAGTAGCGCACCCAATGGGTCCCAAGGGGTGCTCTGGTGCCTTCGTTATGGACCAGACCTCAAAATGGATGTCCGCCCTATATTTCTCTTTACAAGAGCTTTCGAATAGTGTATAGAAACTCGATCTAACTCCTCTAGAAGCTGAGGTATTCCCGGCTTTTGCCAACCTTGTTTTGAGAACCTACATTGCTTTACATCGATTTAGAAATGACATCATAACTCGGTGACGTGAACTGACCTTGGATTGAAATTTCGTCAAGATGTATCAAATTAATGTTGGTTCGCACTTGCCACGCGGCATTGCGCTAAAGCGAGCAGATTTTCTCCCATCGCGAAAAATTAAGAGGGGGTAGAATCAACCCCCAGGCAAAAATGAGGGTTAAGAGGAAAAACGAAATTTGGTGTGCTTGTTTGAGCCGCCTGATGAAGAGCTTCAAATTGCACCCAAAATCATTGTTCTTTCATTATTATTTATTGAGCTATGAATTTCGTCCCGTTTTTCAGGCCTCCTGCATCACTGTGCAGTGGGCCGGCAGGGCCATGAGTCGGGACGAAGCAAAACGCAGCAGCCCTCACCCAGCGGAAACTGCGGTCCACCAGGCGCGCGCAACAGGCCGAAGTCTCGCAAATCGACGATTTCCGAAACACCGGCCCACGTCGAGCCCGGCAATAACTATCACAGTCCCCACCGCGAAGGGCACCGCGCCGCACGCCCGAAACATAATCCCCCTGCCCAGCTGGACCAAGCGACAGCGCCCGTAGACACTGCCGAGTAGCTAGGCCGTCCGCGGCAGCCTACGGACGGCTTACCCCCGGTTAGATCGAGATATCTGGGCCAAAGGGAGCGTGTTGGGACCCTCGGGACTGACCCACCCGAGGGGGACCTAAACACCCCAGGATCCCGTCAACCTCGTCGCCGGGGCTCGAGATAGGCCTCGAGTGGGCGTCTTACACCCATAAAATGCCAAAGAAGGCAAATTACTGTGGGGGCGACAACTAAGGCATAAAAAGGTGACAGGAACTAACAATAATCAACAAAATAATAGAACAAAAAACATACAGGAGCTACATACTGGCAGGTGCAGGACAGAGCTGACCCGATCCAATACGGTTACCGACCAGGTAACAAAGGGCCCGTAAGGCAGCCATCAGTATCACCGCGGGCCTCATCAACAGAGCCACCGCCGACAGATGCTGACTCTAACCGACCGAAGTCGGAAGAGGCGGCGGCCGCCGGAGGGTCAGAAATGATAAGTCCGCGGTGATGCTACGACGTGCCCTCCAGGGCTCACTGGGGCCCCGGGCGCATCACTCCTCGTTGCTCCAATCTTTACTTGCCGGACGAATCCGGCAAGTGAAGATCGGTCCCCTGAGGGGACCTCTGCCGGCTGGCAACTGGCTGGCAGCGGTCGACGTCCAACAGCTGCGAGCGGGACACTGGTCCTGTTCAAGGCAGTTCCTACCTTGCCTCGGCTGGAGCCCTTCCCGAGAGTGCCAAGGGTGCAACACCATCTGCTGCCCTGCGGGAAGATGTCCCATTTGCAACGAGGAGGCAGACACGCCAGAACACGCCCTCCGGCGGTGCCCAGCCCTCATGAGAACCAGGCCGTCCATCGTTGGGAGCATTCATACCAGCCTGCCCCAGGTCCGGGGGAGCGACGTCGTGGTGGCATTGGGGCCACCTGGAGGTCCCTTCAGAGCCGCCTGGCTACCACGATGTCGGCATCCGGAGGGAATTAACAACAACAACAACAAACCTTAACTGAAATATCATCTCCGTAGATCACTCAAGTGGTGAGAGCCAGCGTCCCGAGCATATGAGACGGTGTCGCTAGCAGGTGAGAGTAGGCGTCCAAAGCAGGTGAGAGTCGGCGCCCCGAGCGGAAGAGAGAGTCGGCATCCCAAGCAAATGAGAGCCAGTGTCCCGAGTAGGTGAGAGTCAGCATCCTGAGCAGGTGAGAGCTATCATCCCGAGCAAGTGAGAGCCAGAGTTCCGAGGGGATGAGAGTCAGCGTTCTGAGCAAGTGAGAACCCGAGTCCGGAGCAGGAGAGGGTCGGCGTCGAGAGCGTATGAGAGTCAGCGTCCCGAGCAGGTGAAAGTCGGCGTCCCAAGCGGATGGGGGTCGGCGTCCCAAGCGGCTAAGAGTCGGCATTCTGAGCAGGAAGGAGTCAGCGCACCGAGCAGGTGGGAGTCAGCGTCCCGAGCATGTGAATCCGTGTCCCGAGCAGGTGAGTTCAGTGACGTAGCAAATGAGAGTCGGCGTTCAGAGCGGATGAGAGTTGGTACCCCGAGCAGGTGAGAGTCGGTGTCGCTAGCAGATAAGAGCCAGCGTCCCGAGCAGATGAGGGTTGGCGCCCCGAGCAGGTGAGAGTCGGTTCCTGAGCAGGTGATAGCCAGCGTCCTGAACAGGTGACGGCCAGCATTCTGAGCAAGTGAGAGCCAGCGTCCCGAGCAGGTGAGATCCAGCGTCTCAGGCAAGTGAGAGCCAGAGTCCCGAGTGGATAAAAGTCGGCATCCCGAGCATGAGAGTCGGCACCCGAGCGGACAAGAGTCAGCGTCCCGAGCAGGTAAGAGTCAGGGTCCCGAGCGGGTAATAGTTGGCGTCCTGAGCAGGTGGAAGTCGGCGTCCCAAGCGGATGGGGGTCGGCGTCCCAAGCAGGTGGAAGTCGACGTCCAGAGCAGATGAGAGTCGGCATCCCTAGCAGAGTCACCGCCTCGAGCAGGTGGGAGTCGGCGTCCTGAGCATGTGAGTCCGCGCAGGTGAGTCAGCACCCTGAGCAGGTGAGAGTCAGCGTCCCGAGCAGGTGAGGTCAGTGTCGTAGCGGATGAGAGTCGGTTCCTGAGCAGGTGAGAGCCAGCGTCCTGGACAGGTGACGGCTAGCGTCCTGAGCAAGTGAGAGCCAGCGTCCCGAGCAGGTGAGATCCAGCGTCCTAGGCTGGTGATAGCTATCATCCCGAGCAGCTGAGAGCCAGGGTCCCGAGTGGATAAGAGTCGGCGTCCCGAGCAGGAAATAGTCAGCGTCCCGAGCAGGTGAGTCAGGGTACCGAGCCGATGAGAGTTGGCGTCCCGAACAGGCGAAAGTCGGCGTCTCGAGCGGATGAGAGTCGGCGTTCCAAGCAGGTGGGAGTCGGCGTCCCGATCAGATGACAGTCGGCATCCGGAGCAGAGTCAACGCCTCAAGCAGGTGGGAGCCGGCGTCCTGAGCATGTGAGTCCGCGCAGGTGAGTCAGCGCCCTGAGCAGGTGAGAGTCAGCATCCCGTATAGATGAGAGCCAGTGTCCTGGTCAGGAAAGAGTCAGTGTGCTGGGCATGTGAGAATCAGCGTCCCCAGCAGGCAACAGCCAGCGTCCCGGGCAGGTAGATTGAGATTCAGCTCGATGCTGCTCCCCGAAGCCCACTCCCTAGGCAAACAGCATTTCCCGCCGACTGTCGGTACGGCCCGAGCCAACACGACCATGAAGATGTCGATAAAGCCGAGGTCATAATCGGTCTAACGTGCAGATTATCAGCTCCATTTAGCCCGAATGGCGGAGATAAATTGGTGAGGCAGTTTAGAGGGAACGGGTCCGGGCGACGCACGATGGGGCCACACATCGGGTGCTGCAGTTATACCCGATGAAATTGACGATCGACTCAGGGCCCGCAGCCCCCGCAGCAAGCGAGCAGGTCGGCCTCCAGCCGTCCAGTGAGTGTGGCGGAGCCGCCAGATAGCGTCCGGGTCCTAGATGGGCCGGCAGCCTTCGCGAGCAGCACTGGCGACGATGGAATCATTCCCCCGGCCGCTCCTGCGGTATTCATAAACGGCTCTCTGGGCTACCAGTCGAAGGGAGCGGAGCACAGCACACTGGAATCCTGGTCGAACCCCCCCCCGCCACCGAGATGGCAGCAGTACTGAGTTTCTCTTAGATGTAGGCGAGATGAAGGCAGTAACAGAAATAACATCAGCGTTGCTGATCAGGTGAGGCAACAAAGAAGAGATGAGCTATAACATGAAGAGTTAAGATGATATCATAAAAAGTAGACGCCACATGGGCTCACAAGTGTAGAAATGAGCACCTAAGAGCCACATAAAATGATTCTGCTAGTTATCACGGTGAAGCTGAGCATCAGGCAGCCACAAAGCCATCAAGCGCACTGTGTCAAGTAAATATACTGTAGATAGACATCAAGCACACTACATCAAGCATATATACAGACGATACACATCAAGCGCACTGCATCAAGCAAATATGAAGACAAGCACAACCGTAGCTCACGGCGTACAATCATCACAAAGCAACCGGCACAAACGTTTATATGTCAGCCCCAAAAAGAGAGAGAGAGAGAGAGAGAGAGAGAGAGAGAGAGAGAGAGAGAGAGAGAGAGAGAGAGAGAGAGAGAGAGAGAGAGAGAGAGAGACAGAGAGAGAGAGAGAGAGAGAGAGAGAGAGAGAGAGAGAGAGAGAGAGAGAGAGAGAGAGAGAGAGAGAGAGAGAGAGAGAGAGAGAGAGAGAGAGAGAGAGAGAGAGAGAGAGAGAGAGAGAGAGAGAGAGAGAGAGAGAGAGAGAGAGAGAGAGAGAGAGAGAGAGAGAGAGAGAGAGAGAGAGAGAGAGAGAGAGAGAGAGAGAGAGAGAGAGAGAGAGAGAGAGAGAGAGAGAGAGAGAGAGAGAGAGAGAGAGAGAGAGAGAGAGAGAGAGAGAGAGAGAGAGAGAGAGAGAGAGAGAGAGAGAGAGAGAGAGAGAGAGAGAGAGAGAGAGACAGCCATTCAGACAGATAGAGAGCCATTCAGACAGATGGAGTCATTCAGACATATAGAGAGTCATTCAGACAGATAGAGAGTCATTCAGACAGATAGAGAATCATTCAGACAGATAGAGTCATTCAGACAGATAGAGAGTCATTCATACAAATAGAGAGTCATTCAGACAGATATATATAAGTCATTCAGACCGATAGAGAGTCATTCAGACAAATAGAGAGTCATTAAGACAGATAGAGAGTCATTCAGACAGATAGAGAGTCATTCAGACAGATAGAAAGTCATTCAGACAGATAGAGAGTCATTCAGACAGATAGAGAGTCATTCAGACAGATAGAGAGTCATTCAGACAGATAGAGAGTCATTCAGACAGATAGAGAGTCATTCAGACAGATATAGAGTCATTTAGACAGATATAGAGTAATTCAGACAGATAGAGAGTAATTCAGACAGATAGAGAGTAATTCAGACAGATAGAGAGTAATTCAGACAGAGAGTAATTCAGACAGATGGAGAGTCATTCAGACAGATAGAGAGTCATTCAGACAGATAGAGAGTCATTCAGACACATAGAGAGTCATTCAGACAGATAGAATCATTCAGACATATAGAGAGTCATTCAGACAGATAGTCATTCAGATATATAGCGTCATTCAGACAGATAGAGAGTCATTCAGACAGAGTCATTCAGACAGATAGTCATTCAGACAGATAGTCATTCAGATATATAGCGTCATTCAAGACAGATAGAGAGTCATTCAGACAGAGTCATTCAGACAGATAGAATCATTCAGACAGATAGAGAGTCATTCAGACAGAAAGAGTCATTCAGATAGATATAGTCATTCAGACATATAGAATCATTCAGACATATAGAGAGTCATTCAGACATATAGAGAGTCATTCAGACAGATAGTCATTCAGATATATAGCGTCATTCAGACAGATAGAGAGTCATTCAGACAGAGTCATTCAGACAGATAGTCATTCAGACAGATAGTCATTCAGATATATATAGCGTCATTCAGACAGATAGAGAGTCATTCAGACAGAGTCATTCAGACAGATGAAGTCATTCAGACAGATAGAGAGTTATTCAGACAGATATAGAGTCATTCAGACAGATAGAGAGTCATTCAGACAGATAGAGAGTCATTCAGACAGATAGAGAGTCATTCAGACAGATAGAGAGTCATTCAGACAAATAGTCATTCAGACAGATAGAGAGTCATTCAGACTTATAGAGAGTCATTCATACAGATAGTCATTCATACAGATAGTCATTCAGACATATAGAGCCATTCAGACAGATAGAGAGTCATTCAGACAGATACAGAGTCACTCAGACAGATAGTCATTCAGACAGATATAGAGTCATTTAGACAGATATAGAGTAATTCAGACAGATAGAGAGTAATTCAGACAGATAGAGAGTAATTCAGACAGATAGAGAGTCATTCAGACAGATAGGGAGTCATTAAGACAGATAGAGAGTCATTCAGACAGATAGAGAGTCATTCAGACAGATAGAGAGTCATTCAGACAGATAGAGAGTCATTCAGACAGATAGAGAGTCATTCAGACAGAAAGAGTCATTCAGATAGATATAGAGTCATTCAGACAGATATAGAGTCATTCAGACAGACAGAGTCATTCAGACAGATAGAGAGTCATTCAGACAGATAGAGAGTCATTCAGACAGATATAGAGTCATTCAGACAGATAGAGTCATTCAGACAGATAGAGTCATTCAGACAGATAGAGAGTCATTCAGACAGATAGAGAGTCATTCAGACATATAGTCATTCAGACAGATAGTCATTCAGACTTATAGAGAGTCATTCAGACTTATAGAGAGTCATTCATACAGATAGTCATTCATACAGATAGAGAGTCATTCAGACATATAGAGTCATTCAGACAGATAGAGAGTCATTCAGACAGATACAGAGTCACTCAGACAGATAGAGAGTCACTCAGACAGATAGAGTCATTCAGACAGAGAGTAATTCATACAAAGAGAGTCATTCAGACACAGAGAGGGTCATTCAGAGAGATAGTCATTCAGACAAAGAGAGTCATTCACACAGAGATAGTCATCCAGACAGTGAGAGTCATTCATACAGAGAGTCATTCAGACATATTCATTCAGACACACAGAGTCATTCAGACAGATAGAGTCACTCAGACATATAGAATCATACATATGGAGTCATTCAGACATAGGGATTCATTCAGACATCGGGAGTCATTCAGACAGGGAGTCATTCAGACATAGGGAGTCATTTAGACATAGGGAGTCATTCAGACATAGGGAGTCATTCAGACAGAGTCATTCATATACATAGAGTCATTCAGACAGAGAGTCATTCAGACATAGAGTCATTCAGGCAGATAGAGTCATTCAGACAGAGAGAGTCATTCAGACAGAGAGAGTCATTCATACATATAGTGTCATTCAGACATAAAGTCATTCAGACAGAGAGAGTCATTCAGACAGACAGTCATTCAGACAGAGATAATCATTCAGACATATAGAATGATTATCAGACAGTCATTCAGACAGGGAGAGAGAGAGTCATTCAGAGAGAGATATATAGTCATTATTGGTCAGAGAGTCAGTCCAGTCATTCACAACACTCCCTGTACAAGTACTCCCTGAACTTTAATCATGGAATAAAGAAACCTGGAACGGAAGCCTCCTTAATTTCTGGGATGCTTTTGTGGGGCTCATTAAAAAGAATGGGGTAAATAAACAAAAACATTAAAATATAGATAACAGTAAAATATTCAACAAAAAAACAGGCTTTAGAGCATGTCTTACTTCAACCGAGAGTGAACAGCCACTACTGAGGTATTATTTATCCAATATAAACCTAAATAATGGCATAATAACCATAAAATAGAAAAACAGAATGTGTGTGAGCCGTGATTCAAACCTGGAACACTAGGATTGCTAGATAAGCATTCTGCTAACTGTGCTATTGAGCAACAAAATTACCATTATGAAGATGTAAAGTGCACCATGCGGGATCTGATCCCAGACCTTTCACTCGCTAGGTGAACGCTTAACCCACTGCGCTACTGTGGTGCTGAATTACACACTCTTTAAACATGTAATAATACAAGTTGAGATGCAGTATAAACGCTGTGTTCCTTGAATTATTCTGAGGTGGAATTCCAGGGGTTGTGACATCGTGATATTCCCCGGATTCCAGCAGTGGAACGTTCTTTAACAAGGCTGGAATGCAGAGTAAATGGCAAGGTGTGACAGTCTCATTATTTATTTTGACTTGTGCACACCCAAATCTTTAATTTACTTTCATTTAGGTGTTATTATTAGGTTCAGATTATCCTGCAAAAACATATAATGTACCTTACAAGCAGATAAATATTCAAAGTCCACAAACTTACTGTCACAAAAATTCATCCATGGGCGCCGCCAACTTGAGCGGGACTGCTTTTTCTATTCCCACCGTTCCGCATGGCATGACAGGAATATTCGATGTGGAATCCCGGGAAAAGTTTAAGAGAACAGCTGTGATGTCACTGTTCCCGGAATTCCAGGCTGGAATATTTCAAAGAACGCACCCAAAATTCTGATTTGTCTTGCACTTTGCTGATATTTTAGATATTTCATGCCTAAAATGTGTTTTAGCGGACGCAACACAGATAAGGCTTTCCTGAAATGCATGGTTGCTTTTCTGTGCAAGCGACAGTTTATAAGTTATGAGGCATTAAAGTCATTGGCCAGCACATCTCCCATAGACTTCACATTAGTCCTTACCGAGCTTTACTTAGCGAAGGATTTTTTAATGTTTTAGAATGACACCCAAAAGCGGGGAGGGTTTGTACCTATTGAAGTCTCCATTCCAGGTATTTCTTTTTCATGCTTTAAATGTTTGAGTAACTGTTACTGGTCTTTTTCCACCAAAGTTGCTCCAATATTTCAATTATTGTCACTCACCACCCTCCTCCCGACATTTTCAATCGACACAGGTTGATCAATTTGTTTATTTTGAAGAATATATGCAAACAGGGCGCGAAAGAAGACTGAAGCGCCATCTGCACTAATAGAGATTACGCAGGGTATTATTTTTATCTTTCATTGGCTTACTGTCAACAATTCTGCTACTAGCTTTACCAAAAAATGTTTCGAAACAAAACCACGAGTCTGCTAAACGGCTTTTGATTGGCCCCTTTTAGAGCCTTATATCACCGCTATATGGGGATATAAGGCCCTATTTCCTATAGGGATATAAGGCCCTATTTCACCTCATAGACGGGGATATAGTGCGTCGTTATATCCCCACAGTATGGTGATATAACTCGGTAGGTATGTTGTGTAATGGGTGCGCGCTGCATTTGGCACATGCTTCTCTCAATTCGGGGTCTCAAATTGTCTCAAATCCATGTTGAAGGTATGGGGTATGTTGAAGGTATGGTATAGGTATGCCGGCGTTTCAATTGTCTCAAGTGCAGTATCAAATCGTCGCAATTGGCCCATTGTTAGTGTACGGTTTGAAACATTTGAGACTGAATCGATACTGCTTCCCATACCTTCAACATGGATTTGAGACAATTTGAGACCCCGAATTGAGAGAAGCATGTGCCAAATGCTGTAACTAGGGAGGGTAAAGTACGTATGCATTTCGTACCTATTTAGGCATGTTAATTTTTGGGTATATTCGGGAAGTAGGTGTGTTTTTGTACCTTGTACCTTGAGGTCGTCGGACAAGGAGGCTACTGAAAGCCTGCTGGAGTCCGTTCCTATCGAGCTCTGTGTCTGGTTTAAAGTACTCAGTCAGTATCGGGGATAGTGTACTTCAGGTAGTGCCAGTGCGAGTCCAGTCGGGACTTGAATGTGTTTGTTGATGGTGCAGAAATGATATCAGTTGGCAGACTGTTTTAGTCGTTGATGATGCCTTTGTGACTTAGATTGGATTAGAGAGAGTGGTTTGGAACTGTATATTTTTTTTTTCATCATCATCATCATCAACTTTTTTATTTCATTTCTTATATACAGACAGGGGATAGAAGTAAATAAAGAGACCAGCAAAAGAATACATGAACAAGGCAAAGCAAAAAGGAGCAACAGAATAGAACTATACAGGCACACAGTATAAAACAAGAGGAAGTAAGCGAACAGAATCAGATTAGAGCAAATGTTTAACATAGAATGAACAAGACATAAGTTCCTGGCATGAGGCAGTAATCATGGAGCGGGAATGAACAGAAAAAGTAACACAAAACAGAGACTGACATGTCATAGCAAAACAAGAAGAGCATTAAAGAACGAACTGGACAGAAAAATAACGCCAAAAACATACTTGAAGAGGCAAAATAAAACAAAGCAGCAAAACAACAAGCAAACAAAAACAGGGGACGCAACAAAATAAGCAATGTTAAGTAATAAGTAGTTATAAGTATAGGGCCCACATATGTTGAACATATTAAATCTTTAAAAAAACCATTAGTAGAGGTAACAAAAACAGTAAGTAAGTACAAGCACCTAATCAGACCAGGGACCTATCAAACATTAAATCAAAGCATGTGATCAGTGCGAATAAAAAGCATGTGATCAGTGCGAACAAAAAGGAAACAAAACAACGAAAAACAGGCTAAAAACACAAGCAAAGCAAAGTCACATCTAAGCAGGCAAACAAAAAAGATGCGCTCGGTGAGATCAAATTAAGGCACTAACGGAAACGAACCAAAGACGAAAAGAACAAAACAAGTAAGCAGAAAGGTGGGCTGACTGAGAGTCCAAAGAGAGCCAGACAGCGGTGCGTACTGTAGGCCAGCACGTGTCAGCAGAGAGTCTGGAGGGTCGGGCGGAGGCACTAGGTATCTCCAGCATCGCCAGTAGCTGCCCCCAGCATGCCGCTGGTAGAGGGCGGTCACAGACGCAGCTCTCGAGGCGACGATGGGTGCACCCAGCCGCAGCTGGTGGTCACCCCCAGCACACTGCTGGGCGAGGGTCATCGCGGAGGCAGCTCCCGGAGCGACAAGGCCGGCTAGAGTTTCAGGTGGCCTCTACATGAGCCTGTCGCCGACGGTACGCACCGCAGGACGGCAGGTCACATTCAGGTCGGCATGTGCCGGCAGAGAGGAGGGCACTTCAAGAGGGCTGGCAGTGCAGCCAAGTGCCTCCAGTCGTCGCTGGTGGCCGCCCCCTGCACACCGCTGAGTGCAGGCGGCAGCGGAGGGTGCTCTTGATGCGACGACATAGCCGGCTGAAGCTGAGAATATAGTGCTGTCAATTGTACTTCCTGCACTCTCCAGTCCTGACCGCGCGATGGACAGTGCTGGTGGACTTTTTGACACCGCAGCCGCCGCGTGGGCGGGCTGGCAGAGTCCAACGAAGGCCAGGCAGAGGCAGCCAGGTGCACCCAGCCGTAGCTGGTGGTCACCCCCAGCACACTGCTGAGTGAGGGTCGTCGCGGAGGCAGCTCCCGGAGCGACAAGGCCGGCTGGAGTTTCAGGTGGCTTCTACATGAGCCTGTCGCCGACGGTACGCACCGCAGGACGGCAGGTCACATTCAGGTCGGCATGTGCCGGCAGAGAGGAGGGCAGTTCAAGATGGCTGGCAGTGCAGCCAAGTGCCTCCAGTCGTCGCTGGTGGCCGCCCCCTGCACACCGCTGAGTGCAGGCGGCAGCGGAGGGTGCTCTTGATGCGACGACATAGCCGGCTGAAGCTGAGAATATAGTGCTGTCAATTGTACCTCCTGCACTCTCCAGTCCTGACTGCGCGATGGATAGTGCTGGTGGACTTTTTGACACCGCAGCCGCTGCGCGGGGCGGGCTGGCAGAGTCCAACGAGGGCCAGGCAGAGGCAGCCAGGTGCACCCAGCCGTAGCTGGTGGTCACCCCCAGCACACTGCTGGGTGAGGGTCGTCGCGGAGGCAGCTCCCGGAGCGACAAGGCCGGCTGGAGTTTCAGGTGGCCTCCACATGAGCCTGTCGCCGACGGCACGTACCGTAGGCCGGCAGGTCACATTCAGGTCGGCATGTGCCGGCAGAGAACCCGGAGGTCGTGCGCCAAAAAGTCCATATGTGTGGAAAATGTTTCTCCTAGTTGGTGATTGCCTCATTTATACCTACTTAGTTACTTGAATTAATAATTTTTTTCATAGAAATGCAGAAGCCATTAGGGCGTATTTTAGGCTACAATGTGGTGGGCATTTTTCCCACCAGTCCCCCATGCTTTGCCCACCAGTGAACGGACCAGTGCCCACCAGTCATTTGATGCTCTAGGAGTGCCCTTTTGGTGGGAATTTGTGCTCTTTTCAGCCGAGTGCCTACCAGTCCCAATTCCTTAAGATATCTTCTGGAAACCATATTATCAATACAATACTGCTGGCACATTGACTTGGTGGCCTGACCCAAGAAAATATCATGACTGTCATTTTGGTTTTAGGATGTGTCAACTTTAATGGTCGTTTTGTGCCCATAAGCAACCAGATATTAATGTTACTTTAATCAGAGAAGAAAGTAAGTTTGTCAGTCATTGGCCAGGTCTTGGCAGCTTGTTGGCTAAAATGCTAACCAGTATTAAGGACTGGGGCCTATTAACGGTAAAAATGCTCACACCAATGGACATGAACTGAAAATCTTGATCTGGGACTGGTGTACAATATAGCAGTGAGTAATATATGTTAATTTGTATGATTGAAAATTGGTACTGATGACTGAGTAATATATGTGAATTTGCATGATTGAAAATTGGTGTGGATGTCAACAACTTCAAAGATGGTACTGATGTGCTAAACCAAATGTAACCTTTAACAAGGTTGATTTTCCAGATGATTAATTTGAACATGTGCTGCTTTTCATACCTTAGATACCTTAGATGGTCGGGACTTTATAAGGCACACCAGGTGCCTGTCTTGCCCGTTCTCATCGAGCTCAGGACGTGTTTCATTACAGAAGGCTAGGTCGGGAATGTGTACATATGCTCTGCCCAGAACTTATCGATACTGTTCTTGAAGGAGTTCGTCGAAGGTGACTCCACCACCCATGCCGGGAGGCTGTTCCAGTCCGAGATTGTGCGTACTCCAAGGTGGTTCCTCCTTACTCTTGTGACTGCTTGAGGCTTCCCCACTTTGAAACGGTGCCCTCGAGTGGAGACTTCAGGAGGGTCCAGGAAGAACTCCTCTCTGGTCACCCCCAGCAGGCCGTGCATGAGTTTGTACACAAACAACATGTCACCTCTCTTGCGTCTATACCAGAGGGATGGAAGCTTCAGAGCACAGAGTCTCTGCTCATAATCGAGGTTCTGTAGAGAGGGCACCAGTCTTGTTGCGCGGCGCTGCACTCTCTCCACCAGGAGCTGATCAGCCTTATTAAACGGACCCCACACCACATTGGCATACTCCAAGTGTGGGCGCACTAAGGCCTTGTACAAAAGTGGGAGCACCTGTTGATCTATGTGAACGAAAGATCTCCTAATGACACCCAGAATTTGGCTGGCCTTCGAAACAGCTGCAGCAGCATGCCTCCTGAACTTGAGCTCTTCATCCATGAACACACCCAGATCCTTTTCAGTGGCCTGTGCTGCAAGTTCACGACCCTTCATACTGTATACAAGGTGTTCATTAGCCCGCCCAATGTGCAGGACACTTCACTTAGATACATTGAAAGGCAGAAGCCACCTTACAGACCAGGATTCGAGTCGTTGTAGATCTTCCTGCATATCTCTCCATCCATCTTGACTGGCTACATCCCTGAACAGTTTGGTGTCATCAGCAAAGAGACGGACATTGCATGACAATCCCTCTGGCAAATCGTTGATGAACATCACAAACAGGGTTGGGCCCAGCACAGATCCTTGAGGTATGCCACTGGTGACTGGTGCCCAATCGGAGAGTGCTCCATTTACCCTTACTCTCTGTCTTCTTCCAGTAAGAAATGCCTTAACTTCTTCCAGTAAGAAATGCCTTAAAAAATGTGAAAATTTTGCCGCAATCTATGACAAAAGTAAGCCTTCGAGAGTCACAATTGCTGTTTCTTGAATGTCTTGTGTCTACACTGTGCTATTATAGCAAAAAGGTTCTGTGGGCAGCTATGGTTGGGATGTACCGACTGCCAGACCAAGCAACCTCAAGCAGAATGGATCTGATTGTACACCCCTCCCCTTACTGCTCAACACTGATCAGCTGTGAGCAGCTTCATCCTGGTGTGAGCAGCTGCATGCTCAAGTGAGCAGATGCATGCCTGTGCAAGCAGCCATGAACTGCCAGCATGAGCAGCTACAAACTTTTGAGTAAAATAAAATCTGGTCATTGCAATATTACTTTTTACATCATTTAATCAATATAGCCCATGCTGTAGCAGAGCCAACACTGCAATTCAATTTAGACAATTCTCACTAATTTTGTTAGTGGGAATTGCTGCAAGAAGATATGACATGCAAGCAGTTTGCACCAATATTCCAGATTGCATCCAGGGAGGAGGCTCTCTGTACAGATACACTCACACCACATGGTGTTTAACATGTGTCCCTAACAAGCATGCTGCCATCGAGCAATACCACTTCCCAGTCATCTAAAGAATCTAGCAGTTCTTTCCAAAAGCAATTTCAGGTTCTGCATATTGGTAGAGGTTTCCATCTTGAGGTTCTGCCACCTCTTCAGCTACTCCGTCAGGTCTTTCCGAATTTGTTGTTCTCCCCTCAACCTGCCATACATTTCCCAGGTTCATACTTTCCTGGAGTAGTGCCAGCGTTTGACATACTGTTTTCTGTCGGGCCAATGATGAGGACAGGCATTCTCTGCAGGCAGTGAGAGATGGCGGCGCCACGTCCGCCTGGCGGTGAGGAGATAAACTTTGTTGAGTTAGAGCGGGAGCTGCGCGCTGCGATCGCCGACGACGAGCGACGCAGTCTGCAGAACGACGCCAAGTTGCGCGCTGTCCAGCAGCGCGTCGGCTCTTACGAGGAGTTCAGGTTAGACTGCTTGGTGGCTGTGCCGGTGAGGCTACAATCGAGCGGGCGCACAGACGGTTTCAGGCTGCCACGGGGCTTTTTCGGGACGAGCTGCGACTGGGATGGTTTCTGATTGAGTGCTCGGGTGGATGCTGCTATTGAAAAGTCAGACAGAGAACGCCCATGCATTTCCTTGTGGGTGAGAACTATGAGAACTGCATGGGTGAGGCGACAGGACATGTAAAAGAACGTTTCAAATGTTCAGGTTCCCACGATATCCTGGACATGAACTGAGAAAACGTACCTTTGAGCGTGGAATCGTGCTGTAGCTTGTATAGAGTAGTGATCAACGCATGACATTTGCCATGCTCCCAAATTTTCCAATGGTTTCACTCCAGCTCTGCGAACCCTGCCGCGTCGGCAGGGATATTGTGAAGGCGGCACACCTGCGCCCCCTGGAGAAGAGGGACAACATGGCGGCGGTGGCCGGCGGCGCCACCGTCTGGAACAGCCTGGCCGGACCGCGCCGGGCGCAGATGTACGCTGCTCCCGCGCCATCTACTCTGCCCTACAGTGTGGAGGTGAGAGCCCGAACGTACCGGGACTGTGAGGGGACATCAGCCGCGCGCACTTCTGATGTTACACTTGGCTAAGTTGATTTTTCTAGCTCTCCCCCTGCCGTAGAAAACTGAATTTCTGTTTTCAAGTTGAAATTTGTGAAGAAGTTAAAATATCTGTTAGAAAAACGTGTGCAAACAACTTGTTAACAACATATATGTAATATACCAATACTTTTTGTGTACGATATGAAAACTCGTACCGAAAGTACCTCCCCAGACTCTTCCCCTGCTGCACTGCAGCTCTACACTTCCGGACTGTGACCCCTCTCCGACAGCCGGGGGCGGGGCTCCCCGTTACACTGACGGACCGTGACTCCTCTCGGATAGCCGGGGGCGGGGCTCCCCGTTACACTGACGGACCGTGACCCCTCTCGGACAGCCGGGGCGGGGCTCCCCGCCACACTGACGGACCGTGACTCGTCTCCGACAGCTGGGGGCGGGGCTCCCCGTTACACTGACGGACCGTGACCCCTCTCGGACAGCCGGGGGCGGGGCTCCCCGCCACACTGACGGACCGTGACTCGTCTCCGACAGCTGGGGGCGGGGCTCCCCGTTACACTGACGGACCGTGACCCCTCTCCGACAGCCGGGGGCGGGGCTCCCCGCCACACAGACGGACCGTGACTCCCCTTCGACAGCCGGGAGCGCGGCTTCCCACCACACTGGCGGACCGTGACTCCTCTCCGACAGCCGGGGGCTTCACACTGACGGACCGTAATTCCTCTCTGACAGCCGGGGGCACGGCTCCCCGCCACACTGACGGACCGTGACTCCTCTCTGACAACCGGGGGCTTCACACTGACGGACCGTAATTCCTCTCTGACAGCAGGGGGCGGGGCTCCCCTCCACACTGACGGACCGTGACTCCTCTCCCACAGCCGGGGCGCTCTAAACTGACGGACCGTGACTCCTCTATGACAGCCGGGGGCTTCACACTGACGGACCGTGACTCATCTCCGACAGCCGGGGGCGCGGCTGCCCGCCACCTTGGCCGAGTTTCGGCGCGAGTGGCGACAACTGGACGTGGCTGGTCGGCTGGCGCTGCTGCGGCGGATGGGCGCCGCCGCGCTAGGCCACGTGCTGCGGGCGGAGGTGCCGGCCGGTCTGCTGGGAGAGCTGGTGCACACTCTGCTGGCGTTCCCGCCCAGCACGGCAGAGGTGGCGTTGGTGGTGCGACTGCTGCAGGCCGTGGCCGAGGCCAACCGGTGAGGGGGCGTGCTGCAGTCACGGCGCCTGGACGCTTCAGAAATTGCACGCGTTCAGTAAAGATGGTTTGCAGATATTTGGGCTTCGTGTGTTTTGGGGGAATGTATTTGTTTTCCTTTTTGCTTTTGGTAAGTGCGTTGCAGTCATAGTGTCAGGTGTCAAGAATTTGGTGCGTAAAAAAATAACTAAGTGCTTCTTTCCTTGAAAATTTCGCCAAGAAATGAAATTTCAGCTAGCAACGAAACATTAGTCAGGCGTTTCTTTGCAAAATACAAGTGTTTGGATGGTTCATCCTAATGTAGCTTCCCTATGGGAGTGTCCATCCTGCACTAGATACCTCACTGGTTGATATGTGTCCGACTCAGGTATAACCCCAACGCTTGATTTGATCGTCTAACGCTGCACGGACTTAATGTCCTCGTCTCACCCGGCAGGTTCACCCTCAGTCTGCAGTTCCTGTCATCACAGGAGAAAACCACTTGTGAACAGCTGATGGACAAACTGCTGGCCAGTTTAGAGGTATGAGGCATCAGGTGATTGATCATTCGTACAGGGGAGTGGGGAATCCTACTGTCATTCTTGTTTCCTGCACTTTATACCGATGCCTCCTGCTGTAATGATCCGATCATGTATCTGCTGCCGTTACCAACGCATAGTAACGAATTCCCCAGAGCCTTCCCACCAGCCGGTGCCGGTAAAACGATGCTTTCACACCCCCCAAACTCACCAGGCGCTGCGGAGCTCAGTCGTCTCTGAGGTAGACAGGACAAACACAGTGCTGACTTCTCGACTTTTTGGATTTTATTAACCGCCGATCAGTTGGTGAAACTCCTTATCCACTCATTGACGGTGTGTCCTTAACCATCGGTAAAGCTCCCTCTCCGCTGGTTGGGTCCGTCACCGCTAGTAAGGCGCCCTTTCCGCTTATTGGCTTTCTATCCTTCACCGTTGTTAAAGCACGCTCCCCGCTGATAGGATCCATGTCCTTCACTGTTGGTAGAAATGCTCCCTCTCCGCTGTTAAGATTATATGTCCTTCACTGATGGTAAAGCCATTCTTCGGTCATTAGCTGTGTCCTTCAGCGTTGTCAAGGCACCCTCCCCACTGAAAGGGTTCATGCCTTCTTTCATCGTTCCTCTCCACTGATGGATTCTGTGTCCTTCATTGTTGCTAAAGTTCCCTCTCCACTGATTGATTCTGTGTCCTTCACGGTTGGTAAAGTTCCCTCTCCACTTATGGATTCTGTGTCCTTCATTGTTGGTAAAGTTCCCTCTCCACTGATGGATTCTGTGTCCTTCACTGTTGGTAAAGTTCCCTCTCCACTGATTTATTCTGTGTTCTTCACGGTTGGTAAAGCTCCCTCTCCACTGATGGATTCTGTGTCCTTCATTGTTGGTAAAGTTCCCTCTCCACTGATGGATTCTGTGTCCTTCACGGTTGGTAAAGCTTCCTCTCCACTGATGGATTCTGTGTCCTTCACGGTTGGTAAAGTTCCCTCTCCACGGATGGATTCTGTGTCCTTCGCTGTTGGTAAAGCTCCCTCTCCACTGATGGATTCTGTGTCCTTCATTGTTGGTAAAGTTCCCTCTCCACTGATGGATTCTGTGTCCTTCACGGTTGGTAGAGTTCCCTCTCCACGGATGGATTCTGTGTCCTTCACTGTTGGTAAAGCTTCCTCTCCACTGATGGATTCTGTGTCCTTCACGGTTGGTAAAGTTCCCTCTCCACTGATGGATTCTGTGTCCTTCACGGTTGGTAAAGTTCCCTTTCCACTGATGGATTCTGTGTCCTTCATGTTGGTAAAGGTTCCTCTCCGCTGATAGCTTCTGTGTCCTTCACTCTTAGTAAAGCCTCCTCCCCGCTGATATCTTCTGTGTGTTTCACGGTTGGTAAAGCTTCCTCCCCGCTGGTAGCTTCTGTGTCCTTCACTCTAAGTAAAGCCTCCTCCCCGCTGATAGCTTCTGTGTGCTTCACGGTTGGTAAAGCTTCCTCCCCGCTGGTAGCTTCTGTGTCCTTCACTCTAAGTAAAGCCTCCTCCCCGCTGATAGCTTCTGTGTGCTTCACGGTTGGTAAAGCTTCCTCCCCGCTGATAGCTTCTGTGTTCTTCACGGTTGGTAAGGCTTCCTCCCCGCTGATAGCTTCTGTCCTTCACGGTTGGTAAAGCTTCCTCCCCGCTGATAGCTTCTGTGTGCTTTACGGTTGGTAAAGCTTCCTCCCCGCTGATAGCTTCTGTGTCCTTCACGGTTGGTAAAGCTTCCTCCCCGCTGGTAGCTTCTGTGTCCTTCACTCTAAGTAAAGCCTCCTCCCCGCTGATAGCTTCTGTGTGCTTCACGGTTGGTAAAGCTTCCTCCCCGCTAATAGCTTCTGTGTCCTTCACGGTTGGTAAAGCTTCCTCCCCGCTGATAGCTTCTGTGTCCTTCACGGTTGGTAAAGCTTCCTCCCCGCTGATAGCTTCTGTGTCCTTCACCAGGGACGACAGCAGGACCTGGCTGACCTCGGCGTCACAGAGTGGACCATCAAGGAGCTCCGCACCAAGTACAAAGTGCAGCCCGCGTGGTGCGGCGCATCTCCTGGCTTTCACTGCGGCACCGAGTGACTTAATGGACTTCAGTGGACCACCGCGGGTTCACCGATCCAAGGCTGAAGCGGACGGTGTCGGGGAACCCCCGGAAGGCTTGTGCTGGTTGTCAGACCCTATTTACCTCGAAACCTCAGCGGAAGACACACTGGTAGCGTGTTCAGTGCGGAGGCAACCGTGGGCTGGTGGTACCGGAGAGACACCAAGTGAACGTGGCCGCGCGCTTGTCCAGTTGAGACAGGACCGTGATGCGCTGGTGTGCCTGTGGCGACGCCATTCTCCTAAGCTGGGTAATTCTAGTCGAGTGTGCGGCATTAGCTGAGACGTCTTCCGCCCGTGAAGATTTCGCGTGTGCTGCCATCCGTTGCGCTTGAAAGGAATAAGACACATGCGAATTTGTGGCGCGATTGATGGAAGTCGTTCCTGTTCTTATATCCCGCCATTCCTGGGAGCAGTGCTTGCCAGATTTTGTATTAACGAGCGCACGCAGGCATCATGTCACAGGGCTCCGGGCTCAAGTGTTCGACTGGGTGAGTGCATTTATATCGCCGATAATTGTGATAAAGCAGCACACGGATGATTGAACAGTGCATGAATTGTTCTGTCAATATTCGACTCCCCGAAAATGCAGGTAATATGCGTCACCATTCGCAGAATCTCCTCGGGGCCCGTTCACAGCGTTTACACAGACAATTTCCGCCCGCACGTGGCACCCATGATCAGCTGGCTGATAAATATCTACCCACAATCCGTCATCTCAGGCTAAATATGAATCATATGAAACAAGGAGAAATTATTGGGTTATCAAATTATTAACTGTCCACCACTTTGTGCTATCTAAAATTAAAAACTGATGCTACTGAGTAATTTATTTCACCAACAGCATGCGCGTAGTACCATTTCACTCGGTTCATACACACAGCTCAAGTCTTCACAATTCGGGAAGGCGGTATCGATGCGTATGATATAAGCAGTAGTCGTGGACCGAAAAATGGATGCGAGTCAAGCGATTTATCCACCATGTGTTTAGCTAGCCCTCGCGTGTGGTTTTTTTACATGCGGAAACGTTGTGAACGGACGTTTCAGATTGAAACATGCTTTGTCCGTGTATTGTGTGTCAGTACTATCTGGCCTCGGATTGGCGGGAGTCGAACCTCGCGGTAGTTACCAGTTAGGGCCTCCCGGTCCGGCTGGAACTCCGCTGTAGGCGGGGATGCCGTAATTATCGGTTGCCGGCGCTAAAACTAGGTGCACTGCATATGTTTATTCCACAAATATCACGGAGTTTAACAACTGAGACCGTGCATACCTAATTAATCGGGGACTCTTCTGTGTCCTTTGATTTGGTTAATCACGAAAAACACGTTGCATCCGGACTGTATCAAACGCAACACAAGGTCCTGTTTAAAAGGGAAGGTTGTTCCTTTATTGTGGGTTTGGAACTGAGATAGCATTTTGTAGAGCGTGTGGGGAAGCTACTATTGGCTTATTTAATTTCACCCACAGTTCTCTGTGTAAAATTTACGCAAGCTTTAAAATTTTAAAGCGAAGGAAACACCTTATTTCAAAACATGAAAGAATCCCTTTCTGGCAGCGTATGTCACGTGATGATGTTAACAAATGGCATGGCCACGCAACATAACATGTTGAAAGCCGCCGATAACTGTAAGAGTCGTGATTACACGCGATGCTTTGGTTAACCCAGCGTGGTAAGACAAGAGGCGATATGTTTGTTTTGAGCGATTTGAGATGGCAACGCAATTTGGTGCCCTGATTTTCAGACCGGTTTTGTCCATAAATTGTCCCTTTTAGATTTTCAACAAAGATCTATTCCCTTCAAAAGGAACGTTGTACTTCGAAGAGTCACACGTTTTCAGCTTAATGAAATTCTCAGAACATAAAAATTGTCAGTTTTCTAACACATGATGAGGTCGGAAAATCAGCATGTTCTCGGCGTCTGCTAGATGACCTTGATGGGATAAGCTTCATAATACAACCATGGTAACCTTGATCGGAAACATAACAGAGACCTGTGGCTCCAATCGATATTCCATATTCAGTGTAATATTTTCCTTTAAAACTTAAGACCAAGGGCAAGGATGTTATGAAAAAATTGTCATTTTTAAGAAGAAAATTTTTTTCAAGTTAAGTTTACGGACATGTGAAACTGTTGAAAGTATTATAAAGTAGAGCACGGGGAGTAAGAATGTCTCCTTCGTTAGCACAGCACTTTCAAGAAGTGGCAGGCGCTTAGGATTTAGACCGATTAAATTGCTGCAACCAGATGAAAACTGATTCATTCATGGTTTAATTAGGGCCTTGTTGTCCTTTATTTTGAAATATAAATTGTGCGGAGATAAAATACATGGAGCTTTGGGGAAAATAAATATGCCAATAGCGGTTTCTCGACACGCTCTGATATCTCAGCTAAAAACCCATTGTAAAGGTGGAACACTCCTTTGAGGGTCATTGTATTCACCAGCCATCCCAGCATTGTACCATCCCATGGAGGAGCAGGATCATTCCTAATATACCAAACTGTCTTGTGTAGGGAAAATGACTGCTGCTTTATCTACTGTGAACGCTTTTGCTGTGAGGTTTCGTTCACGGTCACGCCGAGTTGTGTACTGGTGTAGACCGGTTGGTGATCAAATTGATGGTGACAATAAATGACATGTATGATGTATTGTGCCTACATCCATCACCTCGTCCGCACTAACTAATGCTTAGTTAACACGCGCCCCGCTGAGCTCCCCTGCATGACGCGCCCCGCTGGGGGGCGTTTTTCGCCCCCTCCGTATCTCATTTCCCAGAAAAGCTAAAGGAAAATTAAGGAGGGCGATTGAAAGCTCTTGACAAGAAGAAGAGAAATTATAAGAAATATTTTATGTCAGGTCAATATTGAGGTCAGCAAAAGTCAAAGAAGGTTCCATAGGCTTACAACAGGGTGGTGTACGTTTATTCCTCGAGAATTTTACTCAGCGAAGCTATAGCACATATTTATGCATCATTGGATTCCTCTCATCGTGGCGAATTGAATGATGTATAATATGACCTTGCTAGGTAAAATGGTTAAAATTACCTCACATCGAGCTAGGTCAAGGTCACATGTTGGTGACCTGGTATGGTCATGTTGCATGTCAATCTACTCCCCGTGACAGTATAAGCACAATGCAAGCAAAATGGGAGCTTTATCTCAATTCAGTGAGAAGTTATTGGCAAAACGATCACTATGTTCCTTTGACCTAAAATGACCTTGAGAGGTCAGATGGTAAAAAAAACTCAAGTTTATGGTAACGTAGTATAAGATTGTGGCAAGAATACGCGTTTTGAGCATTTTCAGGTTTATCTATCGAGTTTTTACTGACCACGAGCCCTTTTTATTTTTCACCATAGACTTATAATGGGGTGACCTAAAATTGACCCCACCTTAGGTCAACAGTATCCAAATTACGAGATAGCAGATTTGTAGACCCTCTTGACCTTATCATGTGGTGAAAGTTGAAACTGATCGGTAAACAGATGTTGCTTAGGCACTGCTTCAAACTCGTGATTTTGGGTTTTGAGGTCGGGTGACTTGACCTTGAATAGCACCTTGACTCGGTAAGCTCTGACCTAAAAAAAAAATGGTCAGGTAAAATTGATCAGGAATAAGGTGCTGCAAGTTTCGTTGTTCTGTGGCTCTTCGTTTTTGCGTTATCTGGGGAAAACCAGGTGGGCGAATTTCGCCCCCCGGGACGTGTGTTAATTAAGGCGTTGTGTGCATGACACCTTTGCCCGCCTCTAAAGAATCTCACTAATGCCCAAAACGGCCCAATTTCTAGTTTTTTTCCGTCGTTCGGTACTGCCTCCCATTATTTACGAGTCGTAAAACCATGCTCAAAGAAAAATCGAACAAATAAATCATTTGGATATCCGCCAGGGTTATCATGAAACTATATTCCCACCATTGTTGAACGGCAAAGGTGGCCGAATTCCAGACGTCTGAACCCGAGCATATTTTATGAAATTGCGACTGGTGGGCATTTGGCTGAAAAGGGCACGAATTTTCACCAAAAGGGCACTCCTAGAGTATCAAATGATTGGTGACTGGTGGGCACTGGGCCGTTCTTGGGAGTTCACTGGTGGACATAGCATGGGGGACTGGTGGGCAAAAAGTCCACCACTTTGTGGCTTGAAATGTGCCCTGGTCTGAACCCATGCCACAATGTCACTGCATGGGCGGCCTGGGTACTGCCGCTCCGTCCCACAGTACACGCCGCCCAGACACCGTCCAAACCCGCCCGTCCCGGCGGTCAGCCGAGCTCGGCCGGACTCGGCTCCCAAACCGGGAACAGCTCTGCTGAGCGAGCTGGACAGAGACAGTATGTGGCCTTCAAGTCACTACTGGCAATGGTAGACAGCCGAGGGAGGGCGTCAGATGCTGACGAGACTGTTTCGTTGATTGTGGGCAGTTTGCGCGGTTTTATCCGGTTTTTATATGTTGCTTTTTTAATTCGCCTTACTCGACTTATCGCCCAACTCATAAGAATGAAAAGCCGCCAAGTAGTTTTATCACCGTGGAGACGCTTCTCAATAAATTATGATTCTACTACTCGTAGGCTGCGGTAGCCAAAACGTAATTTTGTTGCGACCTGCACCCTTTTTTGACGTCTATGAAAAAGTACTCTTCTTTACCCGTTGGTAACCCCATATAATGGTTTCCTTTATGACTCTCTCGGGCCAGGCTGCTACCGTTACCGAAACCATCCCGCACGCCTTCAGGTATTTAAGGACACTGGACAGGGGAGTCCGGCCACTAGCCCCTTACACGATAGAGCTACTGGCAGTCATATTGTCATATTCACGCTGCTCACTACAATCAGCTGTTTGATTACACTACTAGCCCTGTGGCAATAACTCTTCCTAAATTCGAAATAAAAACATCCATTTTACAAAAAAGAAAGACAAATATAAAAACAACATGTATTCACAGGCGAATGTTAGCTTTTTGGTCAAGGTACCTCCAGGACATCCTGACGAATTAAATTTCCACTTAACAGATCCTCTATGAGCGCGAAATGATGATTCACCCGTCAAATGACAACCTCAGCATGCCAGTCACTCTTGCACATATTCAATGAAGGGGGCGCTTCATTCCTTGGAAACAACCACACATCGCTGCGAAATTGTCTGAATGTCGAGCATTTTAAAGCTGTCAGTGCTAGCATTGGTAAATTCAAGTTCTACACATCAAGAAGTAATTCCAACCCTCCCCCGTCCCGCCACTGTCAATATAAGTCCCTTTATCTCACCAGTACAATCCAGAGGTTCGACTATATTGGGAAGTTGGTCCTAAACGCCTGAAAAGTAATTCAATGACGCTTCAAAACGCAGCAGATCGCACTTCAAAATTCAACGTGTGTGAACTCACGAGCCCACAGTTCACACACACCGTCAGAGACCACAGCACTGGCGAGACCCCAGCACGCTCCGATGACAGACTATGACACACACTGGGACCAGAGGGCGGGCGGCGGCGGCTCAGGTTTTGACGGCCACCCCCAGCTCCAGGTTGAGTGTGTCAGGCTGCAGCCACCGGGAGGCGTCCAGGGCGTCCCAGAACTCCTCACTCCTCTGCACGCACTCCCGGTTCAAACGGTCCACGTCCACCGGAAGGTCGTGCTCTGCAACAACGTCGTCATCTGCAACACGCGTGACGTCATAATCTCCAACATCCACAACGTGTTCTGTAACACGCGTGACGTCATAATCTCCAACATCCAGAACGTGCTCTGCGACATACGTGACGTCATAATCTCCAACATCCACAATGTCTTCTGTAACACACGTGACGTCATAATCTCCAACATCCACAACCCCGATCTGCGACCTGGGCTAACGCCCCTCCGGCGCAGGAGAGCCGCATGACAATATGCTGAAAGAAAACCATAGTTCCTTCGCAATGTATCTCTTCGTAAGCGTGGAGGTCAGTGGTATCATTATTTTCTCTGACATAACTAATAAATAGCGCTCCCGCCCCAGATTCGAACCGGTCACCCCTGATCAAGATACAGGGCCTCTAACCACTATACCAGTGCGCCACACTCCGCGCCCTCCCACTAGCCCTACACCTGTGACCGTCAGGAGGTCACTGGCTGGTATCACTTAACCGAGGATAGCGCCGTGGCGTGGCACCGGGTGCTGTGTTCGTTTAGAAAAGGCACGGTTTAAAGCTGTTTCTAGAAGACGAACCAAACATTATGTTGGCCTGGAATTACTGTATCGGCGACCCAAGGCCGTAAGATAGCTTCATGCCAAATTTCATCCACTTCCATTTATTTTAAGGACTTGAAACCATGGTGAGAAACAAAGATGGACCGAGAAATTTAGCACCTTGTAATACATTTTCGGACTAATTATTCGAAAGCCGTAGAAGATAAGTGGGTAGTGTAAGTGAGTGAAATGACTGCAATTAACTTTCCTATTGAGTCATGTCAATTCTGAGCTTGTGAGTGACATGTGCTCGGAACTGAGAAACTACAAATAAAATGTTTTCTACTAAAATTATATTTATACATATAAAACAATGAATTTCAATATCACGATATCCATCTCCAAATATTATCAGGCAGAAGCAATGTTCTTTCATTATCTGAAATGGAAATTCAAATCGGTGCGTTATATCGCGAGATATTAAGATTTGAATGAAAAAAGTAAAAATGCAGTCCTCCGGCAGAATGGTAAAAACTAGGTCAGAATTTTACGTTTTTCACCGGAAACTATGCCTAAGCACAATAAAATTGACCTAGCTGCCTCCAGGTGGCTATCTTTAAACTAGCTGAAGCGTGCCTTCTGACATTTCGAGCTTATAAATCAGCCGTAAAATTGCAATAGCTTTTTTGCTTGTATCAGAAATACTCCGTTTTGGCGAAGTAGATATGGTCGAACCAGTTTGAAATTTTTTCTTATGTGGCCCCTGTTGCTTATTCAAAAGGAGCAAAATTTTAAGTTCGTCGCTTAAGAAATAAAAATGAGAAAAATGCAAAATCGAAATCATTTGTTCCAAAATTTCTCAAAAACTATTTTGAATTTGGATTCGGGGGCCTTAGTTTGGGCGTCTGGTGTAAAAGGGCTATCACCCTACAAAATTTCAGAGCCCTGGCATCAACTGTCAGAACCGCCAAGCGGCCAGAATAGAGCCTCTTGAGAAATCTCAATCCGCTTCGCTCCATGGATTTCGTCATGCGGCTCTGACGTGTTCTGCAACACACGTGACGTCATGATCTCCAACATGCACAACGTCGTCATCTGCAACCTCGTTAGAGAAGCTTTCTGTAAAACACATGACGTGGAGCTCTACAACATATTGAACACATTATGGAATATGTCTGACCTAGCCTGCAACATTCTTGACACAGTGCTCGGCAAAAGGATAAATAATGTTTGCAAAACACACGCAACTTTTTGCAGCATTTACACCATCGTGTTTTCCAACATAACGCTGCGTTCTGTGGCGTGGAAACTCACTATAGAGCACATAGTTTAAGGGACTGACCCAGAGCTGCGCCTGCAAGTTCGGAAACTGGAATTCCGGGCCCAGACCAGACAAATTTTCTAAATAACACGGATTATAGATACCTTCTATCATTGACAATATCAGCAAGAACAATGACAACAAAAAAGCTTCATGGGGCATGAATATAAAAATCACATAATCCATTCCGGGTTGGCTTGCAACATGCTTAAATCGCGGTTCCAGTCCACACAACGCGCAAAATAATCACAATACAAAAACCACCCCAGTCGCACGTCGGGCCTCCATACCCAGCCAACCACTCCCTCCTACGGCTGATGTTGTTTTACTCATTACTACTACGGTCTGAGGTTAGTAAGAACTTCTGGAAGTGAAACACTACTCGGAAGATAGTTCCCGTCCAATTTCTTTCCATGAATCCATTTCCCGAACTTTTCATTTGATTTCAAAGTAGTGAATTGCAACTCTCGGATGGTTGAAAAGGAAGTTGAATAGCATTCAACACCAGCTTCCACGTAATCAACGTACTATAACAAAACGAACTACTGTTGCCCTCTGGTGCTCACAGCTGCTTTCTGGGGACAATGCCTCCCCTACTCGAAGCTCATGGCCATTCAGAACACTAGGGACCTGTTAGCAGCGTTTCCGCATGATGAAAATCACATGCGAGGCCTATTCACATGGGCGCCGAAAGCGGTGGGGACGGGGGGGGGACGCGTCACCCCCCCTGTTGGCCAACCAGGGTGGACTTCCCCCAAAATTTTTGGGTCAATCGTCATAAATGCTGTCAGGTACCGAATATGCTCAAAATTCGCTTCCCCGGTCAGCACCAGCCCGGGTCCGTCCCCCCCCTGCGAAAATTTTGTGGCGGCGCCCCTGCCTATTCAAATACGTGGTTAAATAATCACATGGCTCGCATCCGATTTTCCGCAGAGGACGTCCGTTCGGACTATCGGTTTTCCATCTGCTTTCCGCCTTTCTGAACTGTTTGTGCGAGTTGTGTGTATTCAGTGGTCTAATGGCGTTATGCGCCTGCTTCTTTTGTCAACTGTCACAAGCATTATTTCAAAGTTTTAGATGGCGCAGAGTGGATGTGCCGAGCTACATTTTCACAAGAAAATGACTTCAAGTGGTACCGATTCATCACATTCAGGCGGGTGAATACGCATTTTGGACAGTGGCTTCTTTGATCAGCTGATTGAGAGCATTAGCTGCCATCCGAGTGATCCAAAATATTCTGCGGAAGCGCTGTTAAAAGACTCGAAGCCTTCTTCTCATTTTTCGTGTAAAGAATGTTACCAGCCTTACAGCCGTATCTGTAAAAATGGACAAGGTTGTTCCAGTTCAGAAATTGCTTTTAGATCTCTCATCATCTCTTCGATGGAAGATGAGATATCAAGACGGTGCACCTTTGATTTTGTCTTCAACAAGCCCTTCCTATGAACGCCTGCAGAAGTAGTTATTTGAAAATGAGCAGGTGCATTCAGTCACATGAATCTCTATTACCTACTACCTCTTCGTCACATGGCACCACGTGACTTTGGCTCTCGTACCACCTCCATGTCAGTGTCACTTGACTTCACCTCATTAATACCTTGCTGTAGACAGTATCAGGCGAGTTTGTCTTACCTACAACATCCTTGTCGTCATCGGCGTCACTTCCAGCGTCTCCGGCACCGCCTGAAGCAGTCTGCTCCGCCTGGTACGCTGGGGAACGAAGCCTTCAGGTCACACGCGCCAGCTGCCTCCAATGCACGGCTTCGTGATGAATGCGAACCGTTCAAACAGCGGCTTCAGCCCCGCTCACGCTGGACTGCCGGGTTCGTTTTCTCGCAGTTTGTCGATTGGTATACAGAACAATGCGATAGTGCAATCAGAATATGGAATACTTACCCCTAGATAGATAAAAACTCATTTTGAAACACTTCAAGATCCCGCGCCGCACAACTATCCTGTACAAAGGAAAACAGGGTATCTCTCGTTGCTGAAACATTTCAGATGCCCTGTTTTTCTTTGCACGGCAGAATTGTGCCGGTTTGCAGCAGAGATATTCGCGACAGAATTGCCCAAAGATAAATCCTCCCACAAAACCACAAGTCGATTACATTCAAATTAGTGACAGGACGTGTTTGCTTTTGCGCCGTAAAACATTGTTTATATATCCACCGTTTGATCTAGATATCCATCGTGATCACAACAGTGGCATGAAATTGAGCTGAGCTACACAAACGTTGCCGGATCCGTGACTGACCGCTGGGGTTGTAGGCCGCGTAGTTTTGCCAGGCGTGGTAGTTGTACCAGTACTGTTCGTAGTAGGCGCTGTAGTCTCCGCCGGCGGAGCCGTCTGCGGCCGGCTGGGCCGACATCGAAGCCTGGTGCTGCTGCGGTGTACTGCCCAGGTCACATGGCCGGGTCATCACAGGCACACCGGGGAACATACGCGCTCACACGAGCCAAAATAGCAGATGGGTACAAAGGTTCTAGTGATGGGGGCAAGCCCGCAGTCGTTTGGTCCTTTGCCACCGAAGTGGATCGACAGAGACGGCAGCGGCTGGAAAAGCACACAGGGACAACACGTAAACAAGAAAGAAAACGATTTAAGCTTTAAAACAAAAGTTGACGACGCGGATGATAAATGTGCCCTGAAAAGTGACGGTGGTCAAAATTAAGACGGTGCGAATAAATATCAGTATAATCAGTATATGTCCCCTAAAACTCTAAACGTGTCATCAAACAAGTCTGCATTTGTCTGCCACAGAAATGCGGCACACAAACTTATCTCCCTCGGTATCCGCAGCGCGAAGCTACCGCAGACAAGGCCAGCGAAACCCCACAGCGCTGAACAATGAGAAAACCCAGGCGATTTAATTTGGTTCCAAAATAGACTTTTCAAGAAGAGCAAGTCCCACGGTAGTCTACGAGAAGGGAGGGAGATGGCGCAAAAATGGGTAATAAGCGATTTGTAAGACAAGGAAACAATTGGTCTAGTAGCGCGATGATTTAGTCAGATGAAAAATTTATATTGTGTTGGGAAAACTCACACTGTGTTGAAACTGCCAGCACCAGGGAGAGATAACGCTATTGTATTACAGGAAAAATGTTTTAATGTTGGCATAGTGTGTCGTGATAGGTGATTTTCGGTCAAACGCACCGGGACGGTGCTCCGCACCAGCCTCGCCGGTACGAGAGTGGGCTACCTACCTATCCCCCTCTCAGCAATGGGTAGCGAAAAGAGGAAGGCAGTTTAGATAGCCTGTCCCGATCTCTATCAAAGACGATTTACAAAATTTTTAGTGATATCATTTTTAGGTCAACAGAAGTCAAAGTATGTTCTCAGAGGAATACAATGGAAACCTCGGCCTGCGGCCTCGGCAGGTGCCGCTCTGGCGCAGGAGAAGCCGGTGACAATGTACGTTAGCCAAACAGTTCGATTGACAGGCGAGTTTTTTTCAGCACTTTGATACTTATAACAACGCAATGTTGGAGTTTTAGGTTTTGTGTTCTCATTATGGCTCCATTCAATCCCCTGTCTAGGCCCATGTTTTCCTAAATTAGCATGTCTCTGCATACTGCACCACGCTTGCCCTCTGTTCATGTCATGAAATAAATAAACACACGCATAATGTTTGTTTTGTTAAGCAAAGACTGGGCATGACGAGAAGAAAGGAGATTTAATATAAAATATGATGGGTTTTCCGACGGTATTTCACCTATACCTGCAGATTTTCACCCAATTCAGCCTATTTTTTACCGAGTTATGCCCCAGCTCGAGACCTCAGCCCCACCACCGAACTGATGTCCTGGATCTGCCTATGCTGGAGCTCCTTACCCCACCCCCTTACATATGTCCTGGATCTGCCTATGCTCGAACTCCGTAGCCCCACCTCTATACTGCCCTGGATCCGCCTATACTTAAACTCCTTAGCCCCTACCCTTACTGATGTCCTGGATCCGCCTATGCTCGAGCTCCCGAGTCCCACCCACGTACTGATGTCCTGAATCCGCTTATGCTCGAGCTCCTTAGCCCCACCCCCGTACTGACGTCCTGGATCCGCTTATGTTTTAAATCTTTAGCCCCTACCTGTATTAACTCTTTAGCCCCTTGATGTCCTGGATCCGCTTATGCTTGAGCTCCTTAGCCCCACTCCCGTACTGATGTCTTTGATCCGCCTATACTCGAGCCCCTTACCCCAGCCCCGTACTGATGTCCTGGATCCGCCTCTGCTCGAGCTCCTAAACCCGACACCCATACTGATGTCCTGGATCCGCCTATGCTCGAGATCCTTAGCCCCACCTCCCGTACAGATGTCCTGGATCCGCCTATGCTGGATCTCCTTAGCTCAATCCCCGTTCCGATAAGCTGGATCCGCCTATGCTCAAACTCCTTAGCCTCTACCCCCGTACTAATATCCTGGCTCCGCTTATGCTCGAGCTCCTTAGCCCCACCCCCGTACTGATGTCCTGGATCCGCCTATGCTCGAACTCTTTAGCCCTTACCCCTGTGCTGGTGTCCTGGATCCGCTTATGCTTGAGCTCCTTAGCCCCACCTCTGTACTGATGTCCTTTATCCGCCTATACTCGAACCCCTTAGCCCCACTCCCGTACTGATGCCCTGGATCCGCCTCTGCTCGAGCTCCTTAGCCCCACACCCATACTGATGTCCTGGATCCGCCTATACTCCAGCTCTATAGCCCCACCCCCGTACAGATGTCCTGGATCCACCTATGCTCGATCTCCTTAGCCCCACCCCCGTACTAATGTCCTGGTTCCGCCTTTACTCGAGCTCCGGAGCCACACCCCTGCACTGATGTCCTGGATCCGCCTATGCTCGAGCTCCTTAGCCCCACCCCCCAACTGATGTCCTGGATCTGCCTATGCCCGAACTCCGTAGCCCCACCTCCGTACTGCCCTGGATTCGCCTATACTCGAACTCTTTAGCCCCTACCACCCTACTGATGTCCTGGATCCGCCTATGCTCGAGCTCCTTAGCCCCACCCCCGTACTGAGGCCTGGATCCGCCTTTGTTGGAGCTCCTTAGCCCCACCCCCTACTGATGTCCTGGATCCGCCTATGCTCGAACTTTTTAGCCCCACCTCCGTACTGATGTCCTGGATCCGCCTATGCTCGAACTCCTTAGCCCCTACCCCCTAATGATGTCATGGATCCGCCTATGCTCGAACTTCGTAGCCCCTACCCCCCCCACTGATGTCCTGGATCCGCCTATGCTCGAGCTCCTTAGCCTCACCCCTGTACTGTTGTCTTTGATCCGCCTATACTCAAGCCCTTTAGCCCCACCGTCGTACTGATGTCCTAGATCCGCCTCTGCTCGAGCTCCTTAGCCCCACACCCATACTGATGTCCTGGATCAGCCTATGCTCGAGCTCCTTATCTCCACCCCCGTACAGATGTCCTAGATCCGCCTATGCTCGATCTCCTTAGCCCCATCCCCATACTAATATCCTGGATCCGCCTATGCTCGAACTCCGTAGCTCCTACCCCCCTACTGATGTCCTGGATCCGCCTATGCTGGAACTCCCGAGTCTCACCCCGTACTGATGTCCTGAATCCGCTATTGCTCAGCTGCTTAGCCCCATCCCCGTACTAATGTCCTGGATCTGCCTATGCTCTAACTCCCTAGCCCGACCCTCGTACCGATGTCCTGGATCTGCCTATGCTCTAACTCCCTAGCCCGACCCTCGCACCGATGTCCTGGATCCGCCTATGCTCTAACTCCCTAGCCCCACCCTCGTACTGATGTCCTGGGTCTGCCTATGCTCGAACTCTTTAGCCCCTACCACCATGCTGATGGCCTGAATCCGCTTATGCTCGAGCTCCTTACCCCCACACCCGTAACGACCCCACCTCCGTGCCCCCCCGAAACGACATAGGCGGATCCAAGGGGGAAAGGGTACAGGTGCCCCCCATAGAATCTTAGCGCCCCCTGAAATTGTCCCGGAAACCCCTGGAAAGTTCGATGGCACCCCCTGAAATGTCGTTTTCCCCGAGATGCAGGTATCGGGGTCTACTGATAGGTTTTAGCGCCTACTTGATAGGTTTTCCGGCCAAAAGTGGCGTCCCTGGTGTAGATAGCGTCCACCAGGAAGTTTCCCCTTCCACCTCGCCCCCGATAGGCAATCCTGGATCCGCGTATGGGAAGCGACATTTCAGGGAGCATCATCGACCTTGAGAGGCGTGTCTTTACAATTTCAGAGGGCGCCGATGGTCGATTGGTGGTTGGGGGAGGGGGATGGGGGGGAGAAGGGTGGGGGGCACCTAGCCTACTTATTCCCTGGATCCATCATCATCATAGTTGGGGTTTAAGGGCGCGTCGACTGCAGTGGTCATATTGCGCCCATAACTTAGCATATTGCGCACATAGGAGACGTGTAGATACGCAACGAGTAGTAGTAGTCAGTACGGGTTTCTACAGGTCAAGTACTAAAACTAAAAGGTAGTGTCGCGTCCTAAAATGTGCTAAATCTCTAATCTCTACATTATAAGATCCGGGCTAGAAATGGACGTTTCACATCACGGGACTAGGTCGGCGAATAAATTATATTGAAGTCGATACTTTTCAAAAAAGCCACGATACCTGATAACTCAACAGAAGGGGACTGTCCCAAAAGACATTCCAATGATGGAGACCCCCCAAGTGTCGCATTCTTTCGATCTGGTAATCTGGACAATCTACAAGAACATGCCTAACGCTAAGCGGGTCACCGCATCGCGGGCACTCAGGTCGCTCTCCTCTGCTCAAGAGGTACGAATGGGTAGCGTGCGTGTGACCAATCCGCAGCCTAGAGAGAATAACCTCTTCTCTCCTAGATCCCAAACTACTCGACTGCCACTCCCCTATCTTAGGCTTAACCCGTCTGAGCTTGGAGCCTCTGGCGTCCTCGTCCCATCTCTGCTGCCAATTCTCTAAAACACACTTCTTGACCAGAGCGTAGAGGTCAAAAAATGGGACACGAAGACCAGGGAGAGCGGCACGCTCTCCAGCAGTCTTTGCAGCTCTGTCAGCTCGCTCGTTTCCAGTGATGCCACAGTGGCTCGGAACAAAGACAATCTCTACACTTTTCCCCTTCTCCTTTAGGTTGTGCAGCTTGCGTCTTATAAGGGCCAAGAGATAAGATGATGATGCTTTGTAAAAGTAAAAAGACTGCAAAGCCTGCAAAGAGGACAATGAGTCGGTAAAAATTGCAAACTTCCTCGCCCTGGACTTAGACACCTGGTCTAAGCAACGAAAGATCGCATACAGTTCTGAGGTAAAAACAGATGATTCGCGAGGTATACTGAAGCCCTTCTCAACATCGTCACCGACGAATGCACATCCTACGCCGCTATCACTCTTAGAGCCGTCCGTATAGAAACGGGTATGATTTTCAAATGATTCAGAGCAGAATTCCAGAAACAGCTGACATGTTGCTTCAGGGGGTACATTTTTGCAAAGTTCAAGTAAATCTGTATTTGTGTGAACTGCTGAGATGCGCCATGGTTCGACATCGATTGTCTCATACGGTTCTACGAGCCTTGTGTTAATATCTGCTTCCGTCAGCCAGGTACGAACTCTGACCCCAGGATGACGGGATGCTAAGCGCGAGCCATCGTCAATCTGGCGGAGGTGGGCGTCCGCAAAAAGGTTTGATATGTGGGATGTGCTGGTGATTGTTTGATTTTAACGGCGTATCGCATAGCGAGCATCTTACGGCGCAACTCAAGCGGCATTTCGTTAATGTCAACCAGCATGCTCATAATCGGTGAAGTGCGAAACGCTCCTGTAATTATCCTGATGGCCTGATGATGTACAATGTCAAGAATCTTTTTCGCAGACTGGGATGCGGCCTCATACACAAGGCTACCGTATTCGATCTTCGAGCGAACGAGTGACCTATAAAGCATAATAAGCGTTTTTCGATCAGCACCATATCTCATCTTTGTCAGCACCTTGAGTATATTCAGCGATTCAAAGCATTTTTTGCGGAGTTCCTTTATGTGTGGTACATATGATAATTTTTTGTCGAGTGTGAGTCCAAGGAATTTAGTTTCATTTACGACTTCGATTCGATTCCCGTAAATGTGTAGTGTCGGATCTTCACAATCTCTACGTCTGTTGCAAAAGTGCATACACTTTGTTTTTGTGCTGGAAAAGTTCAATCCATTGTGCTTACTCCACTGTTCTAGGCGATCGAGGCCAAGCTGCAGTCGCCTTTGTGCTGCGGTGGTAGTAGAGGCTGTCACCCATATAGTGAAATCATCAACGAAAAGAGCATGACGTATGTTTGTAGGAAGAGTGTCTGCGACATCATTGATCATGACGGCGAACAAGGCAATAGACATCACGGATCCCTGGGCTATACCGCTCTGTTGTTGGTAGCGGTTCGATAATGCAGTGTTGACGCGGAATCGGAAATATCTATCTTTCAGGAAATTCGAAATAAACCATCCCATGTGGCCTCGAATGCCGAGTTCAAAGAGTTTGCGTAAAATTCCGTGCCTCCACGTGCAATCATAGGCGCGCTCGACGTCAAAGAACACTGCTATTGTGTGGAATTTCCGTAGAAATCCTTCTCGTATTGATGCGTCTATGGAAACTAGATGATCAAGCGTAGAGCGACCTTGACGAAAACCACACTGACTCTTGCAGAGTAACTGGTTGCTCTCGAGGTACCATACAAGACGTGTATTTACCATTTTTTCAAACACCTTACCAACACATGACGTTAAGGAGATCGGACGAAAGTCGGTAGGCAGGGAACCAGTCTTGCCGGGTTTCAAAATCGGTATAATAGTTGCTTCACGCCACTGGTCCGGAAAATCATTATTACTCCACATATTGTTAAGAATATTTAACAATGACAAGAGAGACAACTCAGGCAAATGACAAAGCATACTGTTTGTGATGGTATCCGGACCGGGCGACACCGGTCTAACGGTGGAGAGTGCCGCCCTGAGTTCAGCTGTTGAAAAAGGGGCATTGTAACAGGCGGAATTATTTTGTCCAAAATCCACGGGCCTTCGCTCGGCTCTCTCACGGATTCGTGTGAACTCCCTACTTTGCAAAGAAATGCTACACCGGTCCGAAAAGGCCGCCGCCATACACTCCGCCACGTCATGCGCGTCGGTGATTTTAATCCCATTTACTTCAAGGACAGGGGCAGACGGGGGACGGTTTTTTCCCTGCATGCTCCTTATGCGGGTCCAGACCTGGGTTGACGGTGTAAAACGATTCACAGTGGAAACGTAGTCTATCCACCACCTCCTCTTGGCGTTCAGAATCACACGGCGCGCAAACGCCCGGGCGCGTTTGAAGTTTATGAGATGCAGCTCCGTAGAGTGCCTATTAAAAACCCGGAAAGTCCGTTTCTTTTTTAAAATAGCTGTTTTACATTCGTGGTTCCACCACGGTACCGGAGTGCACTTTGGCTGGCCGCGTGTCATAGGTATAAAAGCTTTCGCGGCTGTCAGAATCATACTGTTAAACTCTCCGATAGCTTGAGTAGCCGAGGCCTCCGGGGGAGGCTCTACCGTACCACACGCAGCCTCAAAGCCCGCCCAGTTCGCACGCCTCTGGTTCCTCATCATCATAATCATCATTTGGTGTTTTGGGCGGCCCGACTTCCATGGTCATTTTGCGCCCATATCAAACGTAAGGTATACAACGCAATTCAGGAGATGACGCATAGCAGATCATTCTGAGGCAATAGCCTCATTAAAGATTCTATGATAGGTGCAGAAAACAGAATGTGGGTTCAGAAGATAAAAAAGGGCGTAGCCCTCACACTCACATGCAGAAAAAAACATAGAGTACAAGCTATTACGTAAGGGAGTAAATCACGTTGAATCCGACTTTCTTCAGGTAAAACATAATGCTCGTGATTTCGACGGACGGATGCTCCCCCAGGAGCGAAACCAGGGTGGGGATCCCGGCAAATATCGACGCCTTTCGATTTCGAAATCCCGGCATTCGACCAGGACATGTCTTACTGATGTTCTGTCACCACAACGCGGGCACTCCGGCGGAGCATCACCGGTCAAGAGGTAGGCGTGTGTGGAGTGAGTGTGTCCCAGGCGAAGTCTACATAAAGTAACCTCCTCCCTTCTGCAGGTTGCACTGCTTGACCACAGCCCCAACCGAGGTTTCAACTCCCTCAGTTTTCTACCCTTAGGGTTACCATTCCATCGCCGCTGCCATATTTCCGTGAGATGGTCACTAACTCGTGAGAATAGGTCAAAGTATGGAATTCGTATGCCACGGGGAGGGACTCCCCTTGCCGCTTCCTTAGCTGC
Source organism: Lepas anatifera (assembly GCA_034440635.1). NCBI lineage: Eukaryota > Metazoa > Arthropoda > Thecostraca > Lepadidae > Lepas > Lepas anatifera. The sequence continues at coordinate 252,021 of JAOTON010001774.1, read as the reverse complement.
TGTGTCTGCTCTCTCATTTCCAGTGACACCAGAATGACTCGGCACCCACGCAAGTGTGATGAGTTTTCCTCGGCACTCAGCCTGGTAAATCTTCTGCCTAATTAGAGGTAAAAGATAGGAGCTAGCTGCACTATAGCTAAAGACCTGCAGTGCTTGCAGTGACGATAGAGAGTCGCTAAATATTACAAAGTAATTGTTTCTCGATCGCAGGACCTGGTCTAGGCAACGGAAGATAGCGTACAGTTCCGCTGTGAACACCGATGCATCTGGAGGCAGCGAGAAGCATTGTTCAGTATTGGCACCCACGAAGGCACAGCCCGTGCCTTCCGCACCCTTAGAGCCATCCGTGTAGAAGACGGTGTGGTTCCGATACCTCTCTGGTTCCAACGGACTCGGCGGGGACTCCCCTCCCATGGCCTCGTTGGATAAATAAGGATGGGGAAATGGTCGCTACCAAAGGGTTCGTCTAGGATGTTCCAATGGAGTTGAGTAAGGAGAGATGGAGAGCAAACAGAAAGGTCAATAGATGATAAGGAGCCAGAGGGGAGAGTGATATAAGTAGCGCGGCCTGAGTTTAGGAGACAGAGGGAGTTAAGGTGAAGGAAACGCTCGACTGTGCGGCCTCGGGGGCACGTGCGGCCGGCAGATCCCCCCAAGCTGAGTTATGGGCGTTAAAATCGCCAAGTATAAGAAACGGAGTTGGTAGCTGGTCAGACAGATTATTAAGATCATTTAAATTCAGATGCCCACCGGGTGGGAGGTAAAGCGAGCAAACTGTCAGTTTAGTAAAACCAAGGTCTACCCGGGCTGCCACCGCCTGCAGCACTGTAATTAAAGGAATACTGTAACAAGGAGTAGCATGGTGCACCGCAACGATGACCCCTCCATATGGTACCGTGTTACTAAAAATATCTTTTCTAAAACTCTGATAGTTTCGAATCTTAAAAGTGACACCAGGAGACAGCTTTGTCTCCTGGAGGCATAAAACAGAGGGTGTGTATTCGGATAAAATTTGCTGCAGGTCAATAGAGTTCGCACGGAGGCCTCGGCAGTTCCACTGTAAAAAAGTCATTTAGGTTAAAAGAAACGGACTTTGTACAACACAGCCCCAAGTCCGTTTAACCCTTCCACGGGGGACCAGAAGCACCGTGCAGAGCCTTAGTTGGTGCCGCACTAGAGCCACCCAGCCGGTTACGAACGGGACCGCGGCCTCGCCCGCTTTCTACCGAGTTCCCACGGGCGCGCGAGGTTTGGGGCTGGTCTGGAGGGCTACCAGCCGGGCGCTTAACAGGAGATCTGGCTCGTGACGCAGACTCAAAGTTCCTCCGCACTGCGGCTACAGTAGAGGAGGAAGCCTGGGCAGCGGGAGGAGTTGGCGACGGCTCCATTCCGGACATGTCCGGTGGCAGCGACGATGGGAGAGTGCCGACAGAAGGTGGTAGGACAGGGGACGGCGGGCGGCGCCTCCCCGTGGGGGGAGGTTTGCCCCCTCGTCCCACGACCGTCCACCCCTCCGAATCACGCAGTGATTCGGCGCGAGAGGCACTAAGTGCCGAATCCGAGGCACCAGCAGGCATCGCTGGCTGGGGCTCATGGTCAGGGGCAGACACCCGACTCTCGCCCCCAGCGGGAGGCGGAGAGGTGGGGGCGGAAGCGGCGTCCGGCTCCCGTCCCTGACCCCCTTGGAGGGGGTCGCGGAGGAGGCGCCGCCTCCGGCTCAGGTGCCGGGGCGGCGGGCTGGCGCGCGAACACCAGCCCCATCTTCCCTGCCAGGCGGATAAAGTCCGCCACGGTCAGGGAGCGGATGACCTCCTCCGCGGTCATCCTCACAGTGTTCGATGCGCTTGTGGATGCAGCTTGAGCATAACTCTTACGGGGGTGGGAAGCTTCATATGCTTCCCGGGCTTCACGAAAGCTTATCTGTTGTGTTGTTTGTATTTGAATTATTTCTTTTTCTCTGAGGAATTCCGAACATGAACGATCCGCCACCTCGTGGCAGCCCTTGCAGTTCGCACATTTGAGATAGTCGGCATCGCAGTCAGTGGTAGTGTGTTGGTCTGACGAGCATTTACCACACACACGCCTACCTTTGCATGATCGAGAGGTATGACCGTACTTCTGACACGTGAAACAACGCATAGGCGAGGGTACGTAAGGCCTAACTCCGACCCTCGAGTACCCAACATAGATGTGATTTGGTAGTTCTGTGGTGTCAAAAGTGAGTATGACCGTATCAGTGTCTAACATGTCCTCTCCACTTCTCCTTCGAATTCTCCTCACCTCCACCACTCCGAGTTCCTCAAGGCCTTCAACGATCTCCTCCTCTGACAATCCCCTAAGTTCCTGGCTGCTCACCACGCCCTTACGGAAGTTCTTTGTCCGATGAGCCTCTACTGATATTGCAATCTTGCACGTCTTTTTTAATCCGCCCTCCTTTCTAGTAAATGACAGTTCGGAGACCGAAAGTGCTCGCTCAGCATCCGTTGTGTACGAAAACTCAACCTCCAATGCGCCATCACGTAGTTTCTGACATCTTTTGACTTTGCCCAGATGATCAAGAGCTTCTTTTAGTTTGAACGGTGACAGGGATGTAATAGGCGTGTCCAGTCCCCGCATCACTAGGACACGAGGACAGGATGGTTGAGCGACTGTTTTCCGAGAACCAGGTGGCAGTGTTCGCGCGTTCCCTTCCCCACTAGGGGGCTGGGAGGTGTCGACCTCCTGTGGAGGGTAAGGAGTGGGATTTATGGTGTCTGTGGTATCCATGGGAGTATGATTAATTTCGGCCAGCCACGTGCGCCCCCCTTCCGACGAGGGTGCTACGAGGCGAAACGACGCACGGGCTGGCTATACGGGGGGAGACGCCGCCGTTACAGAGGGGGAGAGAGACTCACCAAACCCCCCTGCCCCGACGACGGTCCCCCCTTGCACCTAGCCTAGACGACCCCGGGCGGAGCCCGACACCCCACCCTCCCCAGGTGAGGTTGGGACCTCACCCAAGGAGGGAGGGGCAGCCGAGCCCCACCAAAGGCCGACAGACTTTTACAATGCTGCTACTCTTGTCGATGCCCTCAAGAGTTCCCCGCCCTTGCGGAAATCCAGACCAAAGTAGAGTGTTGCTAGAGGACGACGAACGAACACAGCGCCTCCCTCAGCTCAGCTACCAGGACTCCTTCATCCCGGGGTACGGGTCGGTACGCAGCACACCTTAAAAAGACAGGCGCCCTCGCACGGCCTCATCGGAGCAGGCGACTACCACCTGCTCGTCACAACTGATTCCCGGCTGGTCCGAGAGAAGCGAGCCCCCGGCCTGCAGGGCCGGCGATTAGAGGGATCCAATCGTCAGCCACACGAGCCGGAGGCCCACATACACCCAGACCATCCAGGAATCATAGGCACGTGCGGGGACGCCCATAACACTGGGAAAAAATGGGTAACTGGGAGGTTATGGGTTGGAAAAGGAAGAGGGTCGGTCTGCGCTGTCCAGCCCAGCCGCGCGCCACACGCGACCGAGATGTCCACACTCAAGACGAGCAAGAGTGCACACATCCCCGCCACCCACGGAGACGCGCCGGGCCAGACATCGCAGACAGTGGATAGGAGGGGTATTTAGGAGTGGACAGAAAGGATACGGGTGGAAAGGCATGGATACACAAGGAAATAAGGAAAGAAGAGGAAAAGGAACAAGGAGTTGGTGGGATTTGAATTTAGGAAGGCCAGGAAAGGATGAGGATGGCAGTTTCGATTTGGCCTCTCGCCCGAAGGCGGGGGCGAAACCCATCCTGCCAACTGGGGTCGCGGGTGTCGTCACATCCCGTACCCAATTATCCATGTGCCGGACCAGTCAGCAGGTGCCAACAAGTCCGGCAGATGAAAATTGGTCCCCTGCGGGGGCCCTGGATCCACCCATGGTCCAAAAACAGAAACATAATACTCTTATTGTAAACTCGGACTTTTACGGTACTCTAATTACTTGTGATGCATTATGGGTAGTATTGGGTACTTTTTTACCAGACCATAAATAAACAGAAACGGCCGCGCCGATCGCCGGCGTTGCCGCGGCGTGGACGCAGGGGTGACGCGTGGTGATTTGCTACAACGATGCGTGCAGAAACGGCATGTTTGTAAAGGTAACTTGGTGTTTCATTGATATCTATGCAGATGGAATGTCGACATATGTCTCTTACCTAGCTGCATGCAAAATTTCATTTCCCTCCAATGACTCTAACCACCCTAAACCCCGGTGTGAAGCAAAAATGAACTGATAAAATTACCACTTTAAAATGTATTTTACGGCTTATAGCGCGGAAGCCGTAAGAGATAAGTGGGGGGTATGAGTGAGAAAAATGACGGCAACGAAGTTTTCTATCCAGCCGTGTTAAGTTCAATACCGTAGCTATCATGGTCTGGAAACCAGGGGGCTGAGAATAAAAATTTTAAAAACTTATATTTTATTTTTGCCTATAAAATAAAAAGTTTCAGTCTGAAAGTTTTTATCTCTAAATATATAATAAAGGAGGCTATTCTCTTTTATTATCTGAAATGGGAACTAATTTTTATCAATTAGATCGGACGATATAAGGGTTTGAATGATATTTTGGGAAATGCAGACCTTCACGGAATGGGCCAAAAAGGACCCTTAAATTTCCGTTTTTGTTTTGTTTCTGTGTTTGTGCAGTACTGCACAAACTGGCCTTTAAGTTGATATTTGACTTAGAACCTGAACTGCTGTAGCTTCAGATATTTCGAGCCTGTAGTTTAGACCATGAGTTTTATGCCAAATTTAGGGTGCAAAGTTTAAAAGCTAATTTAGAGCCCTAAATTTAAAGCTTTTTCTTTCCAACTTTTTGTGTGAACTACAAATTTGTCTGATGTAAAAGGGTGCATGTTTGAAGACTGTAGATGAATTAGCAAAAAATAGAAAAATAAAAGTTAAAAATCACATAATGCAAAATTCTGGGGAAATTTTTGATAATTTTGAAAATTGACAACCGTGGTGCTTATTCATTTGGAAGTGTCTTCTATCCACAAAAGTTTTAGGTCTCTGATACCAGCGCTCAGAACAGACAACAACAACAACAGACAACGACGACGAGACCGGAAAAACTGTCAGAATAGAAGCCGTTTCTTACTTCGTTCGTCACCGGCTTCTGATGTACGTTTTGTCATGAGAGCTGACAGAGTAAAGCTAAAGAATATGTATAAGCACCAATGGAGTCTTACCGTCAAGCCCGATCGAATGATAGGAGTTGGCCTGAAAGGGTGGGAGAGAAATACTTTGACTGCGAACCTTTCAGGCCAACTCCTAAAATGCAGCTTACGTACGGGCAAACCACGGTCATCATAAGGAATAATGTACCTATAATTTATCGCAGTGAAAAGTAAAACGCGATGACGTTGTTTGTTGTTCTCTTTTGTTCTCAATTGTTCTCACGTGATGTCAATGGTTGTTATTGTAGCTTTTTATTATGTGATGTGAATGTGATATCTAAAGATTACGCCTGCTCCCACCGCTACAACTAAAACACTGCCGGCCGAACGGTCCATGTATATGGCGTCCGTCTACAAACATCCCTCCGATATTGCCTCCCACGCCGAGCTGAGGTATGTGGCAAGGCTGCTAGAGCACGACCGACCCGGAATGAACCCATGCACAACGCCGTCGCAGCATGGAGGTACAACCGGTTGAACACAAATATTTCTAAGATTTAGGAGCAAAGGGGAAAAGAGATAAGGATGGGTATTAGCTGGATCTTTTTAAACGGATGCATGAAGTGGGGGGGGAGTGTGGTTAAAAAATGCCGTTGCCAAACTCCATTAGATCCATATCTAGGTAAAACGGATTAATTTGGGCTCGTTCCTCGCGGTAGGAGGCGCCTCTCGTGTTTCTTCTTGCCCCATGAAAAGGGTCCTGAAACCCCACGTCAGAGCCTACCACAAATGGAGCAGGTGTGTCTGCTGGGAGTGACTGTAATCAGCAGAATGAAAGGCAGGCGTGTCCATCGCCGCCTTACCTGCCGGCGAACTTGCGCGGCACCGCCAGGCTGACGCGGATGGCCTTGTTGGCCAGTCCGGTGAAGCCGTTCATGTGCGTCAGCGCGTCCTTGTGCTCGTCCTTGCTGCCGAACCGAACGAACGCGTAGCCCCGGCTGGTCTGGCTGGCTTTGTCGTACACCACTGTCAAAGGGAGGGGGTTACAGCGCAGGCAACCCTGGTAATGTTGGCTTCGCTTTAAACCAACAGCAGCTGAGAATATTCGGGTAGAATCTTACCGGCAGTCCAAGCGAGTCTCAAGCGTTACAACCGACAGGTTGTTCATCTACAAGGCACAGTCAGGCTCCGGGGAGGAGCGGGGGATTCCAATCAGTTAAAGTCGAACATGAAATTATATACCGTTGAATGCAGGAATTTCTGCTTTGCGCAGGAGAAGAATGCTGGCTTCATGCAGGTTTCTAGTGTCAGCCTATGTCCCTTGATATCTAATGTCTCTAATGTATCTGTATATCTAGATGTCTATAATGCAATAAAGTATAAAACGCTGGGCATAAGCCCTACAGCTTGGTGTGATAGGAATTGGTATAAAAGTATGGTCACTGACGGGCTTCGACACGGATTTTTTACTGGGGGGGGGGGGGGGGCGGACTGACACTAACCGGGGAGTGGGAGGTGAATTTTGAGCATATTGGCTGTCTATAAAAGCCCTACCGAGGCAGGCACGGATACGATTTGTCAAATACATGCAGATCTACCAGCTCGATCTAGCTTCCCAACTCAATGTCACTTAATTCTGCACTCTCCTGCCCGCATTTGAACACACACTCTAGACACTGTTCCCAAAATCTGTCAGCTCTAGCTGTCCAGCTCACCTCTGGCTGCCCGCACTGTGTTGTAGCGTGTAGCGAAGGCCTTGTAGAGCTGCGCGTCGTCCACACTCATGTCCAGATCGCCCACCCACAGCGAGTACTCGCGCTCTTGACTGTTCTTATTGGCGTTCGAGTGGTTCAGCATGAACCGCACCGGCTGAAACGTGAAGGGAATGGCTCAACACCAGACGCATCCGACAAAATGGAGAACTAAATGTCTCAGTATTAAACGTGCAGTGATAAAGCTTGGATATGAACCTTGAGGTACGTAAGGATCTCATTGCTGTGACTACTCTGTTGGGATTACTTTGAACAGAGTGATATTTTGTATGACCAGTATTACTTGCCTAGTTGTTTGAGTTTTATTGCACATCGACCGCACCGTAAGGTTATATAGCATCCATAGCAGCAATGACTCTCGTGTAAAACAGGGGGATCAATCGACGTATCACAAGAAGTAACAACACAACCACACAGGGTGACAAACAAAGCACTAGTATCAACAAAAGGTCAAACAATACGTACCGGATGGCTGTGCGGCATCATCTTCCCGTTGAGCTTGTGCATGACTCGGAGTGCGGTCTGCTCATCCCTGAAGTGAACAAAGCAGTAGCCGGCGCAGAGGCCTGTGTACTTGTTGCGGATTATCTTCACGTACAGCACCTCCTCGTCCATAGCCTTGAAGGCAGACTTGATGAACTCCTCGTGCATGTATTCCGACACCTAGGAAGGTTTGGTTTAGAGAAGTTAGAAACATGGCAGAGACAGACACTCAATAATAACAATACACGGAACGTAATTACACTGACCGTACAACAGACTAACTAAATAAAAAACTTGGGAAATTCTAGGCAACATCCTGGCAGGTTGTTTTAATTTTAATTTATTACCCTTGATTTTCTATTTAAGTCTATCTTGCCCCGTGCAAATCAGATAAGCGGTTTAAATATTGCGTTACTGTTTCAGACACGGCGTTCCCTGGGACCTCAAGGTCTCGCACAAAACAGAATAGTGAATACAATCTGTCTGCCTTTATGGGTGCTCCAGAGGAGAACCCGCAATTTGTTGTTGTTGATGTCCCCACAAATACAGTTGTAATAACCTGAACTACTTAAAGAAAGTTCCGCAGTGGTCGCCCATCATGTGAACATATATGTATATATATATATATATATGATCGCCCATTGCAGTGGTCGCTCATCCTGCTAATACTTACATCTCCCATCCAGAGAGAACCCTCTCGTTGAGCCATTGAGTCGACCATTTTCAAAACCACAGGAAGTCACAGTGTTGAAGCTGGTATGAATGATTCTGTGGAGCAATAATGATAAAAAATCAGACAGCAAATAACAATGCAAGGAGCCACTTGAAAACCACCATATTAGCGAGCTTTTGCACCACAAAATCAGCCTTTGTTCAGCCCAGTAAGCACCTCAACATGGATCACATACAACGGTGGACAAGTTAAGTATAGGCTACACTGCGCACTTCTAGGGATTTGTTTTCGCTCGTCAACGAAAACAAATTCGCGCTATTCCTATACATTGGGTAAGCAACACTGTGAAAAAGAAGAAAACGAAGAGGTGAAAAAGCGTCCTTAAAAGAAAAACGTCCTTATAAAACGATCAAAAGTACGTAAAAAGCGAGGAATCACAAAACGATAAAATCTAGATATCTGAACTTTATTTCGTTTTCTTTTGCTTTATAATCATTCTTTAGGTGTGTAAGACACTGTTGTGATCATTACTGAAGTGGTAGGCGACTATGTTGGGTGGGTTGATTAAATATTGAAGCAATTTTGAAATTAATTTTGTATGCCAGTAATACCTAATTGTGGCATTTGGCAAGTATGTACATGCACGGAGGCTATCTAAAAGTGATGGGTAGATATTGCAATCAGATGCTCTCTACGGTAGGTTGATGTTGGGGATGTGATCACATCACAGATGCCTGGACTTCTGCATTCTGGTTGACACAGGTGGACCCAGGGGGATGGGAGCCTGCCATCCCCCATCGAGTCTTGGCGCCACCTGAAAGGTCGCTTTCCAACCCCTCCTGCCAAAGCTGCCCCAATACCACTTTGGGACAGCTTTAGCCTATCTTTTTGGGGCAGGTGAGGAAATCCCCTTGGGGCAGAAACCGAGAAACGGGGCAACAGACACACCAAGCCAGACACAGAAGCACTGAAAAGAAAATAGTAGAGAAAAGAAATGGCGATTATTTTTTAGTGGCCTTCCTACAGCATAAAATGAAAATGTATGCCCCAGTGGAAAGTAAAGTCTGCCCCAGCAACCAAATTCATGCCGCGATTGGGCCGGGATTTAAGTTGCCACGAACACCTCGTCCACAAACCTGCCACATTCTGCAGACTGGCTCAATACTACGACGTCGTTGCTGTCCTGGGAATAAATAATCAAGCAAAAACAAAAACAAACAAACAAACAAAGTGTGTGCTGGTGCACACGTGGCTGTGTGTTTAAAGAAAATATTCACTCAAGTTGAAGCTTAAGCTCCGGTAGGTCCAGGGTACAAATGTATACAAAACCGCGGAAAAAATCATGTAAAAATGAACGTATTTATTATCACACGGCTTAATTTTCTCTTTTGTCTTAAATGCGCCGCCTGCAGCTATTTTATCAACTTTGTCTAAAGATACGAAATCTTGCTATAAGTGCAGAAAGTTTTGACCGTTAATTTGCTAAAATAAAAGGAATGCCAATATCCCACGAATCAGAGAAAAGATTTGGGCCACTGACGGGTTGCTGCTTGATCATTGTCGTGATCCAGAAGTTGAGATCCAGACGCTGTGAGCAACATTGGAATCAGAAGTAGCATCCTCCGGTGGATCAGGGCTTACCTCTCTGGCAGATCCCAGAGAGTGAGTAAATTCTGCCGGTTCCACTCTGGATGGAGTCCGGTAAACAGTAGCATACCACAGGGCTCGGTCCTGGGACCAACTCTCTTTGCTGATGACGCCAAGCTGTACAGCACTGCAGCCAAACATAAGGACCAGGAACGAATTCAGGAAGATTTGAGCAAGCTGGAGTAATGGCCATTGGAATGGCTCCTTCCATTCAATGTCACCAAGTGTGGGGTACTGCACCTAGGTGCCACTAATCCTCAGAGGGAGTATGTGATGCACGACCAAACTTTAGCTCAGCTTCAGATTGAGAGGGACCTGGGAGTGCAGGTTGATGGCGACCTCAAGTTCGGAAGACACTGAGCTCTATCCGTCTCCGAGGCAAACCAAGTGTTGGCAGTGACGGACACGGGGGGGGCATTCTGGCCATGCCCCCCCAAAGTGCTGGAAGGGGGGCCAAATTATATTTTGGCCCCCAAAAGGCCAAAAAATTATTGGAAAAGGTGTTGACAGTGACCCAAAATAGGATTTGCGCTAGGGTGTCGAGTGGAAAATTCACCTTGGAATATATGGCGAGTGAGTGGAAAATTCCCCTCAAAATGTATGGTGGAGTAAAAATTTTCCAATTTGGGTACTCAGGTGGTAAACTCTCAGAGCCCTTGTTTGAAGTGAGGGATGGATATTTTGTTTAATTTTTTCAAAGTAAATATTTTTAAATCGTCCCCAAGCAGCATTGTTTGACCATTACCATGTGAAAAATTTGGGTTTAACAGGTAAATCTTTACCAACTGAAAACCCCTGACGCAGACTCCAATTATCTAGTAAGGCATTGGTGATTTGTCACGAAAACACTTTATTGAGGGGCCTCTGAGACCAACCTTTGGGGAGAAAGAACTCCGGGAGCCACCAAGACTAACATGGTATTATGGTAGTAGGCAGATCACATCTCGCGGTTCAAAGGATCACATCAGAAGGTCCACTGATAAAAGGGTCTAATGTTCATAGGCGCTACACTTTGAAAGTTAGACCTTTTGAATAAGAAGTCCAACGTTCAAAAAGTCCAAAAAGGCGTGCTCAGATGCATGAGAGTGGGGTGCATGATGCCGCAGAGGCGTGCTAAGACGCATGATAATAGGAGGAAATAAGGGTTAGGTTAGGTTAGGTTAGGTTAGGTTAGGTCAGGTCAGGTCAGGTCAGGTCAGGTCAGGTCAGGTCAGGTCAGTTGTATATGCCCTTGGTCCCTATTTCCTCATCTGGGGATATCACCCCTTTTTCCAGATTCTGAGTGCGACTCTGGTCTGGGTACCACTTTGGGAAATGTTTTAGAAATATCCCCACATTCTGCAAGAAAATCCCAAGAGGTGAAACAGACAGAGGGAGGGTTAGAGGAGTAGCATAAAGTGGTACTCAGACCAGAGGCGCAATAAGATTCTGGAAAGAGGGGCGATATCCCCAGACTAGGAAATAGGGACCAAGGGCATACACAACTGACCTGACCAAACCAAACCAAACAACCAAACAACCAAACAACCAAACAACCTAACCTAACCTAACCTAACCTAACCTAACCTAACCTAACCTAACCTAACCTAACCTAACCTAACCTAACCTAACCTAACCTAACCTAACCTAACCTAACCTAACCTAACCTAACCTAACCTAACCTAACCTAACCTAACCTAACCTAACCTAACCTAACCTAACCTAACCTAACCTAACCCTCATTGTCTCCTATTATCATGTGTATTAGCACGCCTCGGCTAATCTTAAATAAGACGTCCACTTTCCCGAAAGATTTTCTATAGAAATGATACATTTTCAGGATCAGCAAGACACCCTCTTTCCATTCAGTGAGGCCCCGTAGCGCTATTCCCACTTAAACCCTGATTTTCAGCACTTACTTAACCTGAACGTCGTAATCGCGTGTCGTCCATCGCCGTAAATAAACAAAACACTGAAAACTAGAAAAGACAATAGCAGCTGATCGTCAGTCAGCTTATGGAAACCATCAGCTGACTGATCATCAGCCAACTGACGATTGGTACCTTTGTACCAGAGGTAAAGCACCGTTGTGATTTCTTACCTGATTGGTTTCCTTCTGGCACAGAGAAAGGAATGACAAAGGAGTAACAGAAGGACAAAGGAAACCACCCTTTTAGGCGCGCCAGTCCAAGAGGCCATAGCAACGCATTTAGTCATATTAGAGGACTGGAAGTGTGCGCCTTCCAATAGATCAGACACAAGAGCTAGAATTGGATACAACATATTGACAAGAAGCACATATAGCCTATCATCATCATCATAGTTGGGGTTTAAGGGCGCGTCGACTGCAGTGGTCATATTGGCCTCGGTATCGAAAGTTGGCACCTGGCGGATTTTTAAAACGCCAGTAGAGGATGACGTCTGGCGCGGCTGCTTCATATTCGGCGCATTGTTGAACGCGATATAGATTTTGAACGTTTATTTTCAGTCGTGGTGAACTCGTTGCTGTGAAAAAGTGTAGTTCATGTTGGGTGGACGTAATATTGAAGACTGGCGTTATTTTCTTGTTTGTTATAATCTTGGAAAGTTCAAAGAAAATGGAGGTGAGACGGATAACCATTACATCCAATCAGATCTGCTGCGTTCCTCAGTGTGTATCCTTCCGAAGAAAGTGTCCAAGTCTCAGCTTCACAAGTTTCCTCAGGATAAGGTGCTGTCCAAGCAGTGGGTGAACGAGAATGGGAAGAAGATGGGCTCAAATGCTGCTGTCTGTTGCAGACATTTCAGCCATCGACTTCCATTCACATCTACCTGGTAAGCGGCTGTAGGCCAGTGTGCAAAGTATGGCATTTTCGACGAGATCTCGTCCGTGCGAGTTCCCTGGAGACAGGACCGAGTGGTACGAACTTTACAACCTGGTGCGAATTTGCGAGGTTGTGACACTAAACTTAACAAATAATGGCTGAATGGCCATTGAACAAGGAGATGCCTTATAAAAGTCCTTAACGACTAATGATTGAGGTAGCATTGCATTGTAGGGGTAGGAATGGGTGCATTTTTCCCTGGTATGTGGCAGATTGGTGCGAATTTTGGAGGCTGGTGGTGCGAGAATTTTAGATGGCTGGTGCGACTCGTCTGGCCTGCTGCCATACTTTGCAGACTGGCTGTGAGGCAATCTCAGTTCCGCTTATGCCTCCTTCCACTCCCTTGAGCCTGCTTCAGCAGGTGTAAGCCTTAATCCTGGGCCGTCATCATAGGCGGATCCAGGATTGCCGATCAAGGGCACCTTCCCGGGGCGGCGCACCATTCTTGACCGGTAAACCCTATCGGATGGGAGCAAAACCCTATCGGTGGGAGCCGACTTTCGTATCCTGGGAGGGGGGGTGGTGGGAAGCGAAATTTCAGGGGCGTGGCCATTTCAGGGGCGCCGAGGGTCGATGGTGGGGGCACATACTCCCTTTGCCCCTGGATCTGCCTATGGGGCATGTGCCCACTTTGCCGTCCCCCTGGATCCGCCTGTGGCTGCATTCCTTTTAGCCCGGAAAACTACATCTGATATAATTCGGTAGATATACGCCTTTATTTGTTTCAAGCTGTCTGAAATTCCAGTTTGAATGTACGATAGAAAATGCGTTTCCAAACACAAGCGTCGCCACCGGCAAAGAAGTGGGGGCGCAAACTTCAACCTGATGCTACTACAAGCTTTGCTCCTGGGACCAAAACCTCAATTGGATTCTTTTCTGCCTTCCGCAGTGGCTGGTTATAAGCCGCTGCCACATACAAACATAAAACACGTATAATTCACCGCTTACCATGCTATTCCCGGGGCCCACTAACGTTGTTTACCTCTCGGAGTCCCTCTTTCGCGGCCATCTTGGAGGGCACACTAGCGCCTCTGGTGAGCGTGACCGGGGTCAATTGCGCCCATAACTTAGCATATTGCGCACAGAGGAAAGACATGTAGATATATAACGAGACTTTTCGAGTTAGGTGGTAAGATAGTTCATTGTGTCTTGAAAGGTGCTGTACTTGTAGAGTGACGTGTGAATCGAGGGTCAAAAGATACTGGTTCACGTTATATGTCTATGTCGGCGAGTAAATTACGTTGAAGTCAACACTTCTTAGAAACGATATATGTCGGAGAGCTCCACGGTTCGATTTTGTCCCAAAAGAGAATGCAGTGATGGCGATCCTCCAAGATGCCGCAGTCTTTCCACCTCAAAATCCTGGCAGTCTGCAAGAACATGCTTAACACTAAGCGGCTCTCCGCATCGTGAACACCTTGGCGGATCGCCGCCACCCAAGCGGAAGGAGTGTGTGGCGTGGGTGTGGCCGATCCGCAGGCGGGAGAGGATAACCTCCTCTCTTCTGCGGCCCGCACTGCTGGATTTCCGCACCCCTAGCTTTGGTTTAAGACCTCTAAGCTTGACTCCTTTGGGATCACCATCCAACCTGCTCTGCCAGACACGAATAGCATAGTCTTTGGTAAGACCATATAGGTCAAAGAACGGAACACGAAGGTCGGGGAGAGAAGCGCGTTCACCCGCGGACTTTGCAAGCCTGTCCGCCCGTTCGTTCCCGCCTATACCGCAATGGCTTGGCACCCAAACAATCTCCACAGTTTTTCCTTTCTGCCCTAGGTTGTGCAATTTCTGTCTTATGAGGGTCAGGAGATAAGAAGATGATGTACTGTGGAAGTAAAAGGACTCCAATGCCTGTAGAGAGGACAGTGAGTCCGTGAAGACCACGAACTTTCTCGCCCTTCGTTTGGCTATCTCATCCAGGGAACGAAAGATGGCATACAGTTCCGAGGTAAAAACAGATGCTTCCTGGGGTAGGCTAAAACATTTTTCAGTGCGGCCACAAACATACGCACATCCCGTACCGCTGTCACATTTTGAACCGTCCGTGTAGAAGTGAATATGGCTTTCAAACATTTCCGAGCAGAGTTCCATGAAAAGCTGGCGCATTGTTTCAGGAGACGAGTCTCTACAACGCTCGAGCAAGTCTGTGTTTGTGTTAGCTTTCGAGATCAGCCATGGATTGATAGCAGGCAGGTCGTATGGTTCAACAAGGTCTGTACTAATATAAGCCTCCGCTAATAGGGCGCGAACTCTGACTCCCGGGTGACAAGCCGCAGCACGCGACCCAGTTTCAACTAGACGGAGGTGGGTGTCCCCGAAGAATGTCTGATATGTAGGATGTGTTGTATGTTGTTTAAGTTTCACGGCATATCGCATGGACAATATCTTCCGACGAAGATCTAGAGCCATTTCGTTTATGTCTACGAGCATACTGCTAACTGGTGAGGTCCTAAAAGCTCCGATAATAATTCTGATTGCGTGGTGATGAACAGTGTCCAGCATACGTTTCGCTGTTTCAGACGCCGAGTCATATGCAACGCAGCCGTACTCGATCTTTGACCTGATGAGAGACCTGTATAGCATCAGAAGAGTTGCACGGTCGGCTCCGAACTTCATTCTCGTCAAGATTTTAAAAATATTCAGTGACTTGAAACACCTCTCTCTTAGGTCCTGAAAGTGACGGACATAGCTCATACGGCGGTCAAGAATGACCCCAAGGAACCTAACGCTATCTGCTACTTCCACACGCTGGCCAAAGAGAATAAGAACTGGATCGTCACATGGACGCCTGCGGTTACAGAAGTGCATACATTTAGTTTTGGGCAACGAGAACCTTAGCCCGTTCTCGACACTCCAGCGCTCTAGGCGGTCGAGCGCAAGCTGTAGTTGCCTAGCAGCGGCACTTGTAGTAGAGGTTGTTGTCCAAATAGTGAAATCATCTACAAATAAGGCACATTTTATGGTTGTAGGAAGAACGTCTACAATGTCATTTATCATAATAGCAAACAGGGCTACTGATAAAACGCTGCCCTGCGGGATTCCATTGCTCTGTGTGTATTTATCGGATAAAGAAGAATTTACACGGAACCTGAAGTACCGTTCTTTAAAAAAGTTCAGCAAAAACCAGCCTAAGTGACCTCTAATGCCCATGGCGTGCAGTTTACTTAGTATTTTGTATCTCCAAGTTGTATCGTATGCGCGTTCCACGTCGAAAAAGATTGCAACAGTGTGTTGACGAGATGCCTGCCCTTCTCGAATCGCCGCATGCAACAGAACAAGGTGATCTAGGGTACTTCGCTCCTGTCGAAATCCACATTGCTGATTACATAGAAGCTCATTACTTTCAAGGTACCACATTACCCGAACATTAATCATTTTTTCCATCAGCTTACAAAGACAAGACGTGAGGGAAATCGGGCGATAGTCATCGGGGGAAGACCCGGACTTTCTCGGCTTCAAAATCGGAATAATAATGGCGTCACACCACTGTTCCGGGAAATCGTTCTTAAGCCAAATGAGATTAAATATACTAAGGAGAGATATAAGTGAAATATCAGGCAGATGAGTCAACATTTCATTTGTAATGCGGTCGAAACCCGGAGAAACTTGTTTTGTGCTCTTTATTGCCACCTTCAACTCTCGCCATGAAAATGCTGCGTTATATGAGGCGAGTTATCGCTTCCAAAGTCGATGCCCTTTCGCTCTTCCACGGTGCGGAGGCGTGTGCTGTCGACATCTATATTTGTATTTCCACATCGATCGTGGAATGACATATAGCCTACCTAGTGAATCAAATCAATTAAGTGAGAATACAAGACCAGTACAGATCAGGTACGACTAGTTCAGGTGAACTCATAGAGCTTATCTCCAATGGACCTGGCCAATAGGCCCTTGAAAGTATGAAGATCATGTGCAGAAACCACTTCTTCAGGCAGGGAGTTCCACATCTGTACACATCTCATGGAGAACGAACGTTTTCTAACATCAGTATTGGGTCTCTGAACGAATATTCGATGACGGTGACCCCTGGTCCTAGAATTGACAGACAGAGGCCCAAAGATCTCATTGGGCGACAAGCAGGACTTCCCGTTAAACATTTTCCGGCACTGTATCATATCGGCACGTAGAAGTTGGCCTTGTACAGAGTACAAGTCGAGGGCATGCAGGCGTTCACTATAGCTTAACAGTCCAAGTCCATCTATCTGTTTCGTCCAACGCCTCTGAATGTTTTCTAGCAAGCGCATGTTGGTGGCGTAACCTGAGTACCATACACATGAGCAATACTCAATTATGGGGCGGATATGAGAGGTCAACAGAAAAAGCATGAAATCCTTAGTACGGCAAACTGTTGACTTTAAGAAACTCTGAGCCAGGCCACCGGCCTTGTGAGTCACAGTGTGAATATGGGTGTGGAATTTGAGATCAGTGTCCACAGTGATACCAAGGTCCATGTGGAAGGATACTGTCGGTATCGGAGACCCATTTAGGATGTATGCAGGATTAAGGAAGTCATTCCGTGGTCGAGAAAATCACATTACTGCACATTTCTTGGAATTCATATGTAGGCCCCATGAGAGAGCAGTACGATGCAGGATGTCAATATCATTTTGAACATCCTGGGTGGAGGCGGCATGACTGTCCTGAGATCTTAGGGAATCCTCACTTACACAAGCATATATTTTCAAGTCATCTGCAAATATCTTATTGCTTGAGGTCAACTGGCATGCAATGCTATTGATGTAGATTAAAAACAGCAGGGGGGCCCAGGACGGAGCCCTGGGGAACTCCGCTAAGGACATTTTTTCAGAACTAAGGCATCCTTTTACACCTACGGTCATCTTTCTGTCAGTAAGGAATGAGGATATCCAGCGAAGTACATTTCCTTGAATTCCAAGGGAGTCTAGTTTGGCAATTATCAGGCTGTGACAAACAACATCAAAAGCCTTGCTGAAATCAAACAAGATGACATCACATATTGCTCCTTTGTCTGTCAATCTAGATACTGTTTCATATACCAGCAGCAATTGGTCCATCGTGGAGCGGCCTGACCTAAAGCCAAATTGGTGTGTAGTGAGTATATCATTACTCTCCAGATAGTCTGTCAGGTGTGCGGCCACTAATCTCTCCAAGGTTTTGCAACAAACAGATGTTAGGCTTATGGGGCGGTAATTCAGGGGATCATACCTAGCTCCCTTCTTGAAAATTGGCAGAATAAGGGATGACTTCCAGGCAGTGGGGACTTTGCCTTCCTGTAAAGATCTACTGTATATAATGTACAATGGATAGGCAAGTTCAGGAGCACAGTTCTTTAAGAGCAGGGGATGCATACAGTCTGGACCCATTGCAGAGTTGCCATCAAGCCCATGCAACGCCTTAAGCACATTATCAAGAGTAATGGATATGTCTCCAAGTATCCCATCAAATTCCTGGTGGGCGACTGGGTCTCCTGTCAAAGATCTTGTAAAGACTGACGAGAAGGAGGCTGCAAAAGCTTCTGCCATGGTTATTGGCTCGTCACTAAGTGTACCTGTTGCCAATCTTAGAGGACCAACCGAGGGGCAACCAACTTTTTTGTTCCTCAAATATGTATGAAGAGCTTTAGGAGATTCTTTAAAGTGGGATATCAAACTGCTCTCATAGTTAGCTTGTGACTGGACTGCATGGGTTCTGTAGGCTCGGTTGACCACTGAGAATGCTGCATAAGCAGATGAAGCTGCGTTGGAATATCGTCCAAAATTTTGTCTGGCAGCTTTGTAATGGCACCACGCTTGTTGGCGCCTATGGATAGGGCTGGTGGGTGGCCTTATGGACCAGGGGGGTTTTGGGTTCACAGGGGGTTTCATGGGCACAAACTCATTCACAAGGCTGGTGACGACAGTAGTGAGGCAGTTCACAGAATCTTCAGCATCAAGATCTGATAATTCATACTCCCAGTCAAATTCTCTCAATCTTGCCCGAATGGCAGGGTATCTTCCCTCTGCCATGCTCTCTGTGGAAGGGCCGCATGCTTCCCAATGTCCTTATCAGAAGAAAATATGTAGTCAAATACTAGGGGGCAATGGTCACATCCAGGCATAGGTGACAAAACATCCAGGGATCCCACACGGTCTGGCTCTGTTGACAGGACAAGGTCTAGGATGTTGCCAGATCTTGGGAAGGTGGGGTCAGTGCCCCACTGAGTAAGACCCAGAGTATTGAATGTTTCCAGAAAAGTTGTCTCCATTGGTGAGCACTGCACACCTGGGCTGTCAGAACCCCAACTTAGATTAGGCAGGTTGAAATCTCCAACAATAATTACTTCCTTGTTTGAGCAAAAATCACTGATGAAGGTTGTCAACTGCACATTGTGAAAGCGTACCAAATCTTGGCTCGGTGTGCCGCAGTCCGGCTCGCGAAATCGAGACACGGTTAGGTTGGGTTGGGTTAGATTGGGTTGGGTTGGGTTGGGTTGGGTTGGGTTGGGTTGGGTTGGGTTAGGTTAGGTTAGGTTAGGTTAGGTTAGGTTAGGTTAGGTTGGTTGTACTGATCTAACGGTACTGTCGGCGGACAGCCGCGAGAAAGCCTTTTGTTTGTTTGTTTGTGGGTTGAGACACACAACCTCTGGGGTTCAGGTGTCTGTATCCTGAAAGCACCAAAAGGGGATGGGGGTGGCCCACTGTGGCCAGTCAATAGGGAGTCAACACGTCACATGATAGTTTGAACATTTTCAATCACTTTTTAAATTATCAGAAACTTAGTCAAACACAACATGTTAGATACGTCTGTACAGGTCACATTCTTTAAGAAACAGTAGGAAGTGATCAAATATTTTCTCGTTATCCCCTAATAATGATCCAATAGAGAAATGGGTCGCTGACACTGAACACACTCTTTCTAGTTTTCGTCTTTGATCATCGAACTTCGGGCAGAGCATTAGGATGTGTTCCATTGTCAATCGTTCGTCACATTCATCACACACTGGGGGACTGTCTCTGTCCAATATATAACTGTGGGTAAATCTGGTGTGTCCCAGTCTTAGCCGAGCAAGAATCACTTCCTCGCGTCTGTTTGTTCGGTACGAGGACTGCCACTCCCCAGTCTGTTTTTTAATAATTTTGAGGTTAGTCGTGGGATTATACTGTTGCCATTCTTTGTTAATATATTTGTCCATACATCTTTTAAGCAAACTGTAGTATTCAGAATAATGAACCTTTACCTCTGTTACATGGTCATATTGCAGAGACAATTTGGCTTTTTTGTCTGCCATGTCATTGCCCGGAATACCTTGATGGCTGGGTATCCAGATCATCTTGATCTCAAAGCCGTCCAGAATCAGGTCGTGGTGAAGTTGACGGATTTTACCCGAGATTGGCGACGTGTCCTCTGGGTTTATACTTTTTTGCATAGCTGAAAGTGAATCTACACAGATTATCACTTTCTGCATGTTTCTAGATTTAATAAATTCTAAACATCTCATTATAGCATGCAGCTCCGCAGTACAAATTGTCACGTCATCAGTTATTCTTTCCTCGATCGCCCCAGATCCAAAATAGACAGCACAGCCTGTTTTTCCACTCATTTTCGACCCATCAGTGTATATGAATTTAAAGTCTATAAATTTGAAAAGGAGATCTATGAATTTTTCGTGGACCTCCACTGGAGAGACATTTTGTTTTTTAACACTTACAAGCTTGTGAGTCTCAATGGGAATCAGATCCCAAGGCGCCGTTTCTTCTTCTGTGGTTCCAAAGTTACCGGGCATCTCAAATTCAAACAGTTCAAGGATGCATTTCAGTCTACATGAAACTGGGGGACCACATAGAAGTTGAAGACGTCTCTCACCTAGATGTTCGAGGGAGGCTAGTGTCGTGAGATGAGCATAACACGGATGATCCCTATCTGATATCACCTTTAGACCGTACCTTGCCGTCAGGTAGAAGCGTCGATGCTGCAAAGAGGGTATGTTAGCTTCAACCAGCATTGCCTTAACAGGAGTTGTTCGAAGCGCTCCCAAGGCTATGCGGATGCTGGAATTTTGAACACATTCTAAAGACTGAGTAATTTTGTTAGTTGCTCCATCAAATATTTGACACCCATATTCCAGAATCGGCCTTATTAGTGCAGAATAAATACGAATCAGGGTCTTCCGATCTGCTCCAAAACCTGGCGCAGATATACATTTCAAAACAGAAATTCTTTTTTCAGCTCTGGCCCTTATGTAGCGTACGTGGCTTTGCAGTGTCAATCTTTCGTCCAGAATGATACCCAAAAACTTGGCTTCTGAAACAAAAGGCACCATGTTGTTCCCCAATTTTATACAGTTGTGCGGCCCATAATAATTGTGCCGCATTCTCCGTTTAAATATGATGACCTGAGATTTTTCAGCTGAAAAGGTAAACCCGTTGTTATTAGCCCATTTTGAAACCCCAGTGACCGCATATTGCAGCAAGGACACCGCTTCATTAACATTGTCAAGGGAGGTCCACAAGGAACAGTCATCCGCATACAGGGTGCTGGATACACGTTCCGGAAGGCTGTCAAAAACGTTGTTAATCATACACAAGAACAATAGGGGCGAAATAACACCACCCCGGACCACACCGTTTTCTTGTGCAAAACTGTCAGAGAGTACCCGAGTCTTAACCTGGAAGGTACGATTACTCAGGTATCCCTCAACGAAGCTCATGAAATGTCCTCTGAAACCCAGATTGAAAAGTTTGTTAAGAAGAAGTTTTTTATTTACCATATTATATGCTGACTTTACGTCCAGGAAGATTGCAACAGTACATTTCCTCTCGAAAAAACTCTTTCTAACATCCGACTCAAGTCTAACAAGGTGATCAATAGTGCTTCTGTTCTTCCTGAATCCACATTGTACCTTGCATAACATTTCATTTTTCTCTATATACCACATTATTCTTTTAGTAATCATTCGTTCATAAGTCTTCGCTAAACAGGAGGTCAATTGAATTGGTCTGTAGGAGTTCGCAGAAGAGGCCAATTTGCCGGCCTTGAGTATAGGCACTATAAAGGAGTGGCGCCACTCCGGGGGATAATAATCGTTCTCCCATATCAAATTGAAAAAATCCAGTAACTTTCGCATAAAAGCTGGCGGCAAGTGTTTCAGGAAATCATAATGAATCCCGTCTGGCCCAACTGAGGTCGAACCAGTCGCCAAAATCGCTTTGTTCAGTTCTCCAGCGGTGAACCTGGAGTTATATATTTCTGTGTTGTCAGAACTGTAATTCATGTTGTTTATTTTTTGTAGTTGTTGCCTGAAAAATAAGCTGTAGTTGTCAGAGGAGGAAACATCAGAGTAATACAGACCCAATAAATTTCCGACCTCATGAGGGTCAGAAATGATAACATTATTTTCTTTCAGGATTGGTGCCTGTGGTTGATATCGTTTTCCTGAGAAACACTTTATTAAGCTCCAAATTCGGGTTAGTGGGGTCCTCACCGTAAATGTACACAGCAAAGTTTCCCAACTTTTCTTCTTCGCTTGACGGATGATTCGGTGTGCCATAGCTTTGAGATGTTTATATTCCCACAATAAAGTTATATTTTGTCGATTTCTCCGAAACCTATTCAAAGCACGTTTTCTGGCAGCCACTGCCCTCCGACATTCTGGGGTCCACCATGGAAAATTGTATTTGGTTGTTTGTTTTTTATGGGGGGTACTCTGTTCGGCTGCATTGATGATGATTTCTGACACAACTTTGCAACTATTTTCTTTGTTTGTCAATTCTGCTTGCACATCAAACTTCTCCTGAAATTTAATCCAGTCAGCCTTATTGGTATTATATTGTACCGTTGGTAGTATATGGGTTGTTCGGACATCTTGTGTAAATGTAATGTGGATTGGGAAGTGGTCACTGTTGCAGCAGTCATTGTCAACAGTCCATGCCAGCAGTGGGGCACCGTTGGTAGTATATGGGTTGTTCGGACATCTTGTGTAAATGTAATGTGGATTGGGAAGTGGTCACTGTTGCAGCAGTCATTGTCAACAGTCCATGCCAGCAGTGGGGCCAATGTACTAGAACATATTGATATATCAATGTGAGAGAATGATCCTGAATATTCATCTAATCTAGTGGGACAGCCGTTGTTAAGAACATGTAGTGTTTGTTCATTAATTATTGTCTCCCAAACATTTCCTTTTGTATCATTTCTTGGTGATCCCCATATCATATTTTTACTGTTGGCATCAGAGCAAATAATGTATGGTAGATGAAACTGGGACAACAATTCGTCCAGTTCACTTTTTATTAAAGGTAAGTTGGGCGGTAAGTATAAGGAGCAAACAATAATTTCCTTTCTGTTTATCTCAGCCACACAGGCTACGGCTTGGAAGTTCGTATGTATGGGTAGTTGGTAATGTGTAATATTGTTTGATATATAAATAGAAACACCGCCTTGCCGAACTCCAGAACCGGCATATTCATGATAACACGAGTAATTTCTTAAGTTGAAGTTGTAGGGATCATTATGTAAAAAGTGTGTTTCTTGGAGACAGACGATGATGGGTGATAAGAACAATAACATTGGTTTAACCTCTGCACACTTCCCAATCAATCAATCAATCAACAATCTCGGATCACCTGTCCTACCTCCCCCACCCCCTCATGGTCCTGAGTGGCTCCTCCCCATTCAGCCGGCCTTGCCCGCCCCACATCAGCCTGTACCTTGCCAGTCGCTAATTCGTCTCGGGCATCCTCGGATGCAGACCCCGGCCGCAGTGCTGGTGTCGCCGTCGTCGCCTCAGTTTGTGCGCTTCAACTTCCCGGACAGCATCTCCATGGTGCTGGTGAAGGTCTCCTCGAACGATGACCTCTGCGCCACAGTCAGCATTCAGAACGTCTCCTGTCCGATCTTCGACTCACAGCAGGACGTGGCGTATGGAAACCAGTACCAGACGATGACGATGAAGGCCGGCATCACCGTGCGGCGAGAGCACTTCCCGTGTGGCATGTTCATCGTGTTCGTCGTACACGGCGACGACTCCCAGTGCAGCCGCAGCTTCGAGAACATCAAGCCCGAGAGACAGAAGTCCGTCGAAGTCGTTATACAGGAGAAAATCTCACATCTGGAGTACCTGACGGCGACGCTGGGCGCTCTTGGCTTCTGCGGGCTCTTCTACCTGCTCTCCATCATCCTCAGTGTCGCGCACTTTGTCCGGCAGCGGAGGCAGCGACAGCAGCTGCCAGACGAGTCGCCGCCGATGACTAACTACGGTACCATGTCCGGCGGCAGCTCCGAGAGTCTGTCGCCGGCTGGGGCGGAGAGCGGTCTGCTGAAGCTGGGGGGAGCTGCAGCAGCAGCAGCGGCGGGCGGCAGTGGCAGCGGCAGCGGTGCACTGCGGCGGGGCGACTCCGACTCCTCCCTGGACGAGACCGATATCGACGTGATGGCCGACTCCGAATGCGACAAGAACATTCTGCGAACTAAGACGTTTCTGTACGTGTCGGACCTGGCGCGGAAGAACCCTCGGGTTCTGGCCAAGAAGACACAGCTCTACATCTGGAACCTGCTGACCATCGCCATCTTCTACGCCGTGCCGGTGGTGCAGCTGGTCATCACGTACCAGAAGGTGCTGAACGTGACCGGAGACCAGGACATCTGCTGCTACAACTTCCTCTGCGCCCACCCGCTGGGCGTGCTCTCCGACTTCAACCACGTCTACAGCAACATCGGCTACGTGCTGCTGGGCCTGCTGTTCATCGGGCTCACCAAGCGCCGCGACATGCTCCATCAGCGCTACATTCAGCAGAGCGACCGCTTCGAACCGTCGTACGGGATCCCGCAGCACTTCGGCTTGTTCTACGCGATGGGTGCGGCACTGATGATGGAGGGCATCCTCAGCGCCTGCTACCACGTCTGTCCCAGCTGCTCCAACTTCCAGTTCGACACGGCCTTTATTTACGTGATCGCCGTGCTCTGCATGCTGAAGATCTACCAGACCCGACACCCCGACATCAACACCAACGCCTTCGCCACCTTCCTGGTGCTGGCGTTCACCGTGTTCGTGGGCGTGGTGGGCGTGGTGGAGGGCAACCTCTACTTCTGGTTCGGCTTCATCGCGCTCCATATGTGCGTCTGCATCGTCATCAGCGCCCAGATCTACTGGATGGGCCGCTGATCCCTGGACGCCGGGGTACTGATGCGGGTGTACCAGGGCGTCCGTAACGACTGGCGCACCTCGCCCACCATGTGCTTCCGGCCAGCCTACCCGGACCGCATGGCCCTGCTGGTGATCGGCAACCTGGTCAACCTGGGCCTGGCCGTGTTCGGCGGCGTCACCGTGCCCAAGGACTTCGCCAGCTACCTGCTCTCCATCTTCATCACCAACCAGCTGCTCTACACCGGCTTCTACATCATCATGAAGCTGCGACACCGGGAGCGAATCCTGATGCAGCCTCTGCTGTACATCGTGCTTTCCTGCCTGGCCTGGGCCTCGGCGCTCTACTTCTTCCTGCGCAAGTCCACCACCTGGCAGCTGAGCCCCGCCCAGTCGCGCACCCACAATCGCGAGTGTGAGATTCTCAATTTCTACGACGACCACGACATCTGGCACTTCCTGTCCGCCGCCAGCATGTTCTTCGGCTTTATGATCCTGCTGACGCTGGACGATGACCTGGTGTTCACGCCGCGGGACAAGATCCCCGTGTTCTGGGGCGGCGGGACGTGCTGGAGCTGTTCGGGAGACCGGCCGGGAGAGGGCGGAGCCACTGACCCGGTGCACCCCTGCGAAGCGGTCTGCTCCGACAGCACGGGCCCCGGAGGCTACGCGCAGCAGTGGCACCGCCGCTCTTCACTCGGACTTCTTCGTACTCGGCTCGAGTGCCGGTCGGGTTGCCCGATCAGGCGTGTGATTGGTGCTTGTTTTGAGAGGTCTTGTTTTGGTCCGACGGCGACTATTTTTATACGCAAGTATGCTAATCTTAAGTTCGGTTCAGTCCCCATTTCCTCCTACCGTTCGACACGATCGTCTTCTCCTCGTACCGACTTGGCTGTAATATTTGTATCTCCTGTGCTAGTATTTCGTCCTACAAGTCAACATCAATAGGTCTGCGTGTCATGGATAGGTCGCGCTGTACATTTGAAGGCTACCGAGTCGCGGAAGGGGCTGTGTTCTGTATACCTTCATCCCGCGGCTCTGTTGGTTTCTGAAGCCTAGCTTTGTCCCGCTGCATTTCCGTTTCTGCATATTTTAACATTGCGGTACAGCGCCTTATTACTTGCCAACCAAATTGGGGACCTCGACGTGTAACATACCGGCTCCCCCCCGTTCCTAGGTTGTAGACTGTCTTCTTGATGTGTGCGGCGACTTTGGTGCCTAATTCGACGCTTGCTTCTCGACATGCATTGTTCACCAGTCATCTCCCGGATTTTCTATTTGCTTCTCACAGCAATATGCTGCGAAATGTTCGGTCCGCGCGATAGGGTACCGTTCCTGAAACAGCCTCCGGGCCACCTCCAGACTGCAGAACTCCAGACTCGGCCACCGCCTCCCGTGGTGCCGCGGTAAATCATCAGCCATGGGCACAGGGCAGCGGCGGTGAGCGCCGTTACCCCGAGAGCTGCCGCGGCGGCCCGCGGACTTGGTACCGAGCTGGCTCACTTGTTTGTACTGTGTGCTCATTTTGTTGGTCGCGTGTGTCCCGTGATGGCCAGTGCAGCGGTCCCTCAGTGTCCAACAGTCGCTTGTGGTTGCGATGTCTAGTTCCGCGGCGGTTGTGATTGTGACGATGCGCTGGATGTTTTGCCGTGGTTGTGAATTGCAGACGCGGATCCGGCCACTGTATTTGTGAATCCGCCGCCGCTACTAGCGCTTTTTTGTTTCAAAGTCGCGGTACCAGCTAGCCGCTTCTCCGCTATCGCCATCTTTTATGCTAAAGCGTCACTAAAGTGCTATTCCCAAAAAACGCATTTGTGCTGTTTTAAATCAGCGTAGAGAACAACTTGTTATCCATAAATAACATAAAATTTACAGTTTCTGGGAATATGCAGATTACGGAGGTGTAACAGACATGAACTGGTGATTCAGTTTTTAGGGGTAGCGGTTCCATTAAACGGCTATCGGCAGCAGTTTCGAATTGGGGTCGGCTACTCCGCTTCTTTGAGAAACCGGTACCGCCCCTCGCGCGTCGTGCGGCGGCTGGGGGTTGTGAGGAGCTTTCACTGCCGCGCCGCCCGTGTGTCGCGCTCCGAGTTTGACCTGCCGCGCACTTGCCACCTACCTGCCGGAACTTCCTCCCCGTGACACGTCTAACGGGGTCCCGTCTGGACAGTGCCGCGTTTTCCTTAGTCGCCACCGACGTGTACCACCGCCTGTAAGCGATGGCGACCGGACCGCACTGCTGGGTATACTGCAGTAGCTGACGCTGTGGACGACTGTGCTTGTGCTGTCGCAGCTCCCGTAGGAGGCTGCTGCGACAAAGACCTGGGACCACGTGTGCGATAGCTTCGCTTGGTGTGTGGGGTGGCCCACCTTTGGTGCGGTGCCAAAACCAACGATCCGGACGGCGATAGGACTGGTGATGGGTCCGCTCTGGCGAATCCCCCCGAGTGGCGAGTCGGCAGCGGTCCGTCAAGTCGACATATCTCTGTTGCTTACTGTGCCTCGGTGCTGCTGGGCACTGAGAATGCTTCTTTCAAAGACGATGTGTAAACACAAGTGCAAGGGTCTACCCATTGCTTCAAGCCTACCTTCATGCTGCTGTGTGGAGTTTGGTGCTTTTTAGATCTCGGGGAGGGTGGATTAAGTGCTGTCGCCTGGGTGTGTGTACTTGATGGATGTTTTTACTGTGAAATATATGTGTATGGACTCAATCAGTCCTCTACAGTTCCACTGTAGTATTTCGTGTTTCATTATTGTATCAACAAATATATATGTCCCTCTCAATCGATTCAGGCCTCCAATTGTTGAGGGCAGCACCTGCCATGAAACGGTTAATACCGGAGGTCCATATGCCACTGGTCAAATTCTGCCAGGGTTTCATTCCTGTCAGGCATCCTACACCCCCCCAGCCAGGGGGGCTCTGGGGTGCATGGGGGATCACTGGCTGGCAGTGATAAACTCCAGAGTGTCAACAAAAACACCTGAAAGCTCTGGAAATGGTTACATAATGATCGTTTTGAGGATTTTATCGCTGCCCAACTGATGTTAGTACTGAAGATACCGTTAGTACTGGTGATACCCAGTGTTGTCATAATAAGCATTGGTTTGATGTACCTGAAGACACTGAAAAGGATTATTTCAAATAGATTTGAGGTTAAGCCATACACAAGAGGGCGAGGGTTGTCCTCTTGATATGAGCGAAACATTAGTGTCAATATTAACACATACATGACACATATACTCACAAGGACCTGATCAACAAAGACCTGAGCTGTGTCAGGGATGGCATACATTGCATTGGTACCAACACTGCATGCCTCGCAAGGCATACAGTGTCTATACTTATATCCAAGCCCTTGCAAGGGCGCCAGAGCATAGCTCAAGGTCCCATTCCCAAAGGCTCCATGATTACAATGTGTAGCAACACCATCTGATATTGGGCATGAAATGACTGACGCTTGTTTGTGGTAGCAGCCGTAGATGAAGCAGCAAAAACATAGCAAGAACGAGGAAACTGTCCGAGATTTGAAGAAAAACATAAGAAACATCGTGTTTGAGCCGTGTAGGTTCGAAGCCCGTAGGCACTCGGTTATTGCTGCAAACCAAGGAGCAGGCAATAACGCAAAAGAACGAAACAAAGAAGCAGTCGAGAAAAAAGGCTGTAAGCCAGGACACACTGTCCACCGTTAACTCCGAAACTCGCATGATTGTAAACATGCTGGCATCGAAAAGAAACCACGATTCTACACATACACGCACCGCATCACCACCGCAAGGCAGCGCCGCAACGCACACACGCATCACATCACTACCGCTCAGCAGCGCACCAACCCGTGCATGCATGGAGGCAGCACAGAACAACAATGGTGTCCGTACCCAAGAAACCAAATGATGCGCAGGGATTGCACTGGTACCGACACTGCATGCCTCGCAAGACATACAGTATCTATATCCATACCCTAGCCCTCGCAAGGGCAACCGAACATAGCTCAAGGTCCTATACCTATAAACTCTGTGAATACGATGTGCAGTACAGTCACTTGATAATGGATGCGAGAAGAATGATGCGATGAATGACGCTTGTTTGTGATGGCAACCGCAGATGAAGCAGTAAAAACATAGCAAAAATGAGGAAACTGTCCGAGATTTAAAGAAAAACATAAGAAACATCGTGTTTGAGCCGTGCAGATTCGAAGCCCGTAGGCACGGAGTTATTGCTGCAAACCAAGGAGCAGGCAATAACGCAAAAGATCGAAACAAGGGAGCAGTCGAGAAAAAGAGGGCTGTAAGCCAGGACGCACGGTTCGCCGTTTGCCACAAAGCTGGCAAGATTACTAACATGCCGTCGCTGTAAAGCAGCCTCAACTCCACACATACATGCACCACAACACCACCGCGCCACAGTGCTGCAATGCATACATGCATCACACCACCACCGCTCAGCAGCGCACCAACCCGTGCATGCATACAAGCACCAGTGCATGTATAGAGCACCAGTGGTGTCCACACCCATAGAATCAAATGATGCACAAAGCGCATGTCTGGTTGGCAACACACAATGAGCAATACAATGGACACTGCTTTGTGAAAGGGCCCGCAAACAAAGCAGCAAAAACAGGGCATAATTGAAGTGTGCATTTGGAGAATGAAGCAGAAATTGATTAACATGACCAAGATTGTGCAATAAATGAACAAAGCCTGTAGCCATACAATTATTGTAATAAACCAAAGACCAGGCAGGAGCAAAAAATAAATAATCAACCTCACACCTGAAAAAGAAAAAGACATTGACCAACTCCAGCCGCTGACTGATTGTTCAAGCTCTGGCATGTTGGTTGAAATCATGCTGCCTTTGACACCAGAATGACACCAGACCGCTGGTGGGGTCAGTACCTTGAGCAATCTAAACAAATCAGAGCAGTGCAGAGCCATACACATAATTATTAGCAAAGAAGCCAAAATAAAAGAAGCCATCTGGCACCACAATGTGTAATTGTATTCCGTCATACTGTTTTTAGTAAGTGTCTGAGTTTCATGGTGTTGCTAACTTAAGTATTATACATTTCTTCCTCTTGCATTTTTTCTAATTCCTCCAGTGTTTTCACTGAGAAAAACTGGGAGCTGGTTGTCAATGTGAAAGAACTCTCCTGTGATGATTGAGGTGGGGTGTGGCCACCCCCTCGTCCACTTCTACGCCCTCTCGCTGAGTTCCAGAACCCAGTGCCATTGCTGGGAACATGCGAACATTTTGCCATCTTTTCCTCTGTTACTTTGTTTGTACTTTCATCTGTTGTGTTGCTTAAACCTACTTTTATCTGGGTGTTCTCACCTAATCCCATTCCCCTCGTCTGTTCCTCTACCACTTCCTCCACATCTACCTCATACTGGGGTTCTGGGACCTCCTCCACTATCTCATGAGGAACCCCCACCTGCTTAGTCTCTCTCCCCTTCATATCTGCCACACACTGCACCATCTTTTGGAAACCATCTTTGAACATTTCCATCATCAAGACTATTTGGCGTTCAAGTGATGCCAGCCTTTCACCTACAGCGTCTGGTTGGACCAGCGGCCCCCTCTGTGCCTGCTCTCTGCCAGCCACTGATGCGTACGACACCTTTGGTGAAGGTCTTCTCTGTTCCATCATCTGTCTAGCAACTCTGTAGCTTACATCCTTATCCTTTTGAATCCTCATGATCTCCTCCTCCTCCTTATATTTCTCACACTCCTTACTCCTGCAGCCATGCCCAGCACTCTCAAAGTTAACACACCATCCCTCACACTCACCCTCATGCATACCTTTCCCGCACTTTAAGCACTTTTTTCCTTCTTTACATCCAGTGGCAATGTGGCCAAATTTACCACAGTTCCAGCACTGCTGGGGTGTTGGCAGAAACTCTCGCACCTTGTAGGAGATGTAATCCAGCTTAAGTTCCTGTGGGACCCTTGGTCTTTCAAAGGTCAGTATGAGGCAGGTAGTGGGGACCTTCCTACCTTTCTCATCCCTGACCACTCTCTTCACCTCAACCACTCCAAAGTCTGAGAGCCACCCCTGGATTTCAGCTTCACTCAAATCTGTCAGGTCGTGCGCATAGATAGAACCCCTGCTTCTGTTCAGTTTGTCACGTCGGTAGCATTTCACATTCTGTCCGTCAAAGCTTTTAGCTGTTAGTATTTTACCTGTCTGTTTTTTGTCTTTGTCTTGATCAGTAGGTGTCCCTCCCTGGTGAAGCTCACCTTCTCCGCCTTCTCCTGTCCAAACACACCCCTCAGGCATGTCTGCACCCATGGCCGTCCCTTCCTTTTCATCTCCATACTACCCTCTAGCTCCACTACTACATAGGATCCAAAATCTTCCTCCCCTCCTACTTCTACCATTTCGTCAAATGCTCTTTTCTTAGACCTTGCCATAGTGGCAAGGTTCAAAGAACCCAAAGAGCTCAAAGAAAGTAGTAGAATATAAGGCGGTTCCCTACTCGGCGACCCGCCGAACCGCAACAAAGACTACTACTACCAAACCAAAAGAGAGATGTGATCTGCCTACTACCATAATACCAAAGGTGAGGTGACTGAGCAGACCTCATCAGCAACATTTTTTTCATTGACACTGCAAACAATAAACATGTAATCCATGATCAATGAAAAAGGTGACAGTGAGCAAACCTCATCAGCAATATTTTATATCACGTCTGCATTTTGTGGGTCGGCACTAGAAACTGGAGTTTTTGCTGGGCGTTTCCCGTCTGGTGGCGCTAGTAATACTAAACTCAAATTCCCCGCCCACCACACGGCGGGAGTTCCTTCACCTGTCCGGAAACGCCATGGCACTCGGCTACATTGAACACGGTAATCAAATTTATCCAAACACGAAGCATTTTTGATTCGGGCCTCTTCAAAGATTGGGTTAACCATTCATTTCCCATGTTATATGCACGAGGTGTACGTCACATCCGGTTGGTGCGCTTGCTGTTGAGGGCTGGGCGCTAGTGGGCTCAGTGCTATGAGCTTTCGCGAGCTTTGCGCCAGAATCTAACAGATAGTGATGGACAGAATGAAGTACGCTTGCAGTGTGTTCATAGTTGTAAAGTGTTCCGAGACTAAAAACATGTATATTTCTCTTTTGGTCGTTTTAATTGCGCAATAGTATAATATAAGAGGATATAAGGGATGCAAGTAGCGACACTCATGCTCAATTTTTATTTTTAGACCAGATCCACTAATAGGTACTTGTAGTCTGTTCCAAATGCAGTTTTTCCAGATGACCATCTCCTGCTAGAAACTGGATAATGAGCACGTTCGGTGTTTGGGGAGATGTGCCGAAACGATTGTTATCTATGTTTTTTTCGATACATATAGAACAAAATTGGAAGAAAAATATGATGAATATCTCGATAATTTGTTTTTTTGAAATAGCATTTGGTCACAAGCTTCACGTTCAATTTGATTTAAAAATGAGACACAGAGTTACGAACGCAAACACCGAAGCTAGTGACATCTGCTAGCAATTTTTAAACCAGCTAGAGATGCCAGCTTTTCAATTTTCACGAACATTATTTCAGCTCAGCAAGTATCCAGGCTGCCGAGGTGCAAAGTGGAGGTCCACCATGGATGCATCTGACAGATCAAAGCGGAAAGATCCTCTCAAACTAATCTTGGCTCCCCCAATCGATTCTTGGGCTCCACAAACGATTCTTGGCTCCCCATAGGCGGATCCAGGGAGCAGAGGTGCAAGTGCCCTCCTTTCGATTAATCCTCGGTGCCCACTGAAATGGTCACGGCGCCCCCTAAAAGGTCGATGGCGCCCCCCTGAAATTCCGCTTCCTACCACCCCCCTCCCTCCTCGAACGCGAAAATAAGCGCCCCCGGTAGGATTTTGCGCCCATCTGATAGGTTTTGACGGCTCAAAAGTGGCGTTCCTCGGGGAGGTGCCCCCTCCCCAGGTTGGCAATCCTGGATACGCCTATCCTATTGGTCCCCTGAAATGCAACTGATGCTTTTCTAATGTTTATCTTGCCCTCCCCTGCAAACAAGGTAACCCAGGGGCGTAGCCAAGGGGGGTGGAGGGGATAGCCGCTCCTCCCTGAGGGCCCCCTGAGGATACGAGCCGCGCGAAGGGCGGCTCGTCCGCACTATGCTCTGTGGCCAAATTTGGTATTTTATACCAGACAGGGCCCTCTTAAGCCCTCTTCAGCACTCTATTCTGTAACATGAGGAGGGCCCTTTTTACCCATCAGGGCCCTTTTGGGGCTGTCGCAGGGGCCCTTTTCAGGGTGCTACCCCTTCCTGAGCGAAATTCTGGCTACGCCCCTGGGGTAAACGGAGTATATGCCCCCCCGATTGAGAACTACTCATCCCTTTTACCCTGCACCCAGTTTCCGACTAGAACCGCCCCAGCGCACCCCCTTCCCCTTGGAGCGTCAGCTTTTTCATTCACTCGACGCAAAACCTGGCGTCTCACTGTATGTCTTGGCAGCCCTGGTTATCAGAGACATCTTATTTACACATATACTTTCTTTCCATTCAGGTTATCGTAATTGGCTTCGTCAGATTAGTACGTGG
This sequence comes from Lepas anatifera, assembly GCA_034440635.1. Classification (NCBI taxonomy): domain Eukaryota; kingdom Metazoa; phylum Arthropoda; class Thecostraca; family Lepadidae; genus Lepas; species Lepas anatifera. The sequence continues at coordinate 218,795 of JAOTON010001774.1, read as the reverse complement.
CACGTCTAGGCAGTGTGGAGAAAGTGTAAATACAACGTGATTGCATTTGTGGACCATGGGCATTGTTAACTTTATATTCCAGCGCCATGGGTGGAAATCCCGCGGGTGTTGGAAAGTCAGGACCCCTTGGAATTTGGGTCTCCCATAGGCTTTGTATAGGACTTGTATGGCCGTACCAGCGTTAACTTACCCAGGACCCCCTGGATCGAGAAGAGACTTCCAGCCATGTCCAGCGCAAATATTCTATTATATTTAGTTGTAGCTTGAAAAACTATATTTCCAAAACTATATGTAATTTCCGTGCTAGATGTATTTTTCTCTTTCAAATTTTCGTGCTAAGGAGCGACAAACACGTATCATGCACTTCTCCTTTGTCCTGTGAAACAAAAGTGCAAAAGGAGATTAAATAGCAGAAGAGGAAAAACGCATGAAAATCCATGTTGGATAAAAATCCAGGCCACACATTCCTTGCAAAATACCATTTACCACGCCGCCACGCATTTGACATGTATCATTCCCGTCGATGAAGATAACACACACTGCAACGTCAGGGAACACATGCCACGTAAACAGATTGGAAACCAGAAAATTTAAGAGCTACAAAGAAGCTCTGAATCGTGACGCCAGCATATTTTGACAATGTGCCCACTCAAAATCACCCTGAGAGGATTAAGCAACTTACAAATGCGACCGCCTTGTAGGCGGTCTCGCCAGCAGCAGCAGGTTAGGACGCTGTTCTAAATGCAGTAAAAGCACGTCACGCGCGTGAAAGAAAATAACTTGCTTAAAATTCGAGTCAATGTTGCGGCTAATTACTGAAAAACGAGATGCGGCTGCTCAGCGAAATACGAATCGAGCCAGGTCATTTACGGTTAAAGTGTTGATTTTACTGCCGCAGTCAGTTTCCAGGGAACATCGATATTCAAACACGCACGAAGAACACTTTTTGGAATTAGACTGTGCAATACCAAAGTGGGTCCGATGGCACTACCTAAGAAAATGTAGATGCCGCCACTGAGACTACGCTGTGGCGACATCTACATTTGGCAAGCAAGCTGTTTTGCTGTCATCGGCACCAGAAGCTAACCACATTGTGGTGTAAGACTAAGAACTCAGAAATCTATAGATTGGGCAAGTAGGTTCCCAGCTCAGCAGCCACACATACACCAATGGGTAGCCCTGATGGCAGGCCACAAAGAGGAGATCTCTCTTCTCACTCATAACTGGCAAGAAAATAAGATGTGTCTTCTAGTCCAGTGTTTGATCAGCTCCAAGCCCCTTCATTGACTGGTGTTAAAAAGTTATCTCCTGGTTTGTGATGGGATGTACATCCTGAGGTCTTGATGTAGATCTTGCTGAAGTCTTCCAGTGACACCTGATGTTACATTACTGGAAAAGCAAAAGACATGTATTAAAAAGAAAGCAAGCATAAAACATAACATATTCTTCAGCAGCTACCAGAGCTTTTCACCTTGCCAGAGTTTGAGGCCAGAGTTCCAAGATCCATGTCACTCAGATATTTTAAACCGAAATTTCTTATAAGATAGCCAGTGCTGGATATCAAACTTGAAATATTCAAAATTCTCTCCATATGCTGTCCAAAAGGGTGCATTGTTTGAGACAAACATTGTGCATGAACATAATAATCTGAGGCAGTTTCACTGTTCAGAGGTCATGGTAAAAATGTGAGAGATAGTTTGTGCCCATGACACAAAGCACCAAAAAAATAATTAGTCAAAATATCTTAAGTAGGCACATCCCTGTTTTCTATACCTGCCCAAGAACATAGGACTAGGCCAGTCTGCAAAGTATAGTAGCATGCCAGACAAGTCGCACCAGCCACCTATAATTATCACACTAATTCGCACTGCCAGTCACCAAAAATTTGCACCAATCTGCAATATACCAGGGAGGAAAACACACCCATGGTTGAAGAATTCAGTTTTTCCCTTCTCCCACATGATTTTGTTGATTTTTAGTGTTGCCTTCCTCACACCAGACTCACAAATTTGCACCAAGGTGGTAAAATTTGCACCATTCACTCCTGTCTAAAAGGGCACTCGCACAGACGAGATCACGTCAAAAGTGTCATACTTTGCAAACTGGGGACTAGGAACTGTTACACAAGGCAGTGATTCAACAGTGTTGCTGAGAGTGAGTTTAAATAATATTTCAAAATGCTTTAAATATAACAAGACACAAAAATGTACTTTCTTTAAAACAAACATGAGAACAAAAAAGCCAGAGCCATTAAGAAGAGGCACAATGAAACACTCAAACTCCTAAGATAGGGCTCATGAATGCTATGTCTATATAAGCCAATTAGATAAACAGAAGTTGGGTGCAAAATCAAATTTATTTTACATTTGTTTTATCTGTAACTCATGTTCCCTTCAACTGTCCCAAGCACTACAAAGCAATACCATGGATAGAGATACCTGGAATGGAGACCTCAATGCAAACCCGCCCCGCTTTTGGGTGCCAATCTAGGACATGAAAAAATCCTTCGGTAAGTAAAGCTCGGTAAGGACCAATGTAAAGTCTATGGGAGATGTGGTGGCCGATGACTTTGATGCGTCATAACTTATAAACCGTGGCTTGCACAGGAAAACGACCATGCATTTCGGAAAGCCCAATCTGTGGTGCGTCCGCTAAAATACATTTTAGGCATGAAATACCTAAAATCTTAGAACAAAGTGCAGGAGAAATCAGAATCTGATACTGCAGCTCAACTTGTATTATAACATGTTTTAAGCGCGCTGCCCAGAGCCGTAATAGCGCAGTGTGTTAAGCCTCGTCTAGTAAGCGAAAGATCCTGGGTTCGAATCCCACGCGTTGAACTTTTCATTTTCATAATGGTAATTTCGTTGCTCAATAGCGCAGTTGGCAGCATGCTTGTCTAGCAATCGTAGTGTTCCGGGTTCGAATCCGGGCTCACGCTGATTTTGCATTCATATTTTATGGCTATTATGCAATTATTTACGTTTATATTGGATAAATAATACATCAGTAGTAGTTGTTTCCTCTGGGTTGAAGTAAGGCACGAGCAAAGGCCTGTTTTTTGTTGAATATTTTACTGCCGTCTATATTTTAATGTTCTTGGCTATTTACCCAATTCTTTTTAATGAGCCCCACAAAAGCATCCCAGAAATCAACGAGCCTTCCGTTCCAAGTATCTATATTCCATGGCTATACACCTATCATTCACAAGAATTTAACCCCTAGTATGGGCCATGCTGCTAAAATATTATTTATGCATTTCTGGGAACATAAATTACCGAAAGACACCTAGAAAATCTTGGAATTCAGTCATAAATTGGTCATACATCAAACAGCTGTCCAAAATATCATGTCATTCCCATCCTTTTATGTGTGATGATCATTTAAAGAAGAGCAACAATACCACTATCACAAGCAACTAAAAAGAAAAATAGAGTGAGATAATCGAAGATTCGCGTCTTACCTGCACAAAACTGTCATGAAACCACATTGGATAAACAGACAACTCCGTTGTCCGCGCAAGTGCTCGAAAATGAGGCGCCAGGTTCATCGCAATTTACGCCCAGCAAAACATTTTTCTTCCTCGCTTGTGTGACATCATACCAGGTGATGACCTCACACCTACGTCACGGATTTTCTCCAGTTTCTAGTGCCGACCTCCAGATCGATCACCGACGGCCCCACGCCACACACGCGCCCAGCCACGCGCCGTTGTCGTCGAACAACAGCAAGAATAATAAAAACCGTGTTATTCTGCCGGCAGAACGCATAATAGTATGCCGCACGCATGCGCAGTATGGGCTCATTGACTTCAAGATGCAATTCTGCGCATGCGTGCGGCACACTAGTATGCTTTCTGCACGGCAGAATACCGCGGCTAAAGTATGTGTGAATGTGAATGTGTAAGATATGTGAGCGCCATTACTGTCTTTGAAGAACAAATTTAACCGAGTACAAGGCTGCTTAGCAGCCTTAGGGTAAAAGAGGCACAAAACCACGTGAAAATTAATAAAATATTCACTATTTTCTTACTAAAAGTGCTCTAATGTTTTTGTTCGTCTTTAACGCGCTGTTTTCAGCTGCTGTAATATTTTTTGCTTATTACAAGCAAATATCGTTATTTAAATGACAAATTTGACCTTTGATTTGCCTACAATGATGAAAAGCTGTTTTATCACGAATCAAAGAAGACATTTCTTGCTACTAGCTTTGCCTGCTCACAGATCTTTGCCACGCCTCCGTATTTGGAAATCCATGCATTAGCCCTAATGATGCTTGTGTTGGTTGGGAAGATGACACGATTTTTCGACATTTTTCGGTCGGCACTAGAAACTGGAGAAAATCCGTGACGTAGGTGTGAGGTCATCACCTGGTATGATGTCACACAAGCGAGGAAGAAAAATGTTTTGGTGGGCGTAAATTGTGGTGAACCTGGCGCCTCATTTTCAAGCACTTGCGCGGACAACGGAGTTGTCTGTTTATCCAGTGTGTTTTCATGACAGTTTTGTGCAGGTAGGACGCGAATCTTCGATTATCTCACTCTATTTTTCTTTTTAGTTGCTTGTGATAGTGGTATTGTTGCTCTTTAAATGATCATCACACATAAAAGGATGGGAATGACATGATATTTTGGACAGCTTCTTGATGTATGACCAATTTATGGCTGCATTCCAAGATTTTCTAGGACGTCTTTCGGTAATTAATGTTCCCAAACATGCATAAATAATATTTTAGCAGCATGGCCCATACTAGAGGTTAAATTCTTCTGAATGATGGGTGTATTGCTTTGTAGTGCTTAGGACAGTTGAAGGGAACATGAGTTACAGATAAAACAAATGTAAAATAAATTTGATTTTGTACCCAACTTCTGTTTATCTAATTGGCTTATATAGACATAGCATTCATGAGCCCTATCTTAGGAGTTTGAGTGTTTCATTATGCCTTTTCTTAATGGCTCTGGCTTTTTTGTTCTCATGTTTGTTTTAAAGAAGGTACATTTTTGTGTCTTGTTACGTTTAAAGCATTTTGAAATATTATTTAAACTCGCTCTCAGCAACACTGTTGAATCACTGCCTTGTGTAACAGTTCCTAGTCCCCAGTTTGCAAAGCATGGCACTTTTGACGAGATCTCGTCTGTGCGAGTGCCCTTTTAGACAGGAGCGAATGGTGCAAATTTTACCACCTTGGTGCAAATTTGTGAGTCTGGTATGAGGAAGGCAACACTAAAAATCAACAAAATCATGTGGGAGAAGGGAAAAACTGAATTCTTCAACCATGGGTGTGTTTTCCTCCCTGGTATATTGCGGATTGGTGCAAATTTTTGGTGACTGGCAGTGCGAATTAGTGTGATAATTATAGGTGGCTGGTGCGACTTGTCTGGCATGCTGCTATACTTTGCAGACTGGCCTAGTCCTATGTTCTTGGGCAGGTATAGAAAACAGGGATGTGCCTACTTAAGATATTTTGACTAATTATTTTTTGGTGCTTTGTGTCATGGGCACAAACTATCTCACATTTTTTACCATGACCTCTCAACAGTGAAACCGCTTCAGATTATTATGTTCATGCACAATGTTTGTCTCAAACAATGCACTCTTTTGGACAGCATATGGAGAGAATTTTGAATATTTCAAGTTTGATATCCAGCACTGGCTATCTTATAAGAAATTTCGGTTTAAAATATCTGAGTGACTCGGATCTTGGAACTCTGGCCTCGAACTCTGGCAAGGTGAAAAGCTGTGGTAGCTGCTGAAGAATGTGTTATGTTTTATGCTTGCTTTCTTTTTAATACATGTTTTTTGCTTTTCCAGTAATGTAACATCAGGTGTCACTGGAAGACTACAGCAAGATCTACATCAAGACCTCAGGATGTACATCCCATCACAAACCAGGAGATAACTTTTTAACACCAGTCAATGAAGGGGCTTGGAGCGGATCAAACACTGGACTAGAAGACACATCTTATTTTCTTGCCAGTTATGAGTGAGAAGAGAGATCTCCTCTTTGTGGCCTGCCACCAGGGCTACCCATTGGTGTATGTGTGGCTGCTGAGCTGGGAACCTACTTGCCCAATCTATAGATTTCTGAGTTCTTAGTCATACACCACAATGTGGTTAGCTTCTCGTGCCGATGACAGCAAAACAGCTTGCTTGCCAAATGTAGATGTCGCCACAGCGTAGTCTCAGTGGCGGCATCTACATTTTCATAGGTAGTGCCATCGGACCCACTGTGGTATTGCACAGTATAATTCCAAAAAGTGTTCTTCGTCCGTGTTTGAATATCGATGTTCCCTGGAAACTGACTGCGGCAGTAAAATCAACACTTTAACCGTAAATGACCTGGCTCGATTCGTATTTCATTGAGCAGCCGCATCTCGTTTTTCAGTAATTAGCCGCAACATTGACTCGAATTTTAAATAGGTTATTTTCTTTCACGCGCGTGACGTGCTTTTACTGCATTTAGAACAGCGTCCTAACCTGCTGCTGCTGGCTAGACCGCCTACAAGGCGGTCGCATTTGTAAGTTGCTGAATCCTCTCAGCGATGTTGAGTGGGCACATTGTCAAAATATGCTGGCGTCACGATTCAGAGCTTCTTTGTAGCTCTTAAATTTTCTGGTTTCCAATCTGTTTACGTGGCATGTGTTCCCTGACGTTGCAGTGTATGTTATCTTCATCGACGGGAATGATACATGTCAAGTGCGTGGTGGCCTGGTAAATGGTATTTTGCAAGGAATGTGTGGCCTGGATTTTTATCCAACATGGATTTTCATGCGTTTTTCTTCTTCTGCTATTTAATCTCCTTTTGCACTTTTGTTTCACAGGACAAAGGAGAAGTGCATGATACGTGTTTGTCGCTCCTTAGCACAAAAATTTGAAAGAGAAAAATACATCTAGCACGGAAATTACATATAGTTTTGGAAACATAGTTTTTCAAGCTACAACTAAATATAATAGAATATTTGCGCCGGACATGGCTGGAAGTCTCTTCTCGATCCAGGGGGTCCTGGGTAGGTTAACGCTGTTACGGCCATACAAGCCCTATACAAAGCCTATGGGAGACCCAAATTCCAAGGGGTCCTGACTTTCCAACACCCCGCGGGATTTCCACCCATGGCGCTGGAATATAAAGTTAACAATGCCCCTGGTCCACAAACGCAATCACGTTGTATTTACACTTTCTCCACACTGCCTAGACGTGCCACGTACTAATCTGACGAAGCCAATTACGATAACCTGAATGGAAAGAAAGTATATGTGTAAATAAGATGTCTCTGATAACCAGGGCTGCCAAGTCACACAGTGAGACGCCAGGTTTTGCGTCGAGTGAATAAAAAAGATGACGCTCCAAGGGGAAGTGGTTGCGCTGGGGCGGTTCTAGCCGAAAACTGGGTGCAGGGTAAAAGGGATGAGTTCTCAATCGGGGGGGGCATATACTCCGTTTACCCCAGGGGCGTAGCCAGGATTTCGCTCAGGAAGGGGTGGCACCCCGAAAAGGGCCCCTGCGACAGCCCCAAAAGGGCCCTGATGGGTAAAAAGGGCCCTCCTCTGTTACAGAATAGAGTGCTGAAGAGGGCTTAAGAGGGCTCTGTCTGGTATAAAATGCCAAATATGGCCACAGAGCAAAGTGAGGACGAGCCGCCCTTCGCGCGGCTCGTGTCCTCAGGGGGCCCTCAGGGAGGAGCGGCTATCCCTTCCGCCCCCCTTGGCTACGCCCCTGGGTTACCCTGTTTGCAGAGGAGGGGAAGATAAACATTAAAAAGCATCAGTTGCATTTCAGGGGACCAAGAGGATAGGCGTATCCAGGATTCCCAACCTGGGGAGGGGGGCACCTCCCCGACCCTAGCGGAAACGAATATTGTATCGATATTGATCAATATTTATTAAAGGTTGAAATCCAATATTGGTATTCAATATTGTGATAACATTGTATCAATATTAGAAATGTTGAGATATGGTCTATTTTTCGTTGATAATTAATATTAGCTTTCAATGTTTTTTCCTTCTCATTTCAATATTGAAAATACGTTTTTTGAATGTTAAAGCACAATATTCCAGACCGACATTTTCTCGCTCTTCTTTCATTGTCGAATTTATGTTGACATATAATATTTTAGCTCAATATTGTGTAAATATTGCATCAATGTTAGGTAATGTCGAAAAATGAACTAAACTTCATTTATTATCAATATTATTTTCTTTATGTTGAAGCACAATATTACAGGCTGACATGTTCTCACTCTTGTTTCAATATTGAAATTAGGTTGAAATATAGTACTACAGCTCAATATTGTGTTGACATTGTATTGAAAATACGTTTTTTGAATGTTAAAGCACAATATTCCAGACCGATATTTTCGTGCTCTTGTTTCAATGTCGAAATTATGTTGACATACCTATAATATTTTAGCTCGATATTGTGTAAATATTGCATCAATCTTAGGTAATCTCGAAAAATGAACTAATTTTCATTGATTATCAACATTACAATCCAAGCTTTTCTATTATTATTTCGATATTGGAAATATGTTTTTCTAATGTTGAAGCACAATATTACAGGCCGATATGTTCTCACTCTTGTTTCAATGTTGAAATTATGTTGAAATATAATATTACACCTCAATATTGTGTTGACATTATATCAATGTTGGGTGATGTAAAAAAATGAACTAATTTACCTTGGTTATCAATATTACAATCCAAGCTTTTTCATCCATACTTGGATATTTAAAAAAATATTTTTGAATGTTGAAACACAATATTCTAGACCAATATTTTCTCGCTTTTGTTTAGATGTTGAATTTATGTTGAAATGTAATATTGCAGCTCAATATTGTGTTAACATTGTATCAATGTTAGATAATGATATCGAAAAATGAACTAATTTACACTAATTATCAATATTACAATTCAAGCTTCGGATCCAGGATTTCTTAATGGGAAAGGAAGGTTGCGGCATCCAGGCCATGCGGTCGCCGCACTTTTGGACGTCAAAACCTATTGAGTAGGCGCCAAACCCTACCGTGGGGGTGCCGATATTTGCATCCTGCGGGGAGTGGAAAGAAACGTTTCAGGGTGGGGTCATCGACTTTTTCAGGGGTGGATGTGCCATCTGGGCCAGGGATGCGTCACTTTTGGACGGCACAAATTTTCGGGTGGGCGCCAAATCCTTCATGGGGGCGCCGATACTCGTATCTTGGGGGAAGTGATCCTTCAGGGGGTAGCCATCTACCTTTCAGTGGGATGCCTGACTATTTCAGGAGGTACTGAGAATCGATGGGGAGGGAAGTGTTCTCATTTGCCTCCCTGGAGCCGTCTATAGTGAATTAATATCTATTTGGTGGTGCCACGCGGGAACGGATCCAGGGGGAAAGCCATCTCCCCTGAAACCCTTCGATTTCGCCCTATTTTTTAAGATAATATCATAATTTTCAGGATTTTTGGCCTTGTTAATTACGCCCCCCCCCCACCATTGCCCTAAAACCCGTTAGTGGTCCCATCTGAAACCCCCAAATAAAGGGCGATCGAACGTTGATATTTGTTTGGTTTCTGTTTCTTGTATGGGCCCGAATTCGGTTTATCATTGCACAAAGCCCATCGAAAGCAGTTCCGGCGAACGGCCAGAATAATTTGAAAGCAGAAAAAACATTACACTTGAAAACAGTTTGAAAGAGGGAAGAGGCAACATGGCGTTTTGGTTAATGCCATATAGCACGGTCAAAGGTGCTAAATATGGGTGCATAATATATCAACGCTGGGATACGTTGCCCTCTTAAATGATAAATTTCAACGCTAGCACGAGGTAAAACTCTGTATTTTGAAATGAGAGTTGGCTCAATGCTATTTGTTGCCTGAAGCAGATCGAAAAATGCAAATGGAAGTTTGTTTGTAATTTAGGTTGATTAATTCTACCACTCATCAAGGAAATGTGCGTGACACATACAGGCGCATGGTCAGTGGCGGATCCAGGACTTAATTTCGGGAAGGGAAGACTGCGGGGCTCAAATCTCTCCCGCCTTTGCCTCGGAACAGCCTCCGGCTATGCATTTACTATAGGCTCTCAAACATTTCGGGGACAGGGGGCTTGAGCCCCCTCTCCCTTACACCTTGCATCTTCCACCACACATGGTCATGTTGCTCACCAAGAAGTCTAGAACTCTTTTTTGAGGCTTCAGAAACATTTACCGCCTTTTTTAATGCCGTCATAAGAGGCCGTTCCCGCAACAAAAGCTTGCCACGTTAGAGTAAAGCTGTTAGCGAAGGAAAGGAAATGTCGGCTAGAGGAGGAATTTCCAATTGGTTAGATGCTCCCTTTTGGTTTTAATATCTTTATATTTCAAAGCCCCTTCTAGAAAATACATGAAGCAATCTCGGAATTAAGGCTTGGGTCCGACATTGTCCCATGTATTTTCTAAAAATGGCTCATCGGTATAAGACTTGAACACAGATCGGTGGCTGATGGATGTGTCTTGCAGCCCGATTTTTATAGGGCCCGATGTAATACCAATGAGTCATTCATCGGACCTGCTTAGCGCAGAGTACCCCTTTACTATGCGTCGCTCTTTGTAAAAGTATCAGTGCCATCTCTCTCATCAATGCAGTGGCGCAGTCAGCAACTATTGTCATGGCATATTGTTATTTCCCCATTTTTGGTCGATATTTCCCATGTAAAGGTAGACTTACGGATCCTCCTCAGTCGAAAAAATTATGTGTTTTAGCTCGTTACAAAATGTCTGGCTATGCCACTGCCTCTCGCCGCCGCACCCGATGGAATGTCTCCCCTCCCCCGCGACGGTAGCGAGGGAGACCGTACGCTATTGTCCTGAATATGCCGAGGGCAAGTTAGGGGACGGGAAGGTCTGCCTTGTCTGACTTCGGTTGGTGTTATGTGGGAAGGTACGGGAGTAGTAGGAATGATTATTTCACTACTGCGGTGATAAAATCTTGATTTCTGAAGCTTATGACGCTGATGCCCTTCCTGCAAACTTCTTGCATTTATTCCATACAGACCTTCTGCACTCTTATGTTGTGGCTGCAGAACAAACACAGCAGAAGAAGCAGTCTTAACTGAATTCTTATTCTTATTTTTCTCAAAAACGTCCCTCGTTACGCAGGACTCGGCAATCTACAACTAATCTGTGTCAGCAGCACTCTGTATATGCGGCAGCATGATGGCACTGGTGAAGAGAACAATAGCGTTGTATTTGCAAAAATTGGATTTTTCATGTTTAAGTCGTTAGAGTACCTGCTTGTTTTTTGTATTTAAAGACGGCACTTAGCTCTGTGACGGCGGAACGTCCGAATTTAAGGGGGAAGGGGCACCACGGACTTTTCAACCCATTTTTTCCAGTCAACGCCATGGGGTTAGTGTTAAAATTTCTGATTAAGTGAAGGAGGGGCACCGTGCCCGGTGCACCCCCCCCCAGTTCCACCGCCTTTAGCTGTCTAGGCTAGTCAACCGTCTCTAATATTCTATTTTTCACGCTAAATTGGTATGTTGTACCTATCGACAAGATTTCTAAACTTGTATGGACACATTCAGCTTCTTGCGTACCCTGCCGAAAGTTTTGGGAGGGACCAAATGATGTGTGCGGGATATTGCAGCCTCCCCGTATTACCATTTCTACAAGGTCATTTCATTTTTGACATACGTGCACGTGTTATTTGCATTTTTATATTGAATTCTATCATATAAATTATACAAGACGTAATCTACGGAGGCGATTTGTCCAGTGATTTAATAGGAAATAGTTCCTCTGGTATTGCCTTACTCGTTGTTATTCTGTAGAGAAAAATTCTCATTTTTTAATGTTACCGCTCATCTTTATTCATATAGCATAAATCCTGATAGTAAACATCCAAATACCAGGGGCGGATCCAGGGGCACAAGGGGCACTTGCCCCCATCGGTGCCGAAGTGCCCTTTGGTGCCAGGCGGTGTACCCCGTTTGGGCTGTGCCGCTCGAAATTTAGTGTCATACGGCGTTGAACCTAGATGCAACTAGACTGCATTTAGCGATTAAGACTATTTTTTGACAATTTAATACATTGTTTGGTCAGCTAGGGCATTCTGTTGCCTTTCCAAGCACCCAGGAAGAGTGTAGGCACGTAATTCGTGTCCAGCTAATGCCTCACCGTTACCAATAATCGTACGGGCAGAGCTCATTTGGTGCCCCTTGAGCTCATCTAGTGCCCACTGAGCTGGTTCTGGCCCCTTGAGCTGATCACGTGCCCTCTAAGCTGATCGGGTGCCCCCTGAATCAATCTTGTGCCCCCTGAGCAAATCATTGTGCCTCTTGAACCTATCTAATGTTCTCCGAGTTAGTCTGATGCCTCCGAGTTTGCCTAGTGCTCTATTAGCTGTTTTAGTGCCCCTTGAGCTGATCTGGGTCCAATGAGCTGATCTCACGCCTCCCGGAGTTGATCTACTGTCCCCTGAACCAATATGGTGCCTCTTAAGCTGATCAGGTGCCGCCTGAGCTAGTTGTTGATGTTTCCTTAGATGATATAGTGCCCCTTGAGCTGGTCTGGTGAACCCTGAGCTGATATTGTGTTCCTTCAGCTAATCTAGACCCCTACTCTGTTCTGCTGGGGTCTTGGGGCTAGGAGGGGATCTGGCCCACTGGCTGATCGATCTGGTGCCCCTGAGCAGATATGTTGCCCCCTGAGCTAAACTAATGTCCCTAAGTCGATCTGGTGCCTCCTCAGCCATCATTGTGCCTCCTGAGCCCATCTGATGCCCTCTGAGCTATTCCAGTGTCCCCTGAGCTAGTTTGGTGCCCCTGAGCCAATCTGGTGCCAATATATTTTTAAAAGCTGATTTCCGTCACAGTTAACGTTTTTTCCCGGCCCCCAGGTCGCAGGGCCCCTCCTCAAACAACGGGCCCCCAAATATTGAATTCGCCCCCTCCTTGAGAAAATCCTGGATCCACCCATGCCAAATACAAGGACTTTCCTGATAGTACACATCCAAATACACTGGGCTTTTATTTGATTTATTAGAAAAATTAACCCGGCCTAGCTCGGCCGTTAATTACTCAGCCATACTAGCTGAGAGCGCTAACAGTGAAGAGGCATTCCGAAAACCCATTTATCAATAAATTATGTATTTTCAATTTGCTTTATTATTTGATGAGAGCTTACATGTAATGTTGAATGTATGTGCGTAATGCTGATTTCTGCCCATTCGCTCACTTCTCATTGCCCGATATGAATAAGGAAAAAATATGCTCGATGTGGGCCCTGCTCAAAAAAAACGTTTGTATCTGCCTTGAATAATAATTTTTACTCGCCTATTTTTGGAACCGTTTACTTGACTTGAGCTTCATCTCTTGACCATCCTTCCCGGTGAATAACCGAGGAAAGAGCATTCAACGTCCTCTTTCGGCATTTTTACATTTTCAGTGTTGCTTTCCTTGCAGCGCCAGTGCAGTGGCTTCTATTTAGATACCTTATGATATTGTGGTGAGCCACTTTGCCTATTTAAGTTGAAATTTCACTGGTCGCATCAGTGGCGGACCTAGCCGGTCGGTTTGGGAGGGGCAAACGAAAGTTGAAAAGCGAAAAAAAACGTCCCGAAGTGCAAATTTGCGCTACAGATTCGCTGGTAAAATTTTTGGTATTTGAGGAAAAAAAGAGAAAAAAACGTCACAGGGTGGAAAATGTGGGCTCAAGATAATTTTTTCCTATCCCAGGCCCAATATTTACACTAAACTTCACTGGTTCTGTTTGAAGTTGAGAGTTAAAACACCTAAATATTGATTATTAAAGGGAACGTGGCACCTTGGTCGAATCCTGGAACTTAGTGTTATTAGGCGTACTTTTAGTCAAAAATAATGAAACCACTCACGATTTCTCTCAAAAATGTACAATGAGCTCAATATTTGGTTTTAAAAATACTCCTCTAGAAAAAGAAATAAATATCAGCCTGTGGATGATGTCACGATCTGGCAACCACTACCATACTTGAAACGCTTCAAGGGATTCAATTGGCTGATGCTCATCGTGACGTCAGCATATGTCGTCACACCAGCAGCTCACAACAATGGCCGCCGGCGACGGGGGGCTGAGGGGGCTGGTGTCAGGTAGGTTTTAGCTTTTTTCTACGAAAATATCGAGTTCCGAGACAAATGAAATATGGAGTACCGGGTTTTCCGACCTGCTTTACAACTTGGCTATCTCAGTTAAAATCACGTTGTGAAGGTGCCACATTCCCTTTAACACGCGCATTGACGGGGGGGGCGGTTACCCACCACCCCTGGGGTTTTTCGGAGAGAGCAGAAAAAACGGCGGCGCTACGCGCCGCCGTACTTGACACGCTACACGCTCCCTCATCATTTTTACAACTTCTGTAAACAAATTTAAGGTTAGGTCATCTCAGGTCAGGTCACCAGTACAGGTCAAGTGACCTGACCTCAAAAAAGTTTATGATAGCATAAGTTGGAGCAGGGTGAACTTATCCGATTGAAACTCATATCACATAATGGGACCACCGAGTTCTCTAAAATATGTTCCGGTATTTTTGATATCGAGATCTAAGGTGAGGTACGAGGCATGACCTTTCCATTGGAAATACAAGGGAAACATTGTTTTTACTGAATAACTCAGTAACGGATGGTGATACAGCGTTTATTTTACCTGAATTAGACTCGCCTTGGCTTTGTGGTTCTAATGATATGCATTTTATATAATTTGATCCTGACCTGACCTCAGGTCAGGTCAAATCCTTGATTTGACCTAGCAATGTCGAATTATATATCATTCGATTCGGCTTGCTGCGAGGACTCGTGTAGTTCAAGTCGTTCTGCTCTATCTTTCCTTATTTAGATGTAATGGCCGAAAAACTTAACTTACATGTTATCCTTATGACGGCATGTTTTGACCTCTCGTGACCTTAAATGTGACTTGAAAAAATGGTTCAAATATTTTCGATGGAGAAGTGGATGGGCTACCCAACGCCGTTTACCGTTTTTCGCTACCTACCGTGGTTCTTGATATCGTAGGGGGCGGGGCGGGTACCCGCCCCCGTCAAAGCGAAGGTGGCTCAGACCCACGTCAATGCGCGTGTTAACTAAAAAGTAGTCGGGGAAAAAAAAGGTCGATCGCTTTGGGGGCCAAATCAGTTTTGCCCCGAGCTTTCCATTTTGGGGGAGGGGCAAATGCAATTTCCCCCCTGGATCCGCCACTGGGTCGCATTATTGAATTTATAATTTTTGGAACGGGCCAGCTGCGAACGGCAAAGCTTCCAGTGTCATGTTGTTGTTGCCGTTGACTGTGCAGAATTACGTTTTGGACTTAAAACGTTCGAAACATACGTTAACGAATATGTTTCTCTTTTAGAAGATGCGATGAGCTCTGGAAATGTTATACATGCTCAGGAAATAATTGGGGAATCCTTATTGGGATCAGCATCTTTTCCATGTATAGATGGTCGTAAGGAAATGGGAAATGATATGGTTCTCCCACGTGGTTGGAAAGGAAATGGTAGGAAAATCCCACTTGGTATCGGACTTCCACCATCTATTACTGCCATAAGTAGCTGGGGCTCGCTCTAGATCGGACCTAATACGGTGCTAAAACGCTGTTAGTGTCTCTGAAATTGCGCGAGATATCCCACCGGTGGAATAGTGTTGACAACAGAGGTGGGCGGGGCTACCAAATTGTTTGCAACCGCTACTATTGCGACACTGGCAAGCTGATGCCGCTATCAGCGTCACCATTACAGGTCAAGTGACCTGGCCTAAAAAAAAGTTTAAGATAGCATAAGTCGCGACACTGGCAAGCTGATGCCGCTATCAGCGCTACTTTGTGAAAATTGGAAGACCGCGATGTTATTCTGCTCTTCCACTATCGCTATTATTAAAGGGAATGTGGCACCTTCATAATGGGATTTTAACTGAAGATAGCCATGTGATAGAGCATGTCGAGAAACTGATTCATCGGTATTTTATTAGTCCTAGAACTTAATTTTTTGCATTTCCTTTTTAACACTTGACAGGGGTAGTTAATCATTCACTCCCGGTGCGCGGAACTTACATGCCTTTAAAAAAACAGTCAGGATTTTCCTGGTGGTCTGGTGGTTTCTGGTGGTTTCTGATGGTTTCTGATGGTTTCTGGTGGTCACTCTGATGGTCTGGTGGTCTGCATGGTGGTTTCTGGTGGTCATCCTGATGGTCTGGTGGTCTGCCTGGTGGTTTCTGGTGGTCATCCTGATGGTCTGGTGGTCTGCCTGGTGGCTTCTGGTGGTGATTCCTGCTGGTCTGGTGGTTAGTGTCTGATGGTCTGGCGGTTTCTGGTGGTCAATGTTTGATGGTCTGATGGTCACCATGGTGGCCTGGTGGTCAGTATCTGAAGGTCTAATGGTTTCTGGTGGTCATCCTGATGGTGAGGTAGCCCCGTCTGTCCAATCTTGCGTATTAACCCTCGCCCCACGGGGGGGCCATTGATGGCCCCCCCTAAGGTTTTTCCGGGATAGCAGAAAAACGACGAGGCGCAGCACCGCGGTTGAGGGCTCTACCTCTCACTGCATCATTTTCCCATCATCCCTGAAATTTTTTACCCCGGGTCACCCAAGGTCAGGTCACCAGACGAGGTCAACCAAGGTCACCTCACTTCACCTTTAGAGCTCTGTAAGAGCTACATTTCAAAGTCGATTGATTTGAAACTTCCTACACTTCATGAACCCTCCAGGGTCTACAAGGTGTATATCCGGGATTTTTTCGATTTCGTGCCCTGAGGTCAGGTCACGAGGCGACCTCTCCCATTGGAAAAGCATGGGGAAAAGCTATTTCATGATATAAAAGTCACAAAAATGATTGCAAATACTCAGACTGCTCAGAACAACGTTTTTGGGCACCTTTTCACGGATCCCAGGGGTCATATTTGCCCTTTGACTTTTCCAAGGTCATCCAAGGTCACCAGAGGTCAAAAACAGTATTTTGACAATAACTTTTGACCTAATTGAGCTAGAGCGGTGAAACAAACACCATCGTGTTTGTCTTGTCACTGGCTTTCATTTGATATACGGCAAGGTCACTTTTTGACCTTTCGTGACCTCAGGTCATATTAGGTCACGAGGTGACCTCTGGCGGTCAAACCACTGGCGGGAGGTCTTTACGTTCCACATAGCGGAAAAAGTTCTGGCAATTTGCTATCGAATGTACTTTACCAGGTCTCAATAGCTCTAATGGCATAAGAGCTATGCCCAGTTTGCTTAATCATTGCATATTTGAGTGAAAATAGCCGATCTTGACCTAATTTGAACTCTGGAGGTCAAACCATTGACCTGAGCACTAAAACATGCGAAGTAATTTCTTACTGAATTCACGCGAGCTTTCTATTGCACTTTGCAGATTTGCGCTAACACCCATATTTTCGGAGTTAGAGGGGGGCCATCGATGGCCCCCCGGTGGGGCGAAGGTGGCGCCGGACCCCCGGTGGGGCGCGGGTTAAAAAAACGTATTATATATATTCTTAAATCTAATACTTATGGTTCCAAATGCTGTATTTTCAAAAGAAGAAACGAAGAAGCGAATGGCTATGGGAGCAGGTAAGAGAGTTCGCTGTTATGCTCTGCCCTGCCCTGCAGCGTATCCACCCCTCTCGCGCCGCGGCTCGGGAGCGCGCTGCCGGCGCCGCGTCTCCCTCCGCACCCGACCGCGCCTCGGGCGGTTGCGCGGGGACGGCTGTCTTTTGTATGGCCGCATTCCGTTTTGGATGACGGGGCAGTCAGTCGCAGAAGGAAACTGGTCGAGGTGGAGTGGTCATACTGTGACGAGGACTACGAGGAGTCCGTAAGTTATGAGGATATTTACTGTTGGGTGCATCGCTAATAGTAGGCCCTGACCGAACTGCGTTGCATGGTTAACAATATAAGGTAGGACTTAACCCGCGCGGGGCTGAGGTCTTCAGCCGAACGCGCGGGGCTGGGGGTGTAAATTGTACCCCCTGTTATCTCCCAAACTAATGGTCCGATTTGGAAAGTTCAAACGCCAATCGAAAGATCTTATCACGAACAACTAAAAACATGTACTTTATTTAAAGTTCGAGGTCAAGGTCAAGGTCAAACTGAGGTCAGCTGTAAAGGCGTGGTTTTTGAGGTTGCAATGCTACGGAGATCAGGCAATGGAAGCTATGAGCTTCATACTTCATGGAAAGCCTTCACTTGAATGCAGCAAGGTGCTTTGAGACCGTTAGGCTGGTGGCATGACCGGGTCAGGTCAAGATGAGGTCACTAAAGGTCACCATATTTTTGTATCCAAATGTGGTCATGCGATACATGTTCGTGAGCCATTTTGCATGCAGAATTCAGCTATGATGTTCAGAGAATCATATCTGAAATACTCTGGTCTCAACTTGCACAGCCGGGGTCAAGATAGGTCATCAGAGGTCAACTTTTTAAGTTCATACTTTTTGCCAAATTACACATGATTTTGGACCTGTTTTGTCTCAGGAACACTATAAAAGTAGTGTAAAGCGTGTACGAGGTCATCCTGGGTCATCCTGGGTCACTATGATTCACTAAATAAAGACAGTATTGATCAGACCTAAAAATCAGAGCGTGAGTCGCTGAGCTTTCGCAGCTCTCCAGGCTAAAGTTATAAAGCTAGAGACTAAAAATTTGTCATGCATATGTACTGTATGGTGTTTTACCAAATAAATTCCGGTTTTTGAAAAATCTTGAAAATTTTAAAAATTTTGTACCTTTTCCAAAAAAATGTTTTTTTTAATATTTTTTTCCAAAACCAAAATTTTGAAAATCCGAGATAGCCATTTTGAAAACCACAATAATGCCTATTGTTTGATGCAAGAAAATTGGAAATCGGTTCAGAACTGTAGCTTCAGCAGCTCTTTAAACATTGCGCGAATTTGGTACAAAAATCGCCTGTAGTGACGTCACATTTTTGCTTATTTCTCGAAAAGTTTTCAACCGATTTTATTTTCATTTGGCAGAAATGTGTAAAATTTATGTAAGAAAAGTTACTAAAAATTTGGCGGCGCTGCGCGCCGCCGTTTTTAAGATGTTGCAAAAATTCGCGAGGGGGGCGGTAAAATTTACCCCCCAGCCCCGCACGGGTTAAGACAGAATAGGGAAGATGTGGAAAATGTGGCTCATTATTCGTGAGTTGCGTCCTCTGGTCGGGGCGGGGGTGGGGTCGACGGTCGTTATCGGAATGCGAGGATCATCCCATATATAAGCGATACACATCGTCTCCGACTGCTTTTACCCGTGTGCGAGTGTTTTTTACCGTGTGCGAGTGTTTTTTACCGTGTGCGAGTGTTTTTTACCGTGTGCGAGTGTTTTTTACCGTGTGCGAGTGTTTTTTACCGTGTGTGTGTTTTTTTACCGTTTTGCTGCATATGTTTTTCTTCCACTCTCTCTCTGCCGCGGGAACTTTCTTACAATTTGTATGTACTGTTTTAACCTGATGGTGTTTTATTCTGCAATATTCTTGTATGGACGTAAAACCATACAATGCAGATACGACACGAGGAGCTGCCACCCTATCAAACATCCGAGTTATTCTGCTGCAACGCAACGCATCTCCGGCGTGAGTGAGTACCCATTCGGGCCACATTCGAATAATCCGCCCAGACTTCCTTGCTTTGACTGCTTGATTTTATTAAGAAAATTGTATTTTTGTTTGCAGCGGATCTGAAAAGCCTGGTTACATCTCTGTTTGTAAAGGATTTATAAACATTCTGGTGATATTGTTCATATCGACGCGGTTTTCGTCTTCGACAGATACCTAAATGCTCACCGCCACTCCTGCTCACCGCGACTTCGTTAACACTGCCGTTAAAATACCTAGAGTTACATGTTACGAAGGGGGAGGGGGATCTTTGGAAGACCACATGTAGTGGTTTGCTTGAAACCGCTGACCGCTGGAACCACAGAATGCTGGAAGCCATCATACCACCGGAAAAGACCACCAGAAACCATCAGAAAACGACTACCAGAAACCAACCAAAAATGACCACCAAAAACCATCAGAAAACGACCACCAGAAACCATCAGAAATTGACCATCAGAAACCATCAGAAAACGACCACCAGAAACCATCAGAAAACGACCACCAGAAACCATCAGAACTCGACCACCAGAAGCCATCAGGCCACCAGAAACCACCAGGAAATGACCACCAGAAACCATCAGAAACCACCAGATATCATCAGAAACCACCAGAAGCCATCAGGGACCACCAGACCATCAGAAACCATCTGCCGATCTGTTTAAATTTTCCACAAAAACCATCAGACCACCCAGGCCATCAGGAAATCCTGATGTTTTTTCAAGGGATGTTTTGCGCGGGGTTTCCCCTTGTAGAATCTCGCGATTAAATCCGCACGTGGGTCGTTTCGAGTCTTGGGTCCAATTTGTATGAACTTACGACATCAAGTCACCTTTAAGGTCCGGTCCAAGACCTCATGCTACCACTCACAGATATTTTGCCGCTCTGGCTGTTATTTGATCTTACACGCGCCCCGCTGGGGTCCATGGCATGACGCGCCCCGCTAAGGGGGCGTTTTTCGCCCCCCCGCCCCCTCCGTATCTCAATTCCTACGAAAGCTAAAAAAAACGGGCGGCGTTCGAAAGCTCTTGACAAGACGAAATAATTTTATACGAAAAATTGTTGTCATGTCAAAATTGAGGTCAGCATAGGTCAAAGAAGGTTCCATAGGCTTACAACAGAGCAGTGTACGTTTCTCTCTCTAGATCTGTCCTCAGGGTAGCTAGAGCAAATATTTATGCATCATTGGCTTCCTCTTATCGCGACAAATCGAATGATGTATAATATGACCTTACTAGGTCAAATGGTGAAAATGACCTGACCTCGAGCTAGGTCAGGGTCACAGAGTGACCTGGTATGGTCATGTTGCATATCAATAGACTCCCCGTGGCAATATAAGCACAATGAAAGCATAATTAGAGCTTTATCGCAATTCAGTAAGAAACTATTGGCAAAACAATCACTCTATGCTCCTGTGATCTGACATGGCCTTTGAGAGGTCAGATGCTCAAAAACTCAACTTTATGGTCAAGATCGTGGTAATAATAGACGGTTTGAGGATTTTCAGCTCTATCTATCCAGTATTTAGTGACAATGAGCCAATTCTATTTTTCACCATTGACATAATGGGGTGACCAAAAATTCACCCCACCTTGGGTCATCAATATCGAAATTCCGAGACTGCAGATTTTGTAGACCCTAATGATCTCATCATATTGTGAAAGTTTCAAACTGATCGGTTCGCTGATGTTCCCTGGGCGCCGCTTCAAACTCGTGATTTTAGGTTTTGAGGTCGGGTCACTTGACCTTGAATAGCGCCTTGGCCTGATAGAACCTTACCTAAAAAATTTGGTCACATGTGTAAAATTAATCAGGGCTAAGGTACTGTAAGTTTCGTTGTTCTGAGTCTCTTCGTTTTTGCGTTATCTGGGGAAAACCAGGAGAGAGGGCGAATTTCGCCCCCCTCCAGCGGGGTGCGTGTTAATGGCAAGTAGTGAGTATTAATAGAGCATTAATACAGTCATGACAACTATCAACAAAAGTTTTTTAATCATGTCATTCTACGCTGCGCAATATTGCATGACGCACATTCTACCCTTCTGCCAAATGCGGCACGATTGTGCTCCATGTACAATAATTGTACATAGAGCACAATAGTGGTTAATTAAGGTCAGGTAGTTAATAGATGTTAGTTACATACAGTTTGGCATTTGGATTTAATATCTCACAAACTTTTACCCTTACATGCTTCAACATTTGACCTTACGTGCTTTGTACACTCTTAACGTCATTTTATCCAGGTCGATGGATGTAAATTTCTGCTTTTTGTCGCTCTAACACTGGTAAAGAATGGAGTTTGAGATGTAAATCATATTTCGATGTTCACTGGTTTTACGTTTGAAAAACGATGGCACAGATAAAAATATTATTTGTATTTTTGGTTGTTTGGGCAAGGTGTTCCTATTTGAGTCGACTATATCATTTTAATTATATGAAGTGTAATTCCCTCGTTGTTTATATAACTGATTCAGTTTGTTAAGCTGTTAAAAAGTTTTGGCCTATCGTCCAATTTTTCAATGTCTTAACTTATGTTAACGTTCATATTTGTTAAAAAGGACGCAGTTATTATTTATAGACTGATAAAAGTCCCTTCTACACCCAGTGCAAACCCGATCAAAAGGAGAATTTACAGTAGTTACTTAAATAATACCGTATACGTTTTCCCTTGTGTATATTTTCCCTACGTATGTTAGGTGTTGGTACTTAGCTGCAAGAACTTTTCCTTGCGTACTTTGGTCCGCTCCTTCCCGCATGTGAGGGCGGGCGTTACCTTAGATCATGCAAAGAAATTGAGGCCCTATATTTTTTATTTAAGAAGCGTTTGACGCGAAGTCTCCCACTTCTGTTTAATATACCTCTAAAGCAGATAGGTATGTTTCAAACTCACAGACCAACTTGACAGAAGACGCATATTCGATTATACCAATTGGTGCTCTGCTCTGACAGATCTCTGCTGGAACCAGCGTGCAGGAGGCATGAGGAGGGAATGCGGAAATGGCACCAACGGCATCCCCTGTTGTGTGACCTGGCAATGTTAGCCAATAATCATCATTTTATATGTTAGCCAAGGAAATAATCTTCATATGATACATTCATTCGCACATGTTCTTGAAGGTTTGTGGATGCGTTTTATTAAAGGGAATGTGGCAGCTTGGTCGAATCCTGGAATTTAGTGTAATTAGGCGTACTTTTAGTCAAAAATAATGAAACCACTCATGATTTCTCTGAGAAATGTACAATAAGCCCAATATTTGGTTTTAAAAATACTCCTCTAGAAAAAGAAATAAATATCAGACTGTGGACGATGTCACGATCTGGCAACCACTATCATACTTGAAACGCTTCAAGGGCTTCGATTGGCTGATGCTCATCGTGATGTCAGCATATGTCGTCACACCAGTAGCTCACAACAATGGCCGCCGGCGACGGGGGCTGAGGGGGCTGGTGTCAGGTAGGTTTTAGCTTTTTTCTACGGAAATATCGAGTTCCAAGACAAATGAAATATGGAGTACCGGGTTTTCCGACCTGCTTTACAACTTGGCTATCTCAGTTAAAATCACGTTGTGAAGGTGCCACATTCCCTTTAATGTGCGTATTTATTTTGCCCAGAATGAATGCATAATATACATTACGAGTGATCTTAATGTATTTATTATCGACCGAGACAATGATCCCATATCAATGTAATGCAAAATATAAGAAAGCAATATTTTTATATTGCTCTTAATACCTATTCCGTCGATATTCCGAGGAATTAAAATAATATTGATCAAATGTTCAAATAAAATGTTATTGCACTATTATCGTGCAATACTGACATCACATACTGGAATAGTGTATTAATTATTCAAACATTGATTCAATATTCAGATTCAATATTCATATTCATGAATGAATTTTTGAATGAATTTTTCATGAATGAAATCTGAGAAGCTAACATTGCAGCAATATTGGTCTCAATATTGTGTAATATTGCTTCCAATATTGTGTCAATATTCGTCCGAACATTGTGTCGATATTGGTCCCAATGTTGTGCAAATATTGAGGTCAATGTTGCCTCAATATTAGCCTCAATATTGCATCAATATTGGTCTCAATATTGCATCCATATTGGTCTCAATATTGCATCAATATTGGTCTCAATATTGCATCAATATTGGTCTCAATATTGCATCAATATTGGTCTCAATATTGCATCAATATTGGTCTCAATATTGCATCAATATTGGACTCAATATTGTATCACTATTGGTCTCAATATTGCATCAATATTGGTCTCAATATTGTATCACTATTGGTCTCAATATTGCATCAATATTGGTCTCAATATTGTATCAATATTGGTCTCAATATTGCAACAATAATGGTCTCAATATTGGATCAATATTGGTATCGATATTATATCGATATTAAGGGCTAATGTTGGGGCAATATTTGGTATAAATATCGATCCAATATTTTGGAACAATATTGCTAAAATATTTTTAGTGGCTAACATTTCAATATTTCGGCAATATTAGGATCAATATTGCTGCAATATTTTTTCAACATTTAATTTCCGCTAGGGCTCCCCGAGGGACGCCACTTTTGAGCCGTCAAAACCTATCAGATGGGCGCAAAATCCTACCGGGGGCGCTTATTTTCGCGTTCGAGGAGGGGGGTGGTAGGAAGCGTAATTTCAGGGGGCGCCATCGACCTTTTAGGGGCGCCGTGACCATTTCAGTGGGCACCGAGGGTTAATCGAAAGGAGGGCACTTGCGCCTCTGTCCCCTGGATCCGCCTATGGGGAGCCAAGAATCGTTTGTGGAGCCCAAGAATCGATTGGGGGAGCCAAGATTAGTTTGAGAGGATCTTTCCGCTTTGATCTATCAGATGCATCCATGGTGGACCTCCACTTTGCACCTCGGCAGCTGGATACTTGCTGAGTTGAAATAATGTTCGTGAAAATTGAAAAGCTGGCATCTCTAGCTGGTTTAACCCGCGCCCCACCGGGGGTCCGGCGCCACCTTCGCCCCACCGGGGGGGCCATCGATGGCCCCCCTCTAACTCCGAAAATATGGGCGTTAGCGCAAATCTGCAAAGTGCAATAGAAAGCTCGCGTGAATTCAGTAAGAAATTACTTCGCATGTTTTAGTCCTCAGGTCAATGGTTTGACCTCCAGAGGTCAAATTAGGTCAAGATCGGCTATTTTCACTCAAATATGCAATGATTAAGCAAACTGGGCATAACTCTTATGTCATTAGAGCTATTGAGGCTTGGTAAAGTACATTTGATAGCAAATTGCCAGTACTTTTTCCGCTATGTGGAACGTAAGGACCTCCCGCCAGTGGTTTGACCGCCAGAGGTCACCTTGTGACCTAATATGACCTGAGGTCACGAAAGGTCAAAAAGTGACCTTGCCGTATATCAAATGAAAGCCAGTGACAAGACAAACACGATGGTGTTTGTTTCACCGCTCTAGCTCAATTAGGTCAAAAGTTATTGTCAAAATACTGTTTTTGACCTATGGTGACCTTGGATGACCTTGGAAAAGTCAAAGGGCAAATATGACCCCTGGGATCCGTGAAAGGGTGTCCAAAAACGTTGTTCTGAGCAGTCTGAGTATTTGCATTCATTTATGTGGCTTTTATATCATGAAATAGCTTTTCCCCATGCTTTTCCAATGGGAGAGGTCGCCTCGTGACCTGACCTCAGGGCACGAAATCGAAAAATCCCGGATATACACCTTGTAGACCCTGGAGGGGTCATGAAGTGTAGGAAGTTTCAAATCGATCGACTTTGAAATGTAGCTCTTACAGAGCTCTAAAGGTGAAGTGAGGTGACCTTGGTTGACCTCGTCTGGTGACCTGACCTTGGGTGACCCGGGGTAAAAATTTCAGGGATGATGGGAAAATGATGCAGTGAGAGGTAGAGCCCTCAACCGCGGTGCTGCGCCTCGTCGTTTTTCTGCTATCCCGGAAAAACCTTAGGGGGGCCATCGATGGCCCCCCCGGTGGGGCGAGGGTTAAAAATTGCTAGCAGATGTCACTAGCTTCGGTGTTTGCGCTCGTAACTCTGTGTCTCATTTTTAAATCAAATTGAACGTGAAGCTTGCGACCAAATGCTATTTCAAAAAAAATTATTGAGATATTCGTCATATTTTTCTTCCAATTTTGTTCTATATGTATCGAAAAAAACATAGATAACAATCGTTTCGGCACATCTCCCCATACACCGAACGTACTCATTATCCAGTTTCTAGCAGGAGATGGACAACTGGAAAAACTGCACTTGGAATAGACTACAAGTACCTATTAGTGGATCTGGTCTGAAAATAAAAAATTGAGCATGAGTGTCGCTACTTGCATCCCTTATATTCTCTTATATTATGCTATTGCGCAATTAAAACGACCAAAAGAGAAATATACATGTTTTTAGTCTCGGAACACTTTGCAACTATGAACACACTGCAAGCGTACTTCATTCTGTCCATCACTATCTGTTAGATTCTGGCGCAAAGCTCGTGAAAGCTCATAGCACTGAGCCCACTAGCGCCACCAGACGGGGAAGCGCCCAGCAAAAACTCCAGTTTCTAGTGCCGACCCATTTTTCAGGGGTACAATTTCAGGTAGTTTTTAGCTTTTCTCGGCGGAAATTTTGAGTTTCAAGATAAGTGATATATGGAGTACCGGGTTTTCCGGCCTGCTTTATAACTTGGCTATCTCAGTTAAAATCATGTTGTAAAGGTGCCACATTCCCTTTAAAGGAATTGGAATGTGGCACCTTGGTGCAATTCCAGACTGCAGTGGTTTTAGGACAATATTTATTGAAAATAATGGATTTGGCCTCATTTTTGCAAAAAGAAAAAAATATTACTAAAAGTGCAAAGGAATAAAAGTGCAAGTGCTAGTGGTTTAGGCGCGAAGGAGGGTAAGAATACTCATGAAGAAAAAAGTGATTCCAAACTGTCTAGAACTAATGTTCAACCCCACGGTAAGGATGCAGAGGCTAGCTCCCAAGCTCCCCGCTCGTCAAATGGTGCCGTAGGGGATACCGAAATGGCTTCTCAAAGTCTCGATCAGACACAGGAGATTGATTCCAACAACCAGTCTGTGGTACCTGGTTCCTCGCTTGAGGATACGAGTAAACCTGTGGGTAAGCTTGATCTGAATGCATTCAAGCCTTTTGGAACCCCATCTCGCTCATCGAGCGACGCGAGTAGTGACGGGTCATTCTGTAATGGTGGTCCCCTCAAAACATGCGGTAATCCGGTCACATTGACTGATGATGGTGTCCGCTGTGACATCTGCGCAAGCTGGTACCACGCAAAGTGCCAATCACTTCAAGTAGCTGCACTCAGGGCCCTAGAGAAACATAAAGGCCTTTTCTGGATTTGCTCTGGGTGCCGGGATTCCTTGCCTAATGTAGGGGCCAAGGTGTTAAACAAGGATATTGGTCGAAAGCTAGAGGAAATTCATGGCATATCCTCCTCCCAGGCAGCATCCCTCAACTCATTCATCAGTGAACAGAAAGCTGTCCTGAACAAAGTCTCCTCAAGCCAAGAGATGCTTCTCAAAGCTCTGGACAAACAGACTGAACTGATTGTCAAACCATCTAGGGAGCAAGATCCCAGCAAGCCTTCATTTGCTGATATTGTAAAAGGCTCATGCAAAGAAGTGATTTCCACCCTCAGTACTAAGATTGAGACACTCCCAAAGGATCAAGGTACTGACCTTCTAGAAAAAGAGAGGCGCAAGTTTAATGTTGTGGTCCGCAATCTTCCAGAACCACAAACTCAAGGCCGCCATGAAAGCTCGGAGAGGGACTCTCAAGCTCTAATGAAGATAATCAGGGATGAACTTCATCTTCAATGCCGGGTGGTATCATCCTTCCGCATTGGGAAGAAGGTGCAGGACAAGCCTCGGCTTCTGATAGCTACCTTTGATTCTGAGGCTGTGAAGTGGGATGTGGTGAGGGCAGCACCAGAGTTTCAATACAGCTCTGGGTGGAAGAACCTTTACATCAACCCTGATCTTACTAGAACAGAAAGGGAGGCTGCAAAGCTTCTCAGAGATGAGCTCAAGGCTAGGAGAGCAAATGGTGAGAGGAATCTTGTGATTCGTAATGGCAAGGTGGTGGTGGTTTGGGGGTCTGATTCCCGCCGTCAGCTTGCTGGGCAGCAGCGGGCTGCAGCTGCAGCTTCTGCACCAGCTGTGGGTATACCTGGGCGACCAGGTGAGGGACCCAGCCGCTTCTCCCAAGAAGAGGACATCCCCAGGGACAGTACAGGAAGAAGTGATGTGAATGTGCTGCCTGCTGCTGCCGCTATCACAACAGATGCTGCAAGTCGTTCGGGGCCAGCAGCAGCTACCGCCACTGGAAGACCGGGTGAGGATAGCCCTGCTGCCTCCCATGGCTCTGTGGCGCCTCCAGCACCATCTGGTTCTGGACCTCACCCTGAAGGCTCATCCACCATGCATTGACATGGGTGCTCGAGGGAAATTATAGCCTTGTACACAAATGCAGATCAGTTCCTCAATAAGCGGGATGAGCTTATTCTGCTGGCTGCCCATGAAAAGCCTGATATTATTCTGATCTCAGAGGTGCTTCCAAAGGCTCGCCTTTCTCCCATTCTGCCGGCTTGTTTTGCATTACCAGAATTTAGTATGTTTCTTAATTTTGATCCACAGCTGCAGAGGCAGGGTCCTGCTGGCATCAGAGGACTAGCCGTTTTTGTTAAAGAGGAGCTACACTGCCAAGAAGTCTTCTTTCCGGAGGTTGAGTTTTCAGAACACATTTGGGTGCAAATTGGGCTTACTGGCCAGGAGAGTTTATTGATTGGCTGTATCTACCGCAGTCCCAGCAGTGTCCTCCAGAATAACCTTGCACTATGCAACATGTTCAAAATCGTTACATCTGCAAGACCTCAAAAGTTGGTAATCATGGGCGATTTCAACTTCCCAAATATTGACTGGGAGATGGGAATGTCTACAGATCCGGCAAACCATATATCTCATTTCTTTTTGGAAGCAACAAGGGACTGCTTTCTTATCCAGAACATTACTAGGCCAACAAGATATCGTATTAGAGAAACCCCGCACATACTAGACTTGGTCTTCTCTCTTGATGATGATACAATTCGTGATGTAAGCTACATGCCAGGGTTGGGCTGCAGCGATCACTTGTGCCTCAAGATGAAGATAGCATGTTGGAAGAAGTCTAGGCCGACTGCAAACCGTCCCCACCTAGCTTTTTCCAGAGGTGACTATCCCAAACTGAGGAGCCTGGCACAGGAGGTTGATTGGCGGGCAGTCTCCACTCTTGACATGGAACATGAGTATGCCTTCTTTCTGAATAAAGTCAGGGGTATGATTCAGGATTGTGTACCTCACGTTTCATCCCGGCGAAAGAATAATAGGGAATATGTTAACAGATCAGCTCTACAGATGATTAAGCAAAAGAAAAAACTCTGGCACAACATCAAGACCACCCCAGCTGGGATCCAACGAGATGCACTTTGGGAAGTCTATAGGACCAAGAGAAATGACCTTAGAAGGTTGTCCCGGCGCCTCTGTAAGGGCCATCAGCAGCGAATAGCCAGCCAAGTCAAGGAGAATCCTAAGGCCTTCTGGGGTTATGCCCGCTCACAAACTAAGATAAAGGACAAGGTACAAGACCTAAAAAGAGAAGACGGGACTGTTGCTTCTAGTGACTCAGAGAGGGCAGAAATATTGTCTGCTTTCTTCCGCAGCGTATTCACGGTTGAGCACGCTGGTGATGGACTACCTGACACTCCCCCTCAAGAGAATGGACCGATCTTGGAAGATATCAACATCACTCCCGCTATGGTAGAGTCAAAGCTGCGAGGGCTGAAGCAGTTCTCATCACCTGGACCTGACGGTTTGCCGCCCCGAGTGCTGAAGGAGGCAGCCGCACCATTAAGCCTTCCTCTCTGCTCCATATTCAGGAAGTCTCTCTCGAGTGGTGACCTACCAAACGATTGGAAAGTTGCTGAGGTAGTTCCAATCTATAAAAAGGGAGGCAGAAACAATCCATCTAATTATCGACCTGTCAGCCTTACTTCGGTCCCATCAAAAGTTATGGAGTCCTTGGTCAGGGATGCACTGCTTGCCCACATGCTGGAGACTGGACAGTTGAATGATGCTCAGCACGGATTTATTCCGAAAAGGTCCTGTACCACCCAGCTGCTTAGCTCTTTAGAGCACTGGACCCAAGTGCTTGAAGACGGCCTCCCAGTAGATATTGCCTATTTGGACTTCTCTAAGGCTTTTGATTCTGTGCCCCACAAGCGATTAATCCTGAAACTGAGAAGCGTAGGCATAGGAGGAAGAGTTCTCTGCTGGATCAAGTCTTTCCTGACGGGTAGGAGCCAGAGGGTCAGGGTTAATGGAGCACTATCAGACTGGGCCCCGGTGACCAGCGGTATACCACAGGGATCGGTCCTGGGCCCGACACTATTTGTCTTGTTCGTGAACGACTTGCCCCAGGGACTGCAAAGTAGTGTCCGACTATTTGCCGATGATACGAAAGTATTTGGTGAAGTAGGTAGTCGAGAGGGTGCATGTGCCTTGCAAGAGGACCTTCACAGACTAGAATCATGGTCTGACAGATGGCTCCTGCCCTTCAATGTTTCGAAATGCGGCATGCTCCACATTGGACACAACAATAGTCATCGGCACTACGTAATGAGCGGTCAACCCCTGACTGAGCTGACCATCGAAAAAGACCTGGGTGTGTTCATGGACGACCAGCTCAAGTTCCGCCGCCAAGCTGCTTCTGCCGTATCTAAGGCCAGCCAGATACTGGGGGCCATCAAGAGGACTTTTGTCCACATGGACAAGCATGTGATGACCCTTCTCTTCAAGGCCCTTGTCAGACCGCACCTCGAATATGCCAATGTGGTGTGGGGCCCCTTCAACAAGGCTGACCAAATTTTGGTGGAACGGGTCCAGCGTCGTGCTACGAAACTAGTTCCCTCTGTGCGGCCTTTGGACTATGAGCAGCGGCTTAGGCTCCTCAAGCTTCTGTCCCTCTGGTACAGGCGCAAGAGGGGGGACATGATCTTCGTCTTCAAGTTGATGCACGGCCAGCTGGGAGTTAGCAAGGAAGAGTTCTTCATGGATCCACCTGTCGGTGTTACGCGTGGTCACAGCTTCAAGGTTGGGAAGCCACGTGCAGTAACGAGGGCAAGAAGGAACCATTTTGGAGTACGTACTGTGTCCGACTGGAACAGCCTCCCCGACTGGGTCGTCGACTCGCCATCTGTTGATTCATTCAAGAATAACATCGACAGACACTGGGCCGAGCACGTTTACACATTCCCGACGTAGTCAAGCACTATACCTGTAATGAGCTCGATGAGAGCGGGCAAAACAGGCACCTAGCGTGCCTCATAAAGACCCGTACACCTAAGGTAACCTAAGGTAAGGTATTACTGATGAGCCCAATATGCCGTTTTATTTCATTTTCCTCTGTTAGAGGTAAGCCAGTCTGCAAAGTATGGCAGCAGGCCAGACAAGTCGCACCAGCAATCTAAAATTCTCGCACCACCAGCCTCCAAAAATTCACACCAATCTGCCAAATACCAGGGAAAAAATGCACCCATTCCTACCCCTACAATGCAATGCTACCTCAATCATTAGTCAGTTAAGTACTTTATAAGGCCCTCTCCTGTGTCTTAATAGTCATTCAGTCATTATTTGTTTAGCTTAAGTGTCACTAACCTCGCAAATTCGCACCAGGTTGATAAAATTCGCACCACTTGGTCCTGTTTCGAAGGGCCAGTGTGCAAAGTATGGCATTTTCGACGAGATCTCGTTGGTGCGAGTGCCCTTGGAGACAGGAGCGAGTGGTGCGAATTTTATCAACCTGGTGCGAATTTGCAAGACTGGTGCGAGGAGGTTGACACTGAAAACCCCAAAAAAATAATGACTGAATAGTTATGAAGACACAGGAGGGGGCCTTATAAAAAGTCCTTAACTAACTAATAAGAGAGGTAGTATTGCATCATGTGAGTAGGAATGTGTGCGTTTTCTCCCTGGTGTATGGCAGATTGGTGTGAATTTTTAAGGCTGGTGGTGCGATAATTTTGGATGGCTGGTGCAAGTCGTCTGGCCTGCTGCCATACTTTGCAGACTGGTCCAAGGGCACTCGCACCGATGAGATCTCATCGAAAATGCCATACTTTGCACACTGGGAGGTAAGAAGGTTCCCAAATCAGCATGACATCAAACCAGCATACAATTTATTAATGCTTTGCAGCAGGTTTAACCTGTTTGCTTTACACACAAATGAATACAGATACAGATGAGGCATTTTAGCTAAAATACCTATTCTGTTTTAAAACATTTCCTGTTTCCAAACAGTCATTGAAGAAAGTTATACACATTTATAATCATCATTACCAAAGCACCCTTAGTATGTAAAGGAGGACCAAACATGACACATTTGTCCGTGCAGCGGGGCTTGAGCATTACATCATGTTTCCAAGGTCACCTCACACCATGTGACGACCAGGGGAGAAGGGGTTGATAGGCAGTGATTCTTAACCATTTTTCTGTGAATGATAAGTTCTGGGACAAACAAATTATCAATCAATTTGTTTCTCTGTCTGCTCTATCACTTGGCTATATCAGTTCTAATCCCATTATGAAGGTGCCACATTCCCTTTGACGCATTTCAAGTGTCTGGTGTAAGGGTGTTCAGTGTAGTTATAGTGTTGGGATCACTTTGGGGGGCACACCTGGTTTGCCTGCTAATTAAGCAGCTGACCTTTTCTAGAAAAAAATGTATGCTTGTTGTTCAGGTTTTCATTACCCCACCACTGCCAAGTTTATACAGTGTTGCCAACTCTCACCCTACTAGGAGTTATTTGGGGGACCAGAAAAAAATTCTGACATCACACTGTCAAGGGCCCTGATCGGCATCTAAGAATATTATTAGGCTTAGACGCGTCATAATCGACGTCATGAACGGTGACATCATCGGTGTAATGCCAGTCTTAGCACCAGGTGGCAGGCAAGTCGATTTGTTGGTTCATATTCTTAGCACTAGAGGGCAGCTGGCACGCCCTTGTAGCGTTTGCGCGTTCTTCTACCTTTAGACGGTGAGTAAAAGGTACATACATTGTTATCCATGACTGAGAACCACTCGCACCAGATTGCCACACCGCAAAACCATAAATCTGACCTCTACCTAAAATTTATGAAATCTCGAGATAAAATCGATGAAACTAACTACAAAAACTACAATAATTACCTCACTAGCACGATTCGAACAGCCCGGAAGCTCTACTTTCAGAGAAAATTAAACGAGGAAAAAGACCATCCAAAAAAACTCTGGGACACTCTTCTCACCCTTAGTCGTAAAAATAAAATAAAACAGGATCTTCCAGGACAATTCAAAGTAAATGATGAATACATCACTGAACCCTCTTTGATTGCAGACAAATTCAACAATTACTTTTCCACAATAGCAACAAAACTTGATCAGGCGCTACCACAGTCCACTTCAGATCCTCTTGAATACCTGGGCAACCAAACAACGCAACGTTTTGAATTTAACCTGGTGAATACGCAATTAGTAGAACAAATCATTTCTTCTCTCAGTAACAAAGGCGCCGGTTACGATGGAGTCAGCTCAAAAATTTTGAAAGCTATTAACCCAGTAATCTCTCCACACTTAACTCATTTATTTAACATATGTCTCCGCAACGGGTTATTTCCGGATGAATTTAAAACAGCACTCATAGTACCTATATTTAAGTCAGGTAACCGCTTCAATTTTACTAACTATCGCCCAATTTCAATCTTACCGGTGCTTTCAAAAGTTTTCGAAAAAATTGTATGTGCCCAGCTCACTGAATATTTGACCGAAATTGACATGCTATACAAATACCAGTTC
Organism: Lepas anatifera; assembly: GCA_034440635.1. Lineage (NCBI taxonomy): Eukaryota > Metazoa > Arthropoda > Thecostraca > Lepadidae > Lepas > Lepas anatifera. The sequence goes on along the minus strand of JAOTON010001774.1, from coordinate 185,326 downwards.
GGTTTTCGGAAAAAACATAGTACTTTCATGCCCATTGCCCTACTCTACGATGATATTACCTCTGCCCTTGCAACAAAAATGATTTCTGCCACAATTTACCTGGATTTCAGTAAGGCGTTTGATACCGTGAATCACAAAATTCTCCTATCAAAATTACACTTTTGGGGCATCCAAGACAATTCATTAAAATTTTTCAAATCATACCTGTCAAATCGTTCACAAACTCTGAAGTACAACTCGACTATCTCAGCTAATCCCAAAAAAGTATCCCTTGGTGTACCGCAGGGTAGTGTGCTGGGCCCCCTCCTTTTCCTAATCTATATAAATGATATATCAAGAAGCTCAAATGCCCCGAAATTCTATCTCTTCGCAGATGACACTGCACTGCTATATACCGCTAAAAATATTGATGAACTACAATCCAAAATTGACAACAGTCTATCAGATATAACCACCTGGCTCCAATGTAACCGGCTCACCCTTAACACAAAAAATCAACTTACCAAATATTCTCCACTCGTAGTGTACCCAATTTGGCTATCAAAATTAATAATGGCGTGCTGGACAGAAAATTCACTACAAAATATCTTGGCGTCTACATCAATGAGGATCTGAAGTGGACCAACCATATACAAAGTATAGAAAACACAATATCACGTAATATAGGTCTTATACGTAGGTCACAACATATTCTGGACTCTGGTCATCTTCTCCTGCTCTACAATGCTCTTATTCTCCCTTTCTTGAATTACTGCCTTCCAATTTGGGGGAGCACATTCAAATATCATTTAAATAAGCTGATGATGCTACAGAAAAAAATTGTCCGTTTGATAGATCAATCTGAGCCCCTTGCTCACACCAGTCCCTTATTTAAAAAATACAAAATCATGAAAATTGAAGATCTGACGGAAGTAGCCCAATTAAAACTCCTCCATAGCCATCTCAACCAGACTTTACCGTGCCCCCTCAGTGAAAGGATCAATACAACTAACCCAAATCCCCTTCTCCCGGATATAAGACGAACCCAACACTTTCAGGTCCCCTTCGCCTCAACCATGTACAGGAAATTTTCTTTATTCATTGCGGCCCCACGAACCTGGAATAATGTGATTACCCCTAAAATCAGAAGACTGGATGATATCCCACAAAGTAAAGCGTTTTTCAGGACAGTGATTACAAAACTTTACCTAGACAAATATTGAATATCGTAAACCCTCTTATTGGTATCTTTGTATCCCTAATTGTATCATTGTAAACCGTTAAAATAAACATATTATGCACCAGCTTTTGTCACTATTCGTCTCTTTGCATAAGTAAATTACAAAAAGTAATACAAGCAAGTAAAAATAAGCATGAGTAAAAAAGCGCTGTAATCTTTGATTTGGCAGTAAGGTACCACACAGGCCTGCCTCCGGCACCTATACACCTATCATTTCCTCGAACTTACCACGCGCCCTCAAATCTCTCCACGACATCTGTAGTGCTATAAAAAAAATAATATCCACTCCCTTCCCAAATTCTAACAAATAAAAAACACTATTTCAGGACCTGGCGACGGCTGATTGAGAGTGGCGCCGTGGGTGCGCCGCTGGCCCGTGGTGGGGGTGTGCGCCGGGCGGGTTGCGGCGCGTTCTCCGGTCTGCGGCATCCATGGCGGCGTGCTTTTGCTACCCCGGGGCGGTGAAACCGTGGTGCTCGGTCCCGGGGAGTAGAGCGCGCCGCCAGCTCCTCCGTGGTCGCCTTGCCGGTGGGCGACATCCTCGCCTCTGGTTCGCCGGGTGAGCTGGGGCGCGACTGGTCGTTGGCGGCGGGCGGCTTCGCCCGTGCGGGAGCTGAATTCTCAGGGGGCGGCGCTGCTCCTGCTACCCCGGGGCGGTGGAACCGTTGTGCTCGGTCCCGGGGAGCTGAGCGCGCCGCCGGACTCTACTGTGGTCACCGTTGCCCGCGGACGACTTCTTCACTGCTGGCTCACCGTGTGACCTGGGGTGGCTGGTCGCTGGTGGCGGGCGGCATCGTCGCTACGGGGCCGACTCTGGACATCATGAGGGGCGGCGCTGCTCCTGTTACCCGCGGGGCGGTGAAACCGTTGTGCTCGGTCCCGTGGAGCGGAGCGCGCCGCCTAACCAAGAAGCGCGCGCCGAGAGTGGGGCCCTGCGCTTGGCAGCTGGGGCGAGGCTATGCCGCCCCGGTGGGTCGCTGTGGGCTGTCGGTCGGTCGGGCTGAGTCTCCGTCTCGCCCGACCTCGGCCGGCGCCTCCGCTCTTCGGCCGACCTGAATTGGTGCCGTTCGGCCGCCGGTGCGCGACGGCGTCGCCCCGGTGGCCCGCTGGGGTCCGTTCGACCTGCCGGGTTGTGTCCCTGACCTGCGTGGCCTCAGCCAACTGATCTGTATTTGTCTCCGTATGTGCTCTTTACCGCTGCTGCGTGTGTCTTCAATGTATTTGCCTCCATGTTTTATTTTGTGACTCGTAACCACGAGTAGCTGCCTCCCGGCGTAGCTTAGGGGCCCCGCGCCGGGTGAGCATACGGTTTTTACATGGAAGTAGGAGTGTACGATGAGGTGCCATGTTCCAAATATACGTGTATGGATCTAAAACGCAACTTGTTCTAATCATCCCATGTGCGCCAGATATGCCGACATTTCAGTCTGCGCGCAGTCACTATTTTCTGTCTTAGCTGACAGGTAAGACAGTCTTAGTGCTGACGTCATACTTTCGTGACGTCATGTACGAGCTAACGCCAGTCTTACCGCTAGGTGGCTAGCTGGGTGGCGGGTGACATACTGTGCATGCTCTGTCTTAGCTAAGACAGTCTTAGCTAAGAATCTTAGTGGCCGATCAGGGCCCAGGATTATCTGGCGCTCAATTAAGAAAATGACCTGCCTGGCGGAATTGATATCTTCCTTTGTGTGCTACCGCTCATTCTAATACTGTCTCCTCTTTTCCAGGAATGCTGGTTAAAGACTCCAGAGGAGTTCCAGCACTTTAAACATGACTGAGTAAGTACCCATATTTTACGCAGCTGTGTCATTATGAGTAATATTTGATGACTGGACTTTATGTGATGAGCCTGACTCAACTCCTTATTGGTTTGGATCACAGTTAAATTAGATACATATGTTTATTGTTGTCTTACACATCAATACAATCTAAGGGAGGGTAAACAGCCCATTATTGGGATTTGGGGTTGCATTGATTTCAAGGTCTTGCGGTGTCATACTTATAATCAGCAGATTTAGCTCATGAGTATAAGCTGTGTCTAATAAGGAACAGATTCTGCTGAAAACCAAGTCCAAGAGAAACAGATTTAAGATATAAATGGATGTAGAGCAGAGAGAATCAGAAAAGATGTATAGCACCAAGGTGCAAGATTATGGTTGAAGGGCGGTACCATTCAGACCATCCCGCGAACATACTTGTGCCTACTGGACGTTTGGAGAGCGGAGTTAATGAAGAAGGAAGTCAACATGAGAAAAGGGTTAAGCGCATAAGATGTGGATTTCCCATTGACTTTCAGTTCCGGGCAGGATGGGGTGGATGCTTCCTTCTGAAAGTTACAGTGGGGTCGTATATCAGTGCAAATCGTGCCTGAACACACTAAAGTAGATACAAAACTGGATGAAAATCAATGGGAAAAATATACTACAAATACTTTTTTAAATGCATTCGAAATGGATTGATAGCACAGTGACCCGGAAAGGTGGCGAGTCGAGGGCTGCGTGACTGCAGAAGGCCCGCGGCTAGTTTCATTGGGGACAATGCTTGGGCTCGCACTGCAGGGGCGAGGAAGATCCGAAGGGGGATGACCTCACCGGTCAACTTCGTTTCAAAGCATTGCGCCCCTTCCCTTTGGTGTATCGGCTTCAGTCCAGGTAGTGGCCACAGTCCACTACCTAAGGTTGGGGGATGAGGTGGCTTAGTGGATAGCACCCTTGTCTTCTAAGCCACCGGTCCCGGGTTCAAGTCCCGGCAGAGCCTCTGAATAAGTCGATCTGATCCCCAAAATCCCTTCCAACAGGGTGAGAGTTGGCGACGCCGTATGACCCTGGCAGTTGGTGCGTCGTTAAACCCCAACAATTATTATTGGACTCCACCACAAGGGAGGACGAGGGGACGCGTTCCCCAACTTTGGCGAACAGGTACAGCCCCTCCAGCTGTCATGGAGGCCCCGAAGAATCAAAGAGGCACCCGTCCTCAGTCGAGATAATTACGGCTGGAACTATTGAGAGGGACTGGGGATTAAACATGGTCCCGCTTGCTGCTGTTTTAATCCTGGCCTCAGTGGGAAAGGGGGATGTATAAACAACCCCTCGGTTTTCCGTCGAACTGTCACTATCGTGGAAATCACCTGGAGGGACAGAACTCCTCCAAAAACAGTACCGACTGCGGTCCAGAAACTGCTGACGCAGTGTTACCATTGTAGTTGTTACGCTAAAAACCCTAAATGTTGATCATATTCTTCCTTAGTACACATTGTCTAAGTGCTAGACAATGCTTAATTTTTACGTGTATGGGCTCAATTGAATAAAAAATTATATTGTATATAGAGTAGCATTATTACTCAAATAAATATACGTTTTAAGATTTGTTTGGGACAGGGTAGATCGTTGCGGCCTTTATTGGCAGACTAAGCAAGTTATCGGTTTGCGGAGTAGTTAAATATTAGTGAATGCCTAGGTCTGGCTCAGTCGGACTCAGATGAGCTCGGGGTGAATCGGGCTAGACTCATCGACTCCGACTGCTCAGTCAAATCAGACTCAGGGCCAGACTCAAGGCCATGGGCAGGAACGGAACCAGAATTCACTTTTCATATCGTTGCGGGTGATGATTTGCTTGGGAAGCTAACTGCTTTAAAGTAAATTATGTGTAGTTTAACACGTTATGTAATGTGCTAGGTGATCAATTTCTGATAATTAATTATATTGTGTTCCCGTATATGTACTAAGCAGTGGGTGGCTGCACCGAACATCGGCTGGGAATCTTGGGTGAAGGAGACTGGAATACTGATGCTGTTGTTGCATGGTAGAAATATGATTGTACGTGTTAACGTCCTAATGAAGCATGGAAAAAATTTACCTGGTCAATGACCACCCATTTGAAAACGAAGAGCTGTTTTCCGTTGTTACTGTGTTTTGTTTTGCAAACGCCGCATCTTTGACGTATTTTGTCGTCCGCAGTCGTGAGGCCCAAATGCGAACAGCCATCAACCAGAAACTGGTGGAGACAGGAGAAAAGGAGAGGTGAGGGGATGTTCCACTGCTGTATATATTCCCTTGCTCTTAAAAAAGGTGGCGCTACCGTCGACTGGGTTGTTCAGCTGTTGAGTGATTCCTTGGAATGAGCGGATTTTGGGAGTATGTGATGTTTTAATCTAATATGACGTTCGTGACGTTTTTAGCAAAGCTGTAGTTGTTAGGAAGCTCTGCTCCGTAGTGAGCACCGTACACGGCTGATGGTAGGCTCTTAAGTGTTTGGAGTGGACGAGGGTGTACCCGTGGCAGTCATGTTCGAAACCCTCACAGCTCTCCTTGAACAGGCAGAATCGCTGGGTTTTCCATGCTGGCCCAGGACGGGTCAGTGGCGGTCAGTTCCTCGTCCCCTGCTAGAGTGTGGTATTGGTACATGGATATACAGAGTGGGTAGATAGCTCTACTCATGGTCCAACAGACGGCTTTAATTTATCCAGAAATAATAAACACTATCCGGCGGTAGTCTTCCTTTGACCCCTATCTCCGCCGACGATCATGACTCTCCCAATACCGGCCTCGCGCTCCTCTGGCGGCCACCTCAGCTCAGGTGTTTGCATGTGAAGTTTCCGACCTTGGCGTTGCGTGGGGGCATATTTACCGGCACATTTTTAGCCTTCCTATGTTGAATTTCATTGTCACAACCGCTGCAGTAGTCAGCAATACAGGAAAGTAGTCTTACCTCATTCACTTTCTCCCTGATACTCTTTTGAAGCATGTTGTCCAGCCCCTTTTTCGTAACCACTCCCACACTGACGGCTGCTGCAAATGCAGATAGCACCGTTGAATCTTTGACAGCCCAGTATCAGCTGCGTCTACTGCTTCGGACACGCCAGACAGGCTTCATGTGTGGCTGTACGCCGGTGCTAGGTATAGTCTTCATCAGAGGAGCTGCACTCATTGTCGGAAAGGTGGACGGATGACGAGGGTCAACCGTCAGTTTTAGACTGAAGTACCTGTTTCTCATTTGTGCGAGTGGATGTGACCTTACCCAGTGGTTTTGCTGCAGGATGAAGGAGCTGCTGCCTACTGGTGTGAGGGGTGTGACTTCCGGTGTGAGGGGTGTGACTGTTCCCGGTGTGTATGCTGTAGGCTGAAGGAGCTGCTACCTACTGGTGTGAGGGATGTGACTGTTCCGGTGTGAGGGATGTGGCTGTTCCGGTGTGAGGAATGTCACTGTTCTGGTGTGAGGGATGTCACTGTTCCCGGTGTGTGTGCTGCAGGCTGAACGAGCTGCTGCCTACTGGTGTGAGGGGTGTGACTGTTCTGGTGTGAGGGGTGTGACTTCTGGTGTGAGGAGTGTGACTGTTCCCGGTGTGTATGCTGCAGGCTGAAGGACCTGCTACCTACTGGTGTGAGGGGTGTGACTGTTCTGGTGTGAGGGATGTGACTGTTCCGGTGTGAGGGATGTGACTGTTCGGTGTGAGGGATGTGACTGTTCCGGTGTGAGGGATGGGACTGCTCCCGGTGTGAGTGCTGCAGGCTGAAGGAGCTGCTGCCTACTGGTGTGAGGGATGTGACTGTTCCGGTGTAAGGGGTGTGACTGTTCTGGTGTGAGGGGTGTGACTGTTCCCCGGTGTGTGCTGCAGGCTGAAGGACCTGCTACCTACTGGTGTGAGGGGTGTGACTGTTCTGGTGTGAGGGATGTGACTGTTCCGGTGTGAGGGATGTGACTGTTCTGGTGTGAGGGATGTGACTGTTCTGGTGTGAGGGATGGGACTGCTCCCGGTGTGAGTGCTGCAGGCTGAAGGAGCTGCTGCCACTGGTGTGAGGGATGTGGCTGTTCCGGTGTGAGGGATGTCACTGTTCCCGCTGTGTGTGCTGCAGGCTGAAGGAGCTGCTGCCTACTGGTGTGAGGGATGTGACTGTTCCGGTGTGAGGGGTGTGACTTTTCTGGTGTGAGGGGTGTCACTGTTCCCCGGTGTGTATGCTGCAGGCTGAAGGACCTGCTACCTACTGGTGTGAGGGGTGTGACTGTTCTGGTGTGAGGAGTGTCACTGTTCCCCGGTGTGTATGCTGCAGGCTGAAGGAGCTGCTACCTACTGGTGTGAGGGGTGTGACTGTTCTGGTGTGAGGAATGGGACTGCTCCCGGTGTGAGTGCTGCAGGCTGAAGGAGCTGCTGCAAATGGTGTGAGGGATGTGGCTGTTCCGGTGTGAGGGATGTCACTGTTCCGGTGTGAGGGGTGTGACTGATCTGGTGTGAGGGATGTCACTGTGCCGGTGTGAGGGGTGTGACTGTTCTAGTGTGAGGGGTGTCACTGTTCCCAGGTGTGTGTGCTGCAGGCTGAAGGACCTGCTGCCTACTGGTGTGAGGGATGTGACTGTTCCGGTGTGAGGGGTGTGACTGTTCTGGTGTGAGGAGTGTGACTGTTCCCTGGTGTGTGTGCTGCAGGCTGAAGGAGCTGCTGCCTACTGGTGTGAGGGATGTGACTGTTCCGGTGTGAAGGGTGCGACTGTTCTGGTGTGAGGGATGTGACTGTTCTGGTGTGAGGGGTGTGACTGTTCTGGTGTGAGGGATGTGACTGTTCCGGTGTGAGGGATGTGACTGTTCTGGTGTGAGGGATGGGACTGCTCCCGGTGTGTGTGCTGCGGGCTGAAGGAGCTGCTGCCTACTGGTGTGAGGGATGTGATTGTTCTGGTGAAAGGGGTGTGACTGTTCTGGTGTGAGGGGTGTCACTGTTCCCGGTGTGTATGCTGCAGGCTGAAGGACCTGCTACCTACTGGTGTGAGGGGTTTGACTGTTCTGGTGTGAGGAGTGTGACTGTTCCCCGGTGTGTGTGCTGCAGGCTGAAGGAGCTGCTGCCTACTGGTGTGAGGGATATGACTGTTCCGGTGTGAGGGGTGTGACTGTTCTGGTGTGAGGGATGTGACTGTTTTGGTGTGAGGGGTGTGACTGTTCTGGTGTGAGGGATGTGACTATTCCGGTGTGAGGGGTGTGACTGTTCTGGTGTGAGGGGTGTCACTGTTCTGGTGTGAGCGATGTCACTGTTCCCGGTGTGTGTTCTGCAGGCTGGAAGGAGCTGCTGCCTACTGGTGTGAGGGATGTGACTGTTCCGGTGTGAGGGGTGTGACTGTTCTGGTGTGAGGGGTGTCACTGTTCCCAGGTGTGTGTGCTGCAGGCTGAAGGAGCTGCTGCCTACTGGTGTGAGGGATGTGACTGTTCTGGTGTGAGGGGTGTGACTGTTCTGGTGTGAGGGGTGTCACTGTTCCCCGGTGTGTATGCTGCAGGGTGAAGGACCTGCTACCTACTGGTGTGAGGGATGTGACTGTTCCGGTGTGAGGGATGTGACTGTTCTGGTATGAGGGATGTGACTGTTCCAGTGTGAGGGGTGTGACTGTTCTGGTGTGAGGGATGTGACTGTTCCGGTGTGAGGGGTGTGACTGTTCTGGTGTGAGGGGTGTCACTGTTCTGGTGTGAGGGATGTCACTGTTCCCCGGTGTGTGTTCTGCAGGCTGAAGGAGCTGCTGCCTACTGGTGTGAGGGATGTGACTGTTCCGGTGTGAGGGGTGTGACTGTTCTGGTGTGAGGGGTGTCACTGTTCCCGGTGTGTATGCTGCAGGGTGAAGGAGCTGCTGCCTACTGGTGTGAGGGATGTGACTGTTCCGGTGTGAGGGATGTGACTGTTCTGGTGTGAGGGATATGACTGTTCTGGTGTGAGGGATGTGACTGTTCTGGTATGAGGGATGGGACCGCTCCCGGTGTGTATGCTGCAGGCTGAAGGAGCTGCTGCCTACTGGTGTGAGGGATGTGACTGTTCCTGTGTGAGGGATGTGACTGTTCTGGTGTGAGGGATGTGACTGTTCTGGTGTGAGGGATGTGACTGTTCTGGTATGAGGGATGGGACTGTTCCCCGGTGTGTGTGCTGCAGGCTGAAGGAGCTGCTACCTACTGGTGTGAGGGATGTGACTGTTCCGGTGTGAGGAGTGTGACTGTTCTGGTATGAGGGATGTGACTGTTCCAGTGTGAGGGGTGTGACTGTTCTGGTGTGAGGAGTGTGACTGTTCTGGTGTGAGGGATGGGACTTTTCCCCGTTGTGTGTGCTGCAGGCTGAAGGAGCTGCTGCCTACTGGTGTGAGGGATGTGACTGTTCCGGTGTGAGGGGTGTGACTGTTCTGGTGTGAGGGATGTGACTGTTCTGGTGTGAAGGGTGTGACTGTTCCGGTGTGAGGGGTGTGACTGTTCTGGTGTGAGGGGTGTCACTGTTCCCCGGTGTGTATGCTGCAGGCTGAAGGAGCTGCTGCCTACTGGTGTGAGGGATGTGACTGTTCCGGTGTGAGGGGTGTGACTGTTCTGGTGTGAGGGATGGGACTGTTCCCCGGTGTGTGTGCTGCAGGCTGAAGGAGCTGCTACCTACTGGTGTGAGGGATGTGACTGTTCTGGTATGAGGGGTGTCACTGTTCCCCGGTGTGTGTGCTGCAGGCTGAAGGAGCTGCTGCCTACTGGTGTGAGGGGTGTGACTGTTCCGGTGTGAGGGGTGTGACTGTTCCAGTGTGAGGAGTGTGACTATTCTGGTGTGAGGGGTGTGACTGTTCTGATGTGAGGGGTGTCACTGTTCCCTGGTGTGTATGCTGCAGGCTGAAGGAGCTGCTGCCTACTGGTGTGAGGGATGTGACTGTTCCGGTGTGAGGGGGTGTGACTGTTCTGGTGTGAGGGATGTGACTGTTCTGGTGTGAGGGTGTGACTGTTCAGGTGTAGGAGGGATGTGACTGTTCTGGTGTGAGGGGTGTGACTGTTCCGGTGTGAGGGGTGTCACTGTTCCCCGGTGTGTGTGCTGCAGGCTGAAGGAGCTGCTGCCTACTGGTGTGAGGATGGACTGTTCTGGTGTGAGGGGTGTGACTGTTCCGGTGTGAGGGATGTGACTGTTCCGGTGTGAGGGGTGTGACTGTTCTGGTGTGAGGGGTGTGACTGTTCTGGTGTGAGGGGTGTCACTGTTCCCCGGTGTGTGTGCTGCAGGCTGAAGGAGCTGCTGCCTACTGGTGTGAGGGATGTGACTGTTCTGTGGTGTGAGGGATGTGACTGTTCCGGTGTGAGGGGTGTGACTGTTCTGGTGTGAGGGATGTGACTGTTCTGGTGTGAGGGGTGTCACTGTTCCCGGTGTGTGTGCTGCAGGCTGAAGGAGCTGCTGCCTACTGGTGTGAGGGATGTGACTGTTCTGGTGTGAGGGATGTGACTGTTCCCCAGTGTGTATGCTGCAGGCTGAAGGAGCTGCTGCCTACTGGTGTGAGGGATGTGACTGTTCCGGTGTGAGGGATGTGACTGTTCTGGTGTGAGGGATGTGACTGTTCCGGTGTGAGGGATGTGACTGTTCTGGTGTGAGGGATGTGACTGTTCTGGTGTGAGGGATGTGACTGTTCTGGTGTGAGGGGTGTGACTGTTCTGGTGTAAGGGATGTGACTGTTCCAGTGTGAGGGATGTGACTGTTCCGGTGTGAGGGATGTGACTGTTCTGGTGTGAGGGATGGGACTGTTCCCGGTGTGTGTGCTGCAGGCTGAAGGAGCTGCTGCCTACTGGTGTGAGGGATGTGACTGTTCCGGTGTGAGGGGTGTGACTGTTCTGGTGTGAGGGATGGGACTGTTCCCGGTGTGTGTGCTGCAGGCTGAAGGAGCTGCTGCCTACTGGTGTGAGGGATGTGACTGTTCCGGTGTGAGGGGTGTGACTGTTCTGGTGTGAGGAGTGTGACTGTTCCCTGGTGTGTGTGTGCTGCAGGCTGAAGGAGCTGCTGCCTACTGGTGTGAGGGATGTGACTGTTCTGGTGTGAGGGATGTGACTGTTCTGGTATGAGGGATGGGACTGCTCCCCGGTGTGAGTGCTGCAGGCTGAAGGAGCTGCTGCCTACTGGTGTGAGGGATGTGACTGTTCCGGTGTGAGGGGTGTGACTGTTCTGGTGTGAGGGATGTCACTGTTCCCCGGTGTGTGTGCTGCAGGCTGAAGGAGCTGCTGCCTACTGGTGTGAGGGATGTGACTGTTCCGGTGTGAGGGGTGTGACTGTTCTGGTGTGAGGAGTGTGACTGTTCCCTGGTGTGTGTGCTGCAGGCTGAAGGAGCTGCTGCCTACTGGTGTGAGGGGTGTGACTGTTCTGGTGTGAGGGATGTGACTGTTCTGGTATGAGGGATGTGACTGTTCCGGTGTGAGGGGTGTGACTGTTCTGGTGTGAGGGATGTCACTGTTCCCGGTGTGTGTGCTGCAGGCTGAAGGAGTTGCTGCCTACTGGTGTGAGGGATGTGACTGTTCCGGTGTGAGGGGTGTGACTGTTTTGGTGTGAGGGATGTCACTGTTCCCTGGTGTGTGTGCTGCAGGCTGAAGGAGCTGCTGCCTACTGGTGTGAGGGATGTGGCTGTTCTGGTGTGAGGAGTGTGACTGTTCCCCGGTGTGTGTGCTGTAGGCTGAAGGAGCTGTTGCCTACTGGTGTGAGGGGTGTGACTGTTCTGGTGTGAGGGATGTGACTGTTCCGGTGTGAGGGGTGTGACTGTTCTGGTGTGAGGGATGTCACTGTTCCCGGTGTGTGTGCTGCAGGCTGAAGGAGCTGCTGCCTACTGGTGTGAGGGATGTGACTGTTCCGGTGTGAGGGGTGTGACTGTTCTGGTGTGAGGAGTGTGACTGTTCCCTGGTGTGTGTGCTGCAGGCTGAAGGAGCTGCTGCCTACTGGTGTGAGGGGTGTGACTGTTCTGGTGTGAGGGATGTGACTGTTCTGGTATGAGGGATGTGACTGTTCCGGTGTGAGGGGTGTGACTGTTCTGGTGTGAGGGATGTCACTGTTCCCGGTGTGTGTGCTGCAGGCTGAAGGAGCTGCTGCCTACTGGTGTGAGGGATGTGACTGTTCCGGTGTGAGGGGTGTGACTGTTTTGGTGTAAGGGATGTCACTGTTCCCGGTGTGTGTGCTGCAGGCTGAAGGAGCTGCTGCCTACTGGTGTGAGGGATGTGACTGTTCTGGTGTGAGGAGTGTGACTGTTCCCCGGTGTGTGTGCTGTAGGCTGAAGGAGCTGCTGCCTACTGGTGTGAGGCGTGTGACTGTTCTGGTGTGAGGGATGTGACTGTTCCGGTGTGAGGGGTGTGACTGTTCTGGTGTGAGGGGTGTCACTGTTCCCGGTGTGTATGCTGCAGGCTGAAGGACCTGCTACATACTGGTATGAGGGATGTGACTGTTCAGGTGTGAGGGATGGGACTGCTCCCGGTGTGAGTGCTGCATGCTGAAGGAGCTGCTACCTACTTGTGTGAGGGATGTGACTGTTCCGGTGTGAGGGGTGTGACTGTTCCGGTGTGAGGGTGTGACTGTTCCCGGTGTGTGTGCTGCAGGCTGAAGGAGCTGCTACCTACTGGTGTGAGGGATGTGACTGTTCTGGTGTGAGGGATGGGACTGCTCCCGGTGTGAGTGCTGCAGGCTGAAGGAGCTGCTGCCTACTGGTGTGAGGGATGTGACTGTTCTGGTGTGAGGGGTGTGACTGTTCTGGTGTGAGGGATGTGACTGTTCCAGTGTGAGGGGTGTGACTGTTCCGGTGTGAGGGGTATGACTGTTCCCCGGTGTGTGTGCTGCAGGCTGAAGGAGCTGCTACCTACTGGTGTGAGGGGTGTGACTGTTCTGGTGTGAGGGATGGGACTGTTCCCTGGTGTGTGTGCTGCAGGCTGAAGGAGCTGCTGCCTACTGGTGTGAGGGATGTGACTGTTCCGGTGTGAGGGGTGTCACTGTTCTGGTGTGAGGGATGGGACTGCTCCCGGTGTGAGTGCTGCAGGCTGAAGGAGCTGCTGCCACTGGTGTGAGGGATGTGACTGTTCCGGTGTGAGGGGTGTGACTGTTCTGGTGTGAGGGAGTGTGACTGTTCCCCGGTGTGTGTGCTGCAGGCTGAAGGAGCTGCTGCCTACTGGTGTGAGGGGTGTGACTGTTCTGGTGTGAGGGATGTGACTGTTCTGGTATGAGGGATGGGACTGCTCCCGGTGTGAGTGCTGCAGGCTCAAGGAGCTGCTGCCTACTGGTGTGAGGGATGTGACTGTTCCGGTGTGAGGGGTGTGACTGTTCTGGTGTGAGGGATGTCACTTTTCCTCGGTGTGTGCTGCAGGCTGAAGGAGCTGCTGCCTACTGGTGTGAGGGATGTGACTGTTCCGGTGTGAGGGGTATGACTGTTCTGGTGTGAGGGATGTCACTGTTCCCGGTGTGTGTGCTGTAGGCTGAAGGAGCTGCTGCCTACTGGTGTGAGGGATGTTACTCTTCCGGTGTGAGGGGTGTGACTGTTCTGGTGTGAGGATTGTGACTCTTCCCGGGTGTGTGTGCTGTAGGGTGAAGGAGCTGCTGCCTACTGGTGTGAGGGGTGTGACTGTTCTGGTGTGAGGGATGTGACTGTTCTGGTATGAGGGATGGGACTGCTCCCGGTGTGAGTGCTGCAGGCTGAAGGAGCTGCTGCCTACTGGTGTGAGGGATGTGACTGTTCTGGTGTGAGGGGTGTGACTGTTTCCCGGTGTGTGTGCTGCAGGCTGAAGGAGCTGCTACCTACTGGTGTGAGGGATGTGACTGTTCTGGTGTGAGGGATGTGACTGTTCCGGTGTGAGGGGTGTGACTGTTCTGGTGTGAGGAGTGTGACTGTTCCCGGTGTGAGTGCTGCAGGCTGAAGGAGCTGCTGCCACTGGTGTGAGGGATGTGACTGTTCCAGTGTGAGGGGTGTGACTGTTCCGGTGTGAGGAGTGTGACTGTTCCCTGGTGTGTGTGCTGCAGGCTGAAGGAGCTGCTGCCTACTGGTGTGAGGGATGTGACTGTTCCGGTGTGAGGGGTGTGACTGTTCTGGTGTGAGGGGTGTGACTGTTCCCGGTGTGTGTGCTGCAGGCTGAAGGAGCTGCTGCCTACTGGTGTGAGGGATGTGACTGTTCCGGTGTGAGGGTGTGACTGTTCTGGTGTGAGGAGTGTGACTGTTCCCGGTGTGAGGGATGTGACTGTTCGGGTGTGAGGAGTGTGACTGTTCTGGTGTGAGGGGTGTGACTGTTCTGGTGTGAGGGATGTGACTGTTCTGGTGTGAGGGATGTGACTGTTCTGGTGTGAGGGGTGTGACTGTTCTGGTGTGAGGGGTGTGACTGTTCCCGGTGTGTATGCTGCAGGCTGAAGGAGCTGCTGCCTACTGGTGTGAGGGATGTGACTGTTCCGGTGTGAGGGGTGTGACTGTTCTGGTGTGAGGTGTGTCACTGTTCCCCGGTGTGTATGCTGCAGGCTGAAGGACCTGCTACCTAATGGTGTGAGGGGTGTGACTGTTCTGGTGTGAGGGGTGTCACTGTTTCCCGGTGTGTGTGCTGCAGGCTGAAGGAGCTGCTGCCTACTGGTGTGAGGGATGTGACCGTTCTGGTGTGAGGGATGTGACTGTTCCGGTGTGAGGGGTGTGACTGTTCCGGTGTGAGGGATGTCTCTGTTCCCTGGTGTGTGTGCTGCAGGCTGAAGGAGCTGCTGCCACTGGTGTGAGGGATGTTACTGTTCCTGTGTGAGGGATGTGACTGTTCTGGTATGAGGGATGTGACTGTTCTGGTGCGAGGGATGTCACTGTTCCGGTGTGAGGGATGTGACTGTTCTGGTGTGAGGGATGTGACTGTTCCGGTGTGAGGGATGGGACTGTTCCGGTGTGAGGGATGTGACTGTTCCGGTGTGAGGGATGTGGTTGTTCTGGTGTGAGGGGTGTGACTGTTCTGGTGTGAGGGATGGGACTGCTCCCCAGTGTGAGTGCTGCAGGCTGAAGGAGCTGCTGCCTTCTGGTGTGAGGGATGTGACTGTTCCGGTGTGAGGGGTGTGACTGTTCTGGTGTGAGGGATGGGACTGCTCCCCAGTGTGAGTGCTGCAGGCTGAAGGAGCTGCTGCCACTGGTGTGAGGGATGTGACTGTTCCAGTGTGAGGGGTGTGACTGTTCTGGTGTGAGGGATGTCACTGTTCCCCGGTGTGTGTGCTGCAGGCTGAAGGAGCTGCTGCCTACTGGTGTGAGGGATGTGACTGTTCCGGTGTGAGGGGTGTCGCTGTTCTGGTGTGAGGGATGGGACTGCTCCCGGTGTGAGTGCTGCAGGCTGAAGGAGCTGCTGCCACTGGTGTGAGGGATGTGACTGTTCCGGTGTGAGGGGTGTGACTGTTCTGGTGTGAGGGGTGTCACTGTTCCCCGGTGTGTATGCTGCAGGCTGAAGGACCTGCTACCTACTGGTGTGAGGGATGTGACGGTTCCGGTGTGAGGGGTGTGACTGTTCTGGTATGAGGGGTGTCACTGTTCCCCGGTGTGTATGCTGCAGGCTGAAGGAGCTGCTACCTACTGGTGTGAGGGATGTGACTGTTCTGGTGTGAGGGATGTGACTGTTCCGGTGTGAGGGGTGTCACTGTTCCCGGTGTGTGTGCTGCAGGCTGAAGGAGCTGCTGCCTACTGGTGTGAGGGATGTGACTGTTCCGGTGTGAGGGGTGTGACTGTTCCGGTGTGAGGGGTGTCACTGTTCCTCGGTGTGTATGCTGCAGGCTGAAGGAGCTGCTGCCTACTGGTGTGAGGGATGTGACTGTTCCGGTGTGAGGGGTGTGACTGTTCTGGTGTGAGGGATGGGACTGTTCCCTGCTGTGTATGCTGCAGGCTGAAGGAGCTGCTGCCTACTGGTGTGAGGTGTGTGACTGTTCTGGTGTGAGGGATGTGACTGTTCCGGTGTGAGGGGTGTGACTGTTCTGGTGTGAGGGCTGTGACTGTTCCGGTGTGAGGGGGTGTCACTGTTCCCGGTGTGTGTGCTGCAGGCTGAAGGAGCTGCTGCGTACGCGGCTGATTGAGTGCGGCTGGCGGGACCAGCTGAGGGCCGAGTGTAAGCAGGTGGTGCGGGAGCAGGGTCTGGAGAACGTCACCGTCGACGACCTGGTCACCGTCATCACGCCCAAGGGACGAGGTGAGGGAGAGCTCACAGCCAGGCCAAACAGACGAGGTGACCGTCATCACGCCCAAGGGACGAGGTGACCGTCATCACGCCCAAGGGGCGAGGTGGGGGAGAGCTCACAGCCAGACCAAAGGGACGAATCCCTCGCCGCGGGATGTACTAACTGGCTCAGGTATGTCTGGACTTTGTGGGTTACGCTACGTCCAAAGCACAAAATGGTCTATGAGAAAACAGACAATTGTGACGGGGCATTGGCATGAGACTAGGTCTGTCGAATATTTTCTTATCTATAGGATTACCATACTGCTGGCGATTTAGAATTGCTGTCAACTTCAGCCTGATTATTTCCGCTTTCAGGGCTAAGCTATTCTTAACCTGGTTCCGTTTCCACAAGAGCTTTGGAAACAGTTTCTAAATAGTAATATTTCATAAGTCGACACTGAACAAACTTGGAGTGAAATTATTTGATAGCTCGGGTTGAATAGTTTTCGGGAGCATAGTTTTGCAAGGAGCTTTGATATTATAATTGCTCATTGCGACCTTTCACCATCAAGAATTTATCCGTACCTTTCTAGCCTTATTGGGACCCCTTCGTAAAAGAAAGTAAGCACTTTTACAATGAATTTTGAACTGAGATAGCGGCCTTACAGAGCCGCCGAAACCCTCGGCTTCATACTTGACCTGTCCGAGCCCGGTTCGCGGTGAGCCCGTGTTCAGAACAGCACGCTGGCCCGGCGCCGCCCGGCCTCACGCTGCCGCCAGGCAAATGTGGCGAGCGGAGGCAAAGCAACACGCTCAGGAAACGCCAACCTCTTCAAAAGCTACGAGCTTTGGGGCAAACCAAGTCTGAAACCAGGGATTTGTATATGCTCTGCAGGGCCGGTGTCCCAGTTTAAATCTTGTTATGGTGTCGCATTCTGTCAAAGTACGTAGGCTCCGGTTGAGGCTGTAAAAAGGGCTGACTGTAGGCCCCTGGTGTCACCACACGTCTGGCGCTGATGTGGCTCCCCTCGGTCGGTAGCACTGGTGCCCGACTCCGTGAAGAAGGAGCTTCTGCAGCGCATCAAGACATTCCTGGCCCAACAGACCAGCCTGTGATGGTAGTGAACCGCGTGCCGAGATGTGCGGTGTACTGTAGCGCACGTGTGAAATTTGGGACACGCCACTGGCGGTGGATCGCGACTGTCTGATCGTAATTGTTTCACTGTGATGTCTGGGCTGCTTCTGTCGAAGAAGGAGAGAACTCAATTGTGTCTGTATTATGCTGTTCCGTGTAAATGGGCCAATGTCTCCGAAGTTTATGTCTGCACTCTTTTAGCGCGGCCTTTCACCTTTGATTCAAACCTGAGCAAAATCTGTAGAAATTCGTGTACGCTGTGCTGCTTGTTCTTCAATGAGTATGCTGATTGAGCTTGAGATTCTCTGATGTGGGCACTGATTCAAACCCTTGGCAACATCTCAGACTGACTGTTTGCATGATACGCAACACCAATGTCACCGGGAACAAGGATCGGCTTTGTAAGTGAAACCTGTCACCTGAAAGCGTACGACTCGGTGTAGTGAGCGGGTGTGTGGATGTTGCCATTGCACGGGACAGCTGGCATGTGTAATTGGCTTTTGTAACGTTCTTTGCTCTCGTCAGTGTTACCATGCTGGTGCCGCCGCATACTTGGGCGGTTGGTACGTGACGTAGGGGCTTCTGCCCCCTTTTTGTAATGTAACTCGCCCAGGTTAGTATGTTTCCGAAATTGCTGCCGTGATTTTTCTTAAAATAAATAAGACGATGTTTAAAGCCCCATTGGATTATAATGCAGTGTGAATGTTTTTATGATGTCGTCGTTCTTTCTCCTCGAGTCACATTCCCTATAATTAGCCCTTCGCTCTCAAGTATTAGTCAAAGTACTTCCAGCAATGAAGTGGAGTGCTGCATTGGTAATTAGGCCAGCCTCCTCAAGTGCACCTGTGTGATGAAGCTGCCGTGATACTAATCTGGTTTATGGCATCATTGGCCGCCCATGGTCCAAGTCAGTCGCGTACCATAGCGTAATGATACACAGTATAGCCGAATTTAAGTGACCTAGTCAATCACTCCAAGGTCAAACGACGAAATAAAGGTCAAATCTGGGCTATGCTTTGGACTTATCTCGAAATTCCAAGATAATCGAAGAGGAGCCGAGATCGTGGTGCTGTGTTTGAAAAACCCCCACCAGGGCGAAGATGGCTCATATGCCTACCGGGGCGGGTGTTAACACTCCCCTATGGTCGGTGATGCCCCCAGGGTGTATTTGCGCGGCTCCGTATCAGAGGCGCAGCTGTGGAATGTTCCGCACGGCCGATCAAGGCGCAGCTGTGGAATGTTGGCGACGCTCTCTGGCAGCCGAGCCGTCTCCGGAGTGGGATCGCTGCCCGCAATCGATGGCGCGCATCCACCCTGGCAACTGCACCTCCTGCCTCCCCTGGCTCTCGCTACCACCGCTGCATCGTGCATGTAATTGTAATGTACAGTCCATCGGTGCCGCCCCCGATCCATCTGTGCCTTCCCCAATCAATGCCAGCCTTGGCTTTATACGCCGCCCCCGCCCCCTCCGCGGTTCATCCGTGCCGCACCCATCACCGGTGTCGGCCCTTGCCTTGGCTTATTACATGGTTCAGATAATTCAAGTCTATCAGCGGTGTTCCGTGGCTCCACCTTGCCGCCCCTGTGAATCAGGGACGGCCCACGGTATTGCTTCCTGTCTTAGGTCATTGACCCTCCCCCGTTTGAATCAATCGTTTTCGCCCCTTGTGAGACAGGGCCACCCCTGGATTGTCTGCCCTCCAAGTCGCCCTTCTGACTGCGTATCGTCATCAATATTTATTTTTATTTGCCGCGAAACTTGATACGTGATTTACATGGTCAACATGGTTCTCAGTTCCCCAACAAGTGACGTTTTGACTAGTTGATACTATCTACTATTCATTATTCAGCTCAGTGACTCACAGCAAACGACGATAAAACCTGTGTGCCATCTTCGCTCCATAACTGTGAAGGAACTTCTCTGTCCTCGGAAGGCTCCCCTATGTCGTAATTATCTCGTCACTGTACTACGCCGAAAGCTAGTTGTATGATAACTTGACAGACTTATAGATCCTCTGCTTCGCTCTCTACCTTCTTGACATGGGAATACGACTCACCGACTTGGTTCTTCCAACTCGTTTGTGTTCGTTTTTGTTGAGATCCGGCCGCGCCCCGGGACCGGGTTTGCTGACGGCGGCTCCCCGCGTGGGTGCCTTACCGTCCCCGGTGTGCCCTCCCCTGCCGCCCTTTTTCTTGTCGGTGGGGGTGGGAAGTGAGCTGCGGCGGCTCCTCGTCCCCGCTGGAGGCGGATTCCTGCCCGGTGGTGTTTTGCTGCGTTGACCGCGGGTGCCGTGAGTTTGACCCCGACTTCCCGGAGGCGACCTCCGCGCTGGCGGCGCTGCTTTCTTGCCATCTTTACCGGGGGGCGTGTGGCGAGGATTCCTCTCCGGTGGCGTTTTCCTATCGGAGCCTCCGTTGCGAGAGGGCGCTCTGTCGGAGCCGGCCCTGCTCCTGGGTGGGCTCCTGATGGAGCCGACGCGGCTCCGCGGCGCCATCTTACCCAGCAGGCTCCTACCGCCTCCAGGCGCGGCTACTGAGTTGCGGCGGCGCGGTGCCGGCGGGGGCCGCGGCGTCGGCTCCAGAGGTCCAGCCACCGAGCCCCGCCGCCGGGATGCCAGCTCCGACTGGATCCGACTGCGCGGCGCCTGCTTCACTGGAGGTGTTACCGAGTTCCGCCGCGAGGTGGCAGGAGGGGGCGCCTCTGAGCCGCGCCGGCCGGCGCGGGCCTGACCTGTGACACAGCGGCGCTCGGTCATGCTGAGGTCTTGGCGTCATCTCAGTCTAGCGCTGACCTTATTTGGAAATCCCGGAAGTTATTCCCTATAATTTTCAGTGAAAAATTTTCACGGTTATCCTGCCTTTTGCCGGTGCTGCACTTCAGCCATTCATTTTGTAATTGTGTGCAGTTGAGGTCCGGATTAATCAAATAGAGGTTTATCTCGCGAGGCGAATCCCAACACGTTAACGTTCTCGCACCTTAAGTCAAACAGCACTCGATAGGGAGCAGGAGTCTGATATTGTTGCGTTAGCACACTCGAGGTGTTCCGTAGCCTTACCTTCCCAGCGTCTGTTTTGTACCTGTGGGGTTGCGTTTGTTGGCTGGGCACTCTTTGGTGAGGTGTTGGCGCCACCCTGCGTCGTAGGGCGGCGTGTTCTGGTGACACAGCGGGCAGTGGTTCCCGGCCGGACCCGACTTCGCCGCTGTCGGAGACGACAACACGGTCACGCGATGTGAACGCTGTAGAGGAGATCATAATTACGCACAGGGCCGAGTGAAACTATCCAGCAAAAAAAAAACTGTGAAGGAGTCCGTCTGAAGTGAGAAGCTCGAACGGAGCGCGCGCACTTACGAATGCACTGGTAGGAGCGGACGTGGTAGTCGTAGTCCTTGGCCGGGACAGCCTCCTGGCACCGCGTACAACATTTGAAGTCGCGATGATCCTTGCAATCTCCTGTGAAAACATTAGCTCAAGTCGGGCTGTTCTTTATCCTCCGGGGTTTGTCGCTAGATATCGGTGATACTGTGGCGAAAATCGGTTCGGACCAAACTCCTTGCAAGATAGATTTTAAACCAGCACATTTCCGGGCGTTCCAAATGCTTGAACTTGAGTTAACGTTTGACGGAAGTAACGTCTCTCGCAAAACACGGTATTTAGCACAAACCGGTATTTTCATAAGCATGACAAAACCGCCCGTAACAATACAGAGAGGCACCGAGACGCGCACCGGTGCAATCCCTCTCGTTCGTTAGGTAGCCATCGTCTGCAACGGACTCACTCAGCAGGTGTTCGGTGTAGGTCGCCACCTCCACCGCCTGCTTGCAGCGGGTACAGCGGGTCAGCATGGGGCACGACTTCCAGAAGTGGTACTCCATGCCCTCCTCCGTCTGAAACCGGTCACTCGCCTCCCCGCAGAACACGCACGTCCTGCCGACAGCCGGAGACGCTCAGAGCCCGAGCACTCTCCATGGCCAACTGCATTTTGTAATGGGCTGTTAAGAGTGTGGGGAGTATCAAGAAATATAGCGATAGTTTGACGAACTTTGAAGGTAATTGCAATATGTTGTTAGTGCCCGTCCAACATCGAGGACAGAAGACGCTGAGTTTTGCAGCTGGAATCCGTTTGTAAAAGTTGATGGATTCCGCAATGATGCATCGAAGGGTGCGATTATAAGTTCATAAGATGCTATTTGGCATGTCTCCTCAAATCCCTGATGTAAAATTGAGCAAATTCAGTGTAGTAAAATCATCGATTGAAAATTATCCACGCGCGAGTGAGCCACATCGTCGATTCTAATCCGCGGCTCACATGAAGACCGATAGCTTTCCGTCGATCTATTGTCTACTCCAAGATTCTGATAAATGGCTGTGCCTGAATATATGATTACACTGATTTTGCTCAATTTTGCATGCAGTATTCGAGTAGACAGGCCAAATAACAGCAACTTGGAATCCGTGTTTATCTGTTTTAAGTTGCTGAGATTTATTATCTGGTCTGTGCTGATTACTGGCATCTCGCATCATGATTTGCGCAAACAGACCGGAGTTGTCAGAGCGCACTGAAACGATGATGATGATAATAATAATGATAGGTATCACAGCATGGCAGCCGCTGCTCTACGATAGCTCTAATAAAAATAACTACGGTCGTTTCTTGTCTATGACTTTTGCGGTCCTGCCGTCAGTCTGTGCCCACTGACCTGTCCTCCTTATCAGTCTGTGCCCGCTCACCTGTCCTTGTCAGTCTGTACTCACCGATCTCTACTCGTCGTCCTCAGTACCCACTGACCTCTCCCCGTCGTCCTCAGTACCCACTGACCTCTCCTCGTCGTCCTCAGTACCCACTGACCTCTCCTCGTCGTCCTCAGTACCCACTGACCTCTCTTCGTCGTCAGTCCGTACCCACTGACCTCTCCCCGTCGTCCTCAGTACCCACTGACCTCTCCTCGTCGTCCTCAGTACCCACTGACCTCTCTTCGTCGTCAGCCAGTACCCACTGACCTCTCCTCGTCGTCCTCAGTACCCACTGACCTCTCTTCGTCGTCAGCCAGTACCCGCTGACCTCTCCTCGTCGTCCTCAGTACCCACTGACCTCTCCTCGTCGTCAGTCGGTACCCACTGACCTCTCCCCGTCGTCCTCAGTACCCACTGACCTCTCCTCGTCGTCCTCAGTACCCACTGACCTCTCTTCGTCGTCAGCCAGTACCCACTGACCTCTCCTCGTCGTCCTCAGTACCCACTGACCTCTCTTCGTCGTCAGCCAGTACCCACTGACCTCTCCTCGTCGTCCTCAGTACCCACTGACCTCTCTTCGTCGTCAGCCAGTACCCGCTGACCTCTCCTCGTCGTCCTCAGTACCCACTGACCTCTCTTCGTCGTCAGCCAGTACCCACTGACCTCTCCTCGTCGTCCTCAGTACCCACTGACCTCTCCCCGTCGTCCAGCCAGTACCCACTGACCTCTCCTCGTCGTCCTCAGTACCCACTGACCTCTCCCCGTCGTCCTCAGTACCCACTGACCTCTCCTCGTCGTCCTCAGTACCCACTGACCTCTCTTCGTCGTCAGCCAGTACCCACTGACCTCTCCTCGTCGTCCTCAGTACCCACTGACCTCTCTTCGTCGTCAGCCAGTACCCGCTGACCTCTCCTCGTCGTCCTCAGTACCCACTGACCTCTCTTCGTCGTCAGCCAGTACCCACTGACCTCTCCTCGTCGTCCTCAGTACCCACTGACCTCTCTTCGTCGTCAGCCAGTACCCACTGACCTCTCCTCGTCGTCCTCAGTACCCACTGACCTCTCTTCGTCGTCAGCCAGTACCCACTGACCTCTCCTCGTCGTCCTCAGTACCCACTGACTAAGAGACTAGACTAAGAGAACTGGAAAAATATGGTTTAAAATGTTTGGTTAATGATGCCACCTTTATTCGTGACGACACTGAGTCGAAGCTCGATGTAATTCTAGCATCTGATGCCATCTGCAGCACTAGACCTGAGCCCGTGTGTGTTGTAGAACCATGTGACTACACAAGTCACCACCGACGTGTTTGTCTTAACGTTAACGTGCCTCGAGCTAATGCTAAAGCTATGTATAAAACTAGTCGGAATTGGCGCGCCTTTGATTCTGATTCTTTCTTAGCAGATGTTCGTTCGACCGATTGGAACAACATTGTGAAACCAAGTGAAACTTGTGAACAGCAGTGGGATGCTTTTTCGTCCTCAATGACTAGAATTTTAGATATTCATGCTCCTTTGAGACAGTTTAGAGTGCATAATCCGTCGCCTGCTCCTGTTTCTGAGGAAACATTGGCCTTAATGGCGCAACGACGTGAGGCTAGACTAGAGAATGACCCGTCTTACCAGCAGTTGAATAATTTGGCCAAAAGGGCTATTCGAAAGGACTTACGAAACAATATCTCTCAGAGGGTTCGAAATTCTCCTCCGGGTAATTTGTACCGCAATCTAAGACATGTAATCGCTCCAAAACGTGGACCAGTGACTGAGCCAGATAATTTAAGTCCAGATGATCTAAACAAATATTTCACTTCAATAGGTAAAATCACGCGAGACGATATGGATACACGGTTTAGATGTTCAGGACGAGTGGCCCTCAGTACTCGCTTACCGAGGGTTAAATTCAGGCAGCCTTAGACTTACCCCAGTTACTTTGAGTGAACTGCAGAAAATTGTTTTCTTGATGCCGAACAAGAATTCTCTAATTCAAGATGATATACCGGTCAAAGTTGTTAAAATCAGTTTCCCTATAATCGGGCGTTTTTTTTGTTGCGTATTACTAACTCTAGTTTTGTTTCGGAAACGGTACCTCCAAATTGGAAGTCAGCGTTAGTCATTCCGCTGCATAAAAAAGGCGATCCATCTATCGCAGCTAACTTTAGACCGGTCACAACGATTCCCACTATTAGTAAAATTGTCGAGAAACTAGCATTGAATCAACTTTCGCAATATCTAAATCAACAGCACCTCCTGGATGATGATAAGCATGGGTTCAGATCTGGGCGTTCAACAGCTACAGCCCTTATCACCATAAGCGATGAAATTCTAAAAGCAATGGACCGTTCGGAAATTACTCTGCTCACCTTGATTGATTTGAGTCGACTTTTCGATGTGATTGACCACACAGCACTTTTGACAAAGTTCGAACTCTTGCAGATCTCTCCTGGTTGGTTTAAAAGCTATCTCGATGCCCATGTACAAAAAGTGAAAATCGGAGACGAAATTTCGGAACCCCTACCAATTGATATAGGCACTTTTCAGGGCACTTGTTTAGGCCCGATACTTGCAAACATCATGGGCAACGACCTATCTTGTCACGTTCCAGATTACTTAAACGGGTTTAGGATCCATTGTATTAGGTATGCAGATGATATCCAAATTGGTATCTCTAGGCCACGTGGACAAATATCGGACATGCTAGGAAGTTTAGAAAAAGTCTTAGATATACTGACCACCTGGTTCCAACAGAATGGCATGAAGATCAATGCTGGCAAGACAGAGGTGATTCTCTGTGGAGACCGCAGGCAACTGAGTTGCATACCGCAGCCGTTACGGGTCAACTTCATGGGTGAAGAAATTGTAAGCAAAAGTGTTGTTAGGAATTTAGGTGTTTACATGGACTGCCACTTATCATGGTCACAGCATGTAAAATTTGTGTCAGACCGATGTTTTGGAATTCTGATAGCCCTGTATCATGCCAGACAATTTCTACCTGTGGAGGTGCTCCCACGCATTATTGATTCTTTAGTGTTCTCTCATATCCGTTACTGTATTCAGGTTTATGGCAGCACAAATTCCGAATCCAAAGATAGAATCCAGAAAGTTTTCAATTTTGCTGCACGAGTTATATCCGGCAGAAGAAAATTTGATCATATTTAGGATGTCATTAAGGATTTGAAGTGGCTTGACGCCCGGGAGTACTTTGACTATTTTGATTTATGTCTGATGCATAGGTTGATCACTTCCGGTGAGCCCATGTCACTTGCCTCTTGCTTGCACTTTAATAGGGACCAATTAGAACGCGAAACAAGACAGTCAGGACATTTGGCATTGTCAAGACCACGAAACAACCATCGCAAAAGAAATTTCATTTACCGTGGATCTCTGCTCTTCAACACATCATGCATGACCCTCGGATCTCCTCACGAAATGATGTACGGATTGTTTAAAAAAGCTGTAAGGCAAATGTTGCTTGGGGAGTAGTCTTTCTTTTTAAGTGCACGGTACCGTGTTTACTTTTAGACATTTTAGTTTTTAGATTTTTACATGCATTTTTGCCATTGCTTTTATTGTAATGTGTATTGACGAGGTGTAGCAGCACTGATTTTCGATTTTGTGATGACAAGGACCTTTGAATAGCCCAACATGTGTGGAATGGTCTGCTTTTGTCAATACATACATACATACATACACTGACCTCTCCTCGTCGTCCTCAGTACCCACTGACCTCTCCTCGTCATCCTCAGTACCCACTGACCTCTCTTCGTCGTCAGCCAGTACCCACTGACCTCTCTTCGTCGTCAGCCAGTACCCACTGACCTCTCTTCGTCGTCAGCCAGTACCCACTGACCTCTCCTCGTCGTCCTCAGTACCCACTGACCTCTCTTCGTCATCAGCCAGTACCCACTGACCTCTCTTCCAGTACCCACTGACCTCTCTTCCAGTACCCACTGACCTCTCCTCGTGGTCAGCCAGCACCTACTGACCTCTCCTCGTCGTCCTCAGCAGTGGACGGTTGTTCCGCCTCGGCGGCGGCCTCCAGGGTAGAGGCGCGAATGGATCTGCTGAGGACGGGGTCGTCCGGTGTCTGAGCGCGTCCGTCCGAGCTCTCCGGGATGTCCCGCAACTCGGCCGGGGAGTCCAGCCGCAAGGAAGCCACCGTGCTCTTCTGGAAATCAATCACGCCAAATTTGGAATGTTCTGCGCCCTTAATGGCCCTGGCAGCCGGAGCGCCAAAAATCCCAACACACAAAACTGGTTGGTTCATAGTCACGAAAAGTCTAGCATGTCGATAGTTTTCGACTATTGGAAGTTTGGAGATTGGGAGTCAAGGTAAGGATCGTGCCCAGTGACCTGGCAACAGATTTTTCCTCGGAGGCTGCTCGGACTCAGATCTGGCTACGCCGGAGAGGGGGGTGAAAACTAGAGCTGTTGAGGCATTTCACCTGCAACGAATTCAGGAACAGGGGTGCGGTAGCGCAGTGGTTGGGGAGCTCGCATTCAACGTGGCCGACCGGGTTCAAGGCCCGGCGAATTCCCCCAATAAGGAGCGATCTGGCTCCCGAGAAACCCTTCCAATAACTAAAGAGTTGGCGATACCATATAATTCTGCTGGTTGGTGTATCAATAAGCCCTAAACGGTATTATTTATTTTGGAATATTTGCGTAAGTTAGCATTGACGAAGAAACGCGAAAATCATCGGCCAAGCGCAACAGTTTTGGGAACTTCCCCTGGCTCGTCAGTGGAGGGACACACTCCCTCTTCTGCTTTCAACGCGCGTGGTTATGGCACCTTCATACCACCTTCCAGCTAAGTTCTGGAATACAGAAATATAACAATATCTCATGAAAATAGGCAACCACCGTCCGTAAACATAACCAACATCATAATATTTGCTTAAGTTGAGCGAGCTTTCTGGTCCCAACAACACGTGAAAGCGGTCAACATCGCCTCCAGCGAGCATTAAGCAGCATCCGCCTCACCTTTCCATCCTGTCTGTCCAGCTCCGCGTACAGCGCCTTCACGGTGGAGTTGCTGTCCTTGCGGAGAGGTGGCAGCACCTGTCGCACAGCCTGCTTGTGCTCCGGGTACAGCAGCAGGATGAGGCGGGAGCCGGCGGAGCGCAGCTGCTCGCCCGGCTGCTCCACGGCGGAGAGACCGAACTCGGACAGGGCGCGGGTCGACTGCGGCCTGTAGCACGGCGGTCAGCTGGTGTCATAGAATCCACTTCCCCGATCGACCCTTGATGCCCCCTGAAATGGTAATGGTAGGTACCCCGCGATAAGATTTGGCGCACATCCGTCCCCAGGGGCGTAGCCAGGATTTCGCTCAGGGGGGGGCAGCGGCCCGAAAAGGGCCCCTGCGACAGCGCCAAAGGGGGCCCTGATGGGTAAAAAGGGCCCTGCTTGTTACGAATAGAGTGCTGAAGAGGGCTCAAGAGGGCCCTGTCTGGTATGAAATTTCAAATTTGGCCACAGAGCATAGTGAGAGCGAGCCGCGCCTCGCGCGGCCCGTGTCCTCAGGGGGGGACGGCTGTCCCTGCCTGCCGCCCCTCCCCTTGGCTACGCCCCTGTCCGTCCCTGATCGGAAGTCCTGGATCCGGCTATGTCTGGTGTTCTATCGCCTTACTCATGCTTTTTTAGTTGTATTGTTTTTTCTGATTGCCATCAATTATTTCTGGTTTCCTAGTTTTGCTCGTGCAATGGGCACACTATCAAAGAAGTGAGAATCGTTTGATGCTGATCAACGCCTTTTCCTACTCTCTCCGTCCCTTTACACTCGTCTGCCAACTCACCCGTCCTCCGTGACACCGTACTTGATCACGATCTTCTCCACCGTCTCGAACCTCGCCAAGGCAACTCTCGGCTGCACCGCTCCCCTTAGAGGTGCCGCCAGCGCAGCCGTCACCTGCCACATGTCGCGCGCATGCGCAGTAGCCGCCAGCTGCAGCAGACTCTCAGAGGCCATCGACTGCACGCGGGTGGCGTTTTCACCGAGCTTCCGCGTGAGCTCGGGCAGGGCGGCTTCCATCGTGTTGCCCAGCTCCCGGGTGGAGGTCCTGGCAGGCAAACGGCGCTCTAGCCCTGGGTTTGACTGGGAAAAGTTCATTTTTCCGTGAGGTGGTATCACCCCTGTCGACTTGCATGCACTTTATCTCGATGGATGTGATGAGTGATATATTTTAATTCAGAATACATTAAGAAACGATCCCTACATTGGAAAGCCAGGTAAAAGCACACGCATCTTATTATTAATGATTATCATCAACAGACGTGCGCCCACCGGCAGCTGAAGTCAGCTGTTAACATATAAATAACCCAACACCTCAACACATGCGCACACGCAAACATAAAAAACCAAAAGGTGTAAGAAACACAAATTACTAAAACCAGCATTCTACGAGTAAATTTAAACTATATTTTAGACATATTCCACTTTCAGCTTGGACCAGATTAGTGACATCACATTTTCAGTTCCTTCATGTATTTCAAAACGGGCGCTCTAAACATGCTAAAATTATCATTAAAAAATTAGCAGTTAATCATGGGCAAAAACTTGTTCCCAGATTTACAGACAGAGTAACCCCTCACATGCAAACCTTTAAAACCTCTGCGACTCCCTCAGCTGTATCACAAACCCTTGCATCAAAGAAACCTTGAAGGGCACGCCGTCTCCGATGTCCAGCTCGTTCAGCAGAGCTGCCCCGCGGTAGGCAAGTCGACGCCGGCCTGCCTCCGTCCGGATCCGCGGCAGGGACAGCTCCGCTGACTGGCGTGTTTCGTGGTTGTGGATGGTGTTGAGTGGCGGACCCCTGGTAAGTGGAGGAGTATATACCCCTAGTATGGCGGAGTGCCAGTGTGAAGAGTTTTTTGCAGGGAACAAACGGTGTGATGTGTTTGGCGTCCACCCACTTCAGCTGCTCTACAACGTTGGAAATGTCCATGCTTTCGGCGTCCGCTGTTAACCCTGGCGCAGAAGTGGGTCATTTTAATTTTGCGAATTTATGCGGGAGATTGCAAGCTTGGAAACTACCTTCCTGTTCGGGGACTCAAGTTCATCGTTTTGTGTTTGACGTGATGCTGTGATACCCTCCGCTGCTCCTATCTTACTCGTCTTATAATATCGGGGACGGTTCTAGCAGGCTCACCCGCCCCCATTAAGAAGTGTTAGTGAGGGTGTTAGTGTTGTGCTGTGTTGTGCGGGGTGAGGGTGCAAGAGGGCTCTCCGCCAGGCCCAATGGGACAGGGTGGATAGCCCACCGCCGTGGGAATAGAACCCGCGTTAATTCGTGCTATCCGTATCTAGACTTTCTTACCAGGCAGCGCAGCCCCGAAGTGCCTTGTAAGAGCGCCCAACTAAAGGCCAGGAAAAATGCTGCTGGAAAATGTGGACCGCAAGTGGTGTGTTTGGAGTCTCACCTGTGTTTGCTGGCGTGTTTGGAGTCCCACTTGTGTTTGCTGGTGTGTTTGGAGTCTCAGCTGTGTTTGCTGGCGTGTTTGGAGTCTCACTTGTGTTTGCTGGCGTGTCTGGAGTCTTACCTGTGTTTGCTGGCGTGTTTGGAGTCTCATCTGTATTTGCTGGCGTGTTTGGAGCCTCACCTGTTTGCTGGTGTGTTTGGAGTCTCACTTGTTTTTGCTGGCGTGTTTGGAGTCTCACCTGTTTGCTGGTGTGTTTGAAGTCTCACCTGTGTTTGCTGGCGTGTTTGGGGTCTCACCTGTGTTTGCTGGCGTGTCTGAGGTCTTACCTGTGTTTGCTGGCGTGTCTGGGGTCTTACCTTTGTTTGCTTGCGTGTTTGGGGTCTCACTTGTGTTTGCTGGTGTGTTTGGAGTCTCAGCTGTGTTTGCTAGCGTGTTTGGAGTCTCACTTATGTTTGCTGGCGTGTTTGGAGTCTCACCTGTTTGCTGGTGTGTTTGGAGTCTCAGCTGTGTTTGCTGGCGTGTTTGGAGTCTCACTTGTGTTTGCTGGCGTGTCTGGAGTCTTACCTGTGTTTGCTGGCGTGTTTGGAGTCTCATCTGTATTTGCTGGCGTGTTTGGAGCCTCACCTGTTTGCTGGTGTGTTTGGAGTCTCACTTGTTTTTGCTGGCGTGTTTGGAGTCTCAACTGTTTGCTGGTGTGTTTGAAGTCTCACCTGTGTTTGCTGGCGTGTTTGGGGTCTCACCTGTGTTTGCTGGCGTGTCTGAGGTCTTACCTGTGTTTGCTGGCGTGTCTGGGGTCTTACCTTTGTTTGCTTGCGTGTTTGGGGTCTCACTTGTGTTTGCTGGTGTGTTTGGAGTCTCAGCTGTGTTTGCTAGCGTGTTTGGAGTCTCACTTATGTTTGCTGGCGTGTTTGGAGTCTCACCTGTTTGCTGGCGTGTTTGAAGTCTCACCTGTGTTTGCTGGCGTGTTTGGGGCCTCACTTGTGTTTGCTGGCGTGTTTGGAGTCTCACCTGTTTGCTGGTGTGTTTGGAGTCCCACTTGTGTTTGCTGGCGTGTTTGGAGTCTCACCTGTTTGCTGGTGTGTTTGGAGTCCCACTTGTGTTTGCTGGCGTGTTTGGAGTCTCACCTGTTTGCTGGCGTGTTTGAAGTCCCATTTGTGTTTGCTGGCGTGTTTGGAGTCTCACCTGTTTGCTGGCGTGTTTGAAGTCTCACCTGTGTTTGCTGGCGTGTTTGGGGCCTCACTTGTGTTTGCTGGCGTGTTTGGAGTCTCACCTGTTTGCTGGTGTGTTTGGAGTCCCACTTGTGTTTGCTGGCGTGTTTGGAGTCTCACCTGTTTGCTGGCGTGTTTGAAGTCCCACTTGTGTTTGCTGGCGTGTTTGGAGTCTCACCTGTTTGCTGGTGTGTTTGAAGTCCCACTTGTGTTTGCTGGCGTGTTTGGAGTCCCACCTGTTTGCTGGCGTGTTTGAAGTCTCACCTGTGTTTGCTGGCGTGTTTGGGGCTTCACTTGTGTTTGCTGGCGTGTTTGGAGTCCCACCTGTTTGCTGGCGTGTTTGAAGTCTCACCTGTGTTTGCTGGTGTGTTTGGGGCCTCACTTGTGTTTGCTGGCGTGTTTGGAGTCTCACCTGTTTGCTGGTGTGTTTGGAGTCCCACTTGTGTTTGCTGGCGTGTTTGGAGTCTCACCTGTTTGCTGGCGTGTTTGAAGTCTCACCTGTGTTTGCTGGCGTGTTTGGGGCCTCACTTGTGTTTGCTGGCGTGTTTGGGGCCTCACTTGTGTTTGCTGGCGTGTTTGGGGCCTCACTTGTGTTTGCTGGCGTGTTTGGGGCCTCACTTGTGTTTGCTGGCGTGTTTGGGGCCTCACCTGTGTTTGCTGGCGTGTTTGGGGCCTCACTTGTGTTTGCTGGCGAAGGGCCCGGTGAGGTAGGCCAGCGTCTCCACGGCCTGCTGGCACACAGCGTACATCTTGTCCTTGAGGCCGCGCATCAGCAGGAAGGTGGCGGCGCGGGTCTTCTTGTCCGGCTTCACAGAGCCGTTGTCGTTTCGAAGGTCGGTTATCAGGGCTCGGAATCCCTCCTCCTTTTGGACGAAGTTTTTCGTGTAGAAATTCTCCACCTGGTGGGGGATTGTATAAACCGACCAGTTGCGCAGCTAAAGCTTCAGCGTGGGAGGGCACACCCCCTTCCGGGCAATCTGGGAAAAAGGACACTTTTCAAGGTGATTAAAATCTTTTTAGATCTTGATTTCTGTGCGCGAGGCAAGTTGTTAAGCTTTGAAGCAGGGGGCAATTCAGCGTAAATTGTAAAATAAGGAATGTTTATTAACATTTCCCGAAATGTCCTAGAAGTAGCCAAAACGCAGCCAGCCTTCGTATATATGAAGACAATTAAGCTGACCCATGGAGACATTATCAAATATCACCAGACAAATCCGTAAAGCCGGAGGTGCTTGCGACTTTATGTGAGCTAAGACAAGCTGAAGTAAAAAAATGTATCCATAACTCGACTGATTCTGCAGCGGACTTCAGATGGTCGTACAGCGACTAACGATTATCATAGAGGGAGCATCAGGCGTCTTCAATGAGAACCACATGACCAAATGTACGGATCGCGGCGTAATAGTATTTAAAACCGTACAGGTATATTTGCATTCATGGGTGGAAATCTGCGGGGGTTTAGGACCCCCTGGATTTGGGGTCCCTCATAGATTTTGCCTAGGGCTTGTGTTGCAGTGCTCTAGCGTTAACCAATCCTGAGCCCCCCCCATCGAGAAGAGATCTTCAGCCTTGTTTGCATTACTGGATGAATGTATGTACTACATACATACGTAAGGCATACGCATCCCCAAAACAGCATCATCCGACCTTATTTCAGATTTAGATCATCCGATTTCTCAGAATGCTTCTAATCTGGCCGTTTTACCGATCTCGTCGTGCTCTGTCTGTTTGTCTGTCTCGATTGGTCTGTCTGTCTGTCTGTCTGTCTGTCTGTCAGTCTGTCTGTTTTGTCCGGACAATGACTTCTGAAACATTGTGGAGCGATGGCCCCCTCATCCCAATACACCCGAGCCAATGTCTCTGAATCGAAATTTGATACCACTTTTGAAAAATTTTAGACGAAGTTTTCTGAGATCTGATTTCTATAATGGTTACCTTTCAAGCTAAAAACTTCAAATTTGTGTTTTCAGAAAGTCTCATGGGAAAACTTATAAAAATTGTGAGCTGCTGCGCCAATTTTTAGTTCATAAAAATTGGCCTTTTTGTATGCTTTGACGCATACAAAAAGGCAGCCGAGAAGTGTTAGCCATTTGTTTGAAATATCAGTTACCTGGAATTGCAGTTAGTCATTTTTCAGTTACCTGCAATTGCAGACCGAGGTTTGACCTGTCGTCTTTAGTCGGAGAATCCAGGCTGGCTGCACTGAGCACGCGATTGGTTCTGGGGAGCCACAGTCCTGGTGCTCCTTTCCCATGCAAGAGCACTAGCTGGGACAAGTTACGCAGTCAGTTGCGAGTGTCTTAATGTCAGCAGAGGAAAATGCATTGACTTCAGACCAAGTGTTCCCACACTCTTCAGGAGCTTCAGTTTGCGGAGGGGTATCCCGGCTGACCGCCGAGAGCACAGCACCGCCGTAGCAAGAACTAGGCAGCTATCTCCAGACCAGAGGTGCTACTTGGTCTTGCTGATTGGATGTGCTGATGTCCTACTTCTTGGCTCATCGTGGGTGACGTCAATGGGCACTACCTTGCCATGGATGTTGTCTGTTTAGATCCAGACAGGGCTGCGCGGCCATCCGTGCTACACGAGGGAAGGAGACCTGCCTGTCGGCACCTTCCAGAGGGACTGAACTACTAGGGCCATTAAGTGTAACATGCAACTTGGCATAAACGGATAAACAAGCAGGGTACATTTTCTCATCTCCACCGTTGTCGCCGAGGTCGCTCACCATTGGCTCTCCGAACACCTCGATGGCGAGGGCGGCGTCCTTCCTCTCAGCGTCCGTCAGCTTGCTGGAGGTTGGCGGAGGCGGCGCCCTGCTGCCCACGTCCCCGACGTTGATGCCCGCCATCAGCATACGCCTGTGGAAGCGGGTGTAGCAGGGCGGGAGTGAGGGCGGGTGGCCACACATAGCACTTATTAGCCCGTGGCACGGGTACTGCCGCCATATATGGGTCGATATAAGCGCCCAGGGGGTTTATTTTTCTCCTCTTTCTTAGTTGAAGAAATCATCTACAATCTTGCAGCTCTCATTTTATAGCAAATACTCCATTCCACTAAGGATGGATTTTGCAAGGTGTTTGATACTGTACCGATGAAGGGGCCTCGGAACCAATTGGTGCCAATATAATGAGATATATCCCGGACATGCCTCTAAGTGCCAAAGCCAAGTATCGTGAAGCATCGCCCCCTCCCCTCAACACGAAACGCGCTAAAAGCCCGTGCAGACACACCGGTGCACACTTCCATCAGGCAGGGCGCATGCGCGCTGACCCCGGTCAGCTGGTGCCGCTCGCCGGCCGTCTCACCCCGGCGAGTTTGGTGCGCGCTGTCAGAGTGGCGTCTCGGGCCGTGAGGCCGCCTCCTCTCGGGCGGTTTCGGGTTGGTGCCGCGGTGGCGGTTGAATTTTTGGTTGCGGTCTGTGCGCCGTCGCGGCGTGGTGCCCTCTGCGGGCCGTGGCGCACTGATGCTAGCCATGTACAGCGGCGTTCTGTCCAGCACAGCAGCGTACTTGGCGATGGGCTCCTGCCGGGTGCGGTAGATGGACGACCTCGGGGGCTGCCGCGGAGGGAGAGGGTGAAGCATCCCGGCCGGAGAGAGGAGCTCGGTAGGCCACAGCCGGCGGAGGCGGGTCCGGCTGCTTCCGAGGTGAAAGCTTCGGATGAGATTTCTCCCGCTGCGGAGGAGGATTCCTCCGCCTCGGAGGTGACTTCTCCCGCTTAGGAGTCGGTGCCTCTCGCTTTGGAGGCGTGGCGGGAGTGCGGAGCGGCGGAGGGGTGTGAGAGGTTTGCGGATGGGTGACGGCGGCGCCCGAGACAGCATCTCTGAGATGGGGCGTATTGGGGGTAGGGGGTCCGAGCTGGGGCGGGGTGGGGGCGGCGGCGACGGCGTTGGAGCCGGCGGCCGTTTCTTGCCGGGAGGAGGTGGTAACTCCAGGTTCAGCGACGCGTTGTTCTTGGGCTCGGTCTGAAAGCGTCATGGTCACTGTTAGCCTGCATCAACTTACAAATGATTTTCTACTTCAAGTTACTGAACCGCATATATTAAAGCTGTAAATTGAATAATCTAGGGCGCATTAAACGCCCGGACGTTTAAAATCGACAACGCTTGTAGTCACGTTTTGCTGCCTTAGACAGGGTAAGCCCAGATATGAATTACTGTGAAATTTTTAGGAAGGATTAAGGGTGCCACCTAGTGACCATTGTTCCTAATTTTATATATTTTATATGTACCCTGGGTTAACTTCATAAATCGCTTCCTTTTTAATCCAGTTGTGATCAAATACTGTTGTGATGACCCGAAAGCATCTGCATGATGAATTTCATGCGTCTTGGACATCACCTAGGGGTGTCAACCATGCGTCCAAATTTCCAGTTTTACGCTTTTGGACAATTTGGCGTTTATCATAAAATCTACTCCTTTTTAATTAGATCCAGCTGTAATCAAGTTATGCTGCATGCGCCTAAAGCACCTCTCTGGCAATTGTATTGTAAGTTATCAATTATCATCAGGATAAAACACAAACATTCTCAGCCATGAAGCTCTGATAAAGTAAAAACAGCTGTACCTTGCCAGACCCAGTGTGCTCAGCGGTACAGCATAGCTACAGGCTATGTAGTGCGGCACAGCTTTCACATAGGAAACGCAATGCGGTGCAGCATAACTACAGGACAGTGCAGTGGCGTAGCCAGGATTCGGCCAAGGGGGGTCTGACTACCTTCGGGGGCCCCCAGGCCGGGGGGCCCCTTAGTAGCCGGGATCATCTCCTATATTTGTCGTATAATATTTTGGCATTATAACATTTACACGACGGAAATTTTGCTGTGCTGTTTTAAGTGTTTGTTCGTATTTTGTTTATAGTTTGATTTTTCTTGATCCGACCCAGTGTTGGTAAATTTGGGCCAACAAATATTAAGGCTGGCCCATACCTATATGGCAGCGTGGATATAATAACGGCTTTGTGGCATATTTGGGGAAATTAAATGTTGCTGCGTTCATGATGTTAAACCTGACTCTACCTCAACTCACTCTGGTAATCAGGCATGAAGTTATGGAAGGTCAGTCGTTTTGATTACGAAGAAATGGTCTTCTACAGGAAATGATTATCAATTCTTTCCGGGTTTCGAATTCATGAAATCTTCAATCAGAAAATTTCCAAAGAAATGGAAAAAATGAATAATAATACAAGGGATATGGTAGTGTGTTCCGGACGTCATATAACGTATATTTCGCGGAAATATACTGATGGACTCACCACAGTTTCTTTCTTACCCTTGCTATGTTGTAAATGAGTAAATTGCCAAAACAGTAGGCGCCTGAGCTATCTATCGCCTTGGATCACTCTGTCATTGTTATTTTCAACCTTTTATACCTATTTTTTGGGATTATGCTCATCAATTTCTGTCATTGCCCTTGTTTGTCTGGTTTCCTACGAAAATATTTGAAAGTTGTTTATTTTAGAATAATTAGGATGGTAGTTATTGGGATTAAGCTAATAGATTGAAAATCAGCTGAAGTGCCAAATTCCCTGTTCGATTTGCTATTATGGATGCTAAAACTAGATTAATTGTTGCCTTTCCTTCGGTAATGGTGCCTGATCGACATGTTTCAATTTGTCTTTTTTGGTACGCAATGGGCATAGATACATTTTTCCGAGGCATATGATTTTCGAAAATCTTCTTTGAGCCTTGGATCTCAAGCGATATCTCTGGATTGTATTCTACAATCTAAAAGAAATGGAAAGGAAAAAGGACGCTCAATAAAAGGGATATAGGAGTGTGCTCCAGATGCTATATGAAACCTATTCCGTGGACGGTCCTACTGATGAAACCGCTCACTTACTCCTCCCTAGCCATTGTTTGGAGATCCCGGGGCTTGGGGAGGTGCGTACTTCCTTGGACTTTGGATCTCTGATAGGTGGACTTTGGGGAACTTTGTTCCTTGGACTTTGGGTCTTTGTAGAGGGCTTGTATTGCTATGCTTGTATTGCTTGTATTGTTAAGCCATCCAGGACCGCCACCCACCGCCCCCTCCCCCTGCCCTCTGGATCGAGCAGAGATCTCCAGGGGCCTAGCACTTCACATGGCGTCGAAACCAGTATCTGGGGACCCCCCGAAAACAACACCTTTCCCGCAAATCAGTACTTACGTCCCCCAAAACCAACATTTTGGGGTACCATGAGACTACCTACTGGAACCCCCTGGAACTTACTCTCATGGGGCCTGAGGATAACTCTGAGCCGGAGGGGAGGAAGGGGAGGAATGCTCGCTGAGACTAGCTGTCGGGGACACCTGAAAGCAGCCTCAGGGGACCCCTGAGACTAACTCCTGGAGACCTCGTGAGACTAATTGTCGGATCTCTGAGATTAGCTCTCCGGCCCTCCTTACAGTAGAACTGAAAGGTCCCCTGAAAATAACTCGGGCTTCCGAGATCAGTTCTTGGGGGATCTGAGACTAGCTCTGGGGCTGCCTAAGACCAACACTTGGCGGCACTCACAAGGTTAATTTCTGGCCCCTCTCCCGATTAGATCTCAGGGGGTCTCGGAGACTGATTCACGGTGCTTCTTGATCAAAATTGGGGGCCCTTGAGAATCTCTCGGGGCTCCTTAGATTAGTTATCGGCAGCACCTCTGGGACTAATCATCGGGCCCCCCAAATTTGCTCTGGGGGGGGCTGAGACTGATTCTCGGGGACATCCAGATTAGTTCTTGGGGATTCCCTGAGGCTGTCTCTGGGGTGGAGAGGGGGGACTGGGAATGACTTCCGACGGCCCTCTGAGACTAACCCTGGGGCGTCCCCTGAGACTAACACTCGAGGCGGGAGGTGTGGAAGCACCCCTGAGACTGAGTCTTTGGCACGGCACTCCTGAGACTGTCTCTCAGAAGTCCAGATTAGCCCTCAGATGCCTAAGGCTAACTCGGGGTCCGTGAGACCAAAATTCGGGAGCACCTCTGGGAATTACTCTCAAAGCCCCAAAATTAGCTCTCGGACGTTCCTGAGACTAACTCCCGGGAGCACTCTGAGACTAACTTTTGGGTGCTCCCTGAGATTGACTCTCGAGGCCCCTTCTGCAAAAACTCGGGGGCACAGCCTGAGGTTAAATCTCGAGGGTTCCCAAGATTACCCCTCGGGGGCCTCCTGAGACCAGCACTCTGCGGATCAAATGAGACTAGCTCTCGGACCCCCAGATTAACTCTCGGGGCCACCTGAAAGTAAATATTGACTTCTGAGAGAGACTCCGGTAAGACTATGGGCCCCCTGAGACCGAATCTCGGGGTTCCTCTAAGACTGACTCTCGGGGTCCCCTTGACCGACTCTTGGGGTTCTCTGAGACTGGCTCTCAAGGGGCCCCCCGAAATAGACTTTCGCTGGGCCCTGAGACCCACACTTTGAGGGCCCCTGGGACTAGCTCGGAGCCCCTGAGACTGACTCTCGGGGCTCCCTGATACCAATTTTTAGTGTCCCCTGAAACCAACTCTTAAGGCCCATGAGATAGAATCTCCGGGAGGGGGGGGTCCCCCGAGACCGACTCTCGGGGTCCCCTTTACCGACTCTTGGGGTTCTCTGAGACTGACTCTCACGGAGCCCCCTGAAATAGACTGTCGCGGGGCCCTGAGAACCACTCTCTGGGGGCCCCTGGGACTAGCTCGGCCCCCTGAGACCGACTCTCGGGACCCCCCTGAGACCGACTTTTGGGGTCCCCTGAGACCAACTCTCAAGGGCCCCCTGAAATCTACTTTCGGGGGGCTTTGAGACCGACTCTCAGGGCGGAGCCCTGAGGCCGACTTGGGACGCCCTGAGAAAGAATTTTCAGGGGCTTCTGAGACTGACTCTGGGGGCCCGTGATCAGAGAATCCTTTGCAGTGGTTCAGATTGGCCCAAGGGGGTCCTGGGACTCCTAGGACCCCTTGGCTACGCCACTGTATCCACAAATTCGGGGGCCCGCCGAGATCAGCATTTGGAGGCCCCTGAAATAATTGCTTCCCCCCGATACCAATACTCCGGAGCCCCTGGATACTGATGCGCGGGGCTCCTAAGACCAAGCTCGGGGTCCCACTTAGATCAGGCTTGGGGGAACCCTTAGGCCCAGGCTTGCACTTTTCTCAGAAGTAACTCGACACCGATGTTGGGGGGCCCAAAATCAACATTCGGAGCCCCCCCCCGAGACTAATGCTCGGTACATTCGAGCCCCCGAGCCCCTCGATGCCAATAATCGGGGGGCCCTGAGCCCAAGCCTGGGACCCCCTGAGG
Source organism: Lepas anatifera (assembly GCA_034440635.1). NCBI lineage: Eukaryota > Metazoa > Arthropoda > Thecostraca > Lepadidae > Lepas > Lepas anatifera. Next base: position 146,505 of record JAOTON010001774.1, on the reverse strand, counting down.
CCAAACTCTGGGTCCCATGAGGCCAATTCTCGTGCCTCACATAAGTCCCTCGATATCGATAGTCGGGGGGCACCCCCAAATCAATATTGCCCCACCCCCCACTTCCCGGGATCAATGTTCGGTACTCCGGAGCCATCGATACCGATGCTCGGGGGGATCCCTGAGACCAGCTCTGGGGCCCCATGAGAAAAAGCTCGGGGGCCCCCTGAGACCAAACTCGGAGGGCCCCTGAGACCAAGATAAAAGGCCCGTGAGACCAAGCTCAGGACTCCTGAGACCAAGCTCGGAAGGCCCGTGAGACCAAGCTCGGGGCCCCCTGATACCAAGCTTGGGGCCCCTGAGACCACGCTCGGGCCCCTGAGACCAAGCTTGGGGGCCTGACACCAAGCTCGAGGAGCCCCCTGAGACCAAGCTCGGGGGCCCCTGAGACCAAGATTGAAATGCCCGTGAGACTAAAGCTCGGGGGCCTATGTGACCAAGCTCGGGGGCCAATGTGACCAAGCTTGGGGGCCCTGAGACCGAGCTCGGGGCCCCCGAGATCAATGTTTGGTACTCTGGAACCCTCGATACCGATGATCGGGGCCCCCTGAGACCAAACTTGGAAAGCCCGTGAGACCAAGCTCGGAGGGGCCCTGAGAACAAGTTCGGGGGTCTCCTGAGACCATGCTCGGGGGGCCCCTGAGACCGAGCTCGGGAGCCCCCTGAGACCAAATTCGGAGGGCCCCCAAGACCAAGATCGAAAGGCCCCTGAGACTACGCTCGGGGGGCCCTTGACACCAAGCTTGGGGGCCTGGGATCAAGATTGAAAGACCAGTGAGACTAAGGCTCGGGGGACCCCCGAGAATAAGCTCGGGGGCCCTCTGAGACCGAGGTCAGCCCCCCCCCGAGATCAATGTTCGGTACTCTGGAGCCCTCGATACCGATGATCGGGGCCCCCCTGAGACCAAGCTCGGAAGGTCCGTGAGACCAAGCTCGAACGGTTCGTGAGATTAAGCACGGGGTCTTAGGACCAAGTTCGGAGATCCCTTGAGACCAAGCTCGGGAGGGCTCCTGAGACCAAGCTCGGGGGCCCCTGAGACCGAGCTCGGGGACCCCCTGAGACCAAGCTCAGGGGGCCCTCTGAGACCAAGCTCAGGGCCACCCCCCCCGAGATTAATGTTCGGTACTCTGGAGCCCTCGATACCGATGATCGGGGGCCCCCTGAGACCAAGCTCCGAAGGCCCGTGAGACCAAGCTCAGGGGCCCCTGAGACCAAGTTCGGGGGTCCCCTGAGACTAAGCTCGGGGGCCCCTGAGACCAAGCTCGGAGGCCACCTGAGACCGAGCTCGGGGCCCCTCAGACCAAGTTCAGGGGGGCCCCGAGACCAATGCTCAGTTTTTACAGTGCATAAGGTCAGCCCAAGGGGGGTCCGCGGACCCCAAGGACCCCCCTTGGCTACGCCACTGGGACAGTGTGATGCAAAGGAAGGGGCTTTGCATTTTTTAGGAATGCTTGAAATAGCTTGAATTAGGAATGCTTGAATTAGCAGTCTGTCCCAGAGGAAACTACAGTATGACATTTGCTTTGTTCACAAATTATTTCCAGTAGATTGGACTCCGCTTCGCTGCTTGGGGACAGCATGTGCCCCCACTGCATGTGTCCCAGCGGAGAACCAGGGTGGGGGCACCTCACCATTTCTCACACGTGGCGGTGTTTCGAGTTGAGACAGTAAGAAGAGGCTTGTTTCGCCGGGCGGTACTTGCTTTTAACGCACACGTCGGTTGCTGCCCCGAGGCGGATCATTTTAATTCGCCACATTCTAGTTTTAAGTCTAGTCTAATAAAATACGTGACAGATCATCTCTTTTAACATCATCCGTGTGCAGTGGCGTAGCCAAGGGGGGTCCTTGGGGTCCGCGGACCCCCCTTGGCCTGACCTTATGCACTGGAAAACACGAGCATTGGTCTCAGGGGCCCCCTGAGCTTGGCCTCAGGGGCCCTCCGAGCTCGATCTCAGGCCCCCGAGGTTGGTCTCAAGGGACCTCCGAGCTTGGTCTCAGGGGGCCCCCAAGCTTGGTCTTACGGGCCCCCTGATCTTGGTCTCAGGGGGCCCCCGAGCTCGGTCTCAGGGCCCCCGAGCTTGGTCTCAGGGAGCGCCCAAGCTTGGTCTCCGGGGCCCCCGAGCTTGGTCTCAGGGGGCCCCCGAGCTTGGTCTCACGGGCCTTCCGAGCTTGGTCTCAGGGGCCCCCGATCATCGGTATTGAGGACTCCAGAGTATCGAACATTGATTTCGGGAGGGCCCTGAGCTTGGTCTCAGGGGGCCCCGAGCTTTGTCTCAGGGGCCCCCGAGCTTGCTCTCATGGGACCTCCGAACTTGGTCTCAGGGGCCCCTGTTCATCGGTATCGGGACTCTAGGTAACCAGACATTGATCTCGGGGGCCCCCTGAGCTCGGTCTCAGGGACCCCCGATCTTGGTCTCAGGGTCCCCATAGCTTGGTCTCACGGGCCTCCTGAGCTTGGTCTCAGGGGGCCCCGAGCTCGGTCTCAGGGGGCCCCGAACTTGGTCTCAGGGCCCCTGAGCTTGGTCTCAAGAGACCTCCGAACTTGGTCTCAGGGGCTTTCCGAGCCTGGTCTCAGGGGCCCTCGATCATCGGTATCGAGGGCTCCAGAGTACCAAACATGGATCTCAGGGGCCCCCTGAGCTCGGTCTCAGGGGCCCCTGAGCTTAATCTCACGGAATTTTTGATCTTGGTCTCAGAGGCCTCCGAGCTTGGTCTTAGGGGTCCCCCGGGCTCAGTCTCAGGGGCCCCCGAGCTCGCTGTCAGGGCCCCCAGGTTGGTCTCAGGGGACCCCCGAACTTGGTCTCAGGGAACCCTGATCATCGGTATCGAGACTCTAGGGAACCAGACATTGTTCTCGGGGGCCCACTGAGCTCGGTTTCAGGGGCCCCCGAGTTTTAGTCTCACGGGCCTTTCGATCTTGGTTTCAGGGTCCCCCTAGCTTGGTCTCAGGGACCCTGAGCTTAGTCTCAGGGGACTTTCTATCTTGGTCTCAGGGGGCCCTCCGAGTTTGGTCTCAGAGGACCTCAGAGCTCAGTCTCAGGGGCCCCCGAGCTTTGTCTGAGGGGACCCCCGAACTTGGTCTCAGGGGGCCCCTGATCATCGGTGTCGATCTCTAGGGAACCAGACATTGTTCTGGGGGGGGCACTGAGCTCGGTCTCAGGGGCCCCCGAGCTTGGTCTCAGGGACCCCGAGCTTAAGTCTCACGGGCCTTTTGATCTTGGTCTCAGGGACCCCGAGCTGAGTCTCAGGGGCCTTTCTATCTTGGTCTCAGGGGGCCCTCCGAGTTTTGTCTCAGGGGGCCTCAGAGCTCGGTTTCAGGGCCCCCGAGCTTGGTCTCAGGGGACCCCCGAACTTGGTCTCAGGGGGCCTCTGATCATCGGTATCGAGACTCTAGGGAACCGGACATTGATCTCGGGGCCCCCTGAGCTCGGTCTCAGGGGCCCCCCGAGCTTGGTCTCAGGGACCCCCGAGCTTTAGTCTCACGGGCCTTTCGATCTTGGTATCAGGGTCCCCTAGCTTGGTCTCAGGACCCCGAGCTTAGTCTCAGGGGCCTTTCTATCTTGGTCTCAGGGGGCCCTCCGAGTTTTGTCTCAGGGGGCCTCAGAGCTCGGTCTCAGGGGCCCCCGAGCTTGGTCTCAGGGGACCCCCAAACTTGGTCTCAGGGGCTCCCGAGCTTGGTCTCACGGACCTTTCGATCTTGGTCTCAGGCGGCCCCTAGCTTGGACTCAGGGACCCCCGAGCTTAGCCTCAGGGACCTTTTTATCTTAGTCTCAGGGGACCCTCCGAGTTTGGTCTCAGGGGCCCCGAGCTTGGTTTCAGGGGCCCCGATCATCGGTATTTAAGGCTCCAGAGTACCGAACATTGATCTCAGGGGCCCCTGAGCTCGGTCTCAAGGGCCCCCGAGTTTGGTCTCAGGCCCCCCCGAGCTTTAGTCTCATGGGCCTTTCGATCTTGGTCTCAGGGGGCCCCGAGCTTGGTGTCACGAGGCCCTCCGAGTTTGGTACCAGGGGGCCCCCGAGCCTGGTCTCAGGCCCCCGAGCTTGGTCTCAGGGGCTCCTCGAGCTTGGTCTCAGGTCCCCCAAGCTTGGTCTCAGGGGCCCTGAGCTTGGTCTCACGGGTCTTTCGATCTTGGTCTTAGGGGGCCCCAGAGCTGGTCTCAGGGATCCCCCGAGCATTGGTATCGATGGCTCCGGAGCAGCGAACATTGATCTCGGGAAGTGGGGGGGGGACAATACTGATCTCGGGGTATCCCCCGGCTATCGATATCGAGGGGACTTATGAGCGAGGCCCGAGAATTGGCCCCATGGGACCCAGAGTTTGGTCTCAGGGGCCCAGGCTTGGGCTCAGGGTCCCCGAGCATTGGTATCGAGGGGCTCCAGAGTACCGAGCATTAGTCTCGGGGGCCTTCGAATGTTGATCTGGGCCCCCCCAAACAACGGTGTCGAGTTACTCCTGAGAAAAGTGCAAGCATAGGCCTAAGGATGCCCCCGAACCTGATCTAAGCGGAACCCCGAGCTTGGTCTTAGGAGCCCCGCGCATCAGTATCCAGGGGCTCCGGAGTATTGGTATCGGGGGGAGGGAGCAATGATTTCAGGGGCCTCCAAGCGCTGATCTCGGCGGGCCCCCGAATGTGTGGATGCAGTGGCGTAGCCAAGGGGTTCTAGGAGTCCGAGAACCCCCTTTGGGCCAATCTAAACCACTGCAAAGCATTCTCTGATCACGGGGCCCCCAGAATCAGTCTCAGAAGCCCCTGAAGATTCGTTCTCAGGGCGTCCCGAGTCGGCCTCAGGGCCCCGCCCTGAGGGTCAGTCTCAAGACCCCCAAAAGTAGATTTCAGGGGGTCCCTGAGAGTTAGTCTCAGGGGATCCCGAAAGTCGGTCTCAGGGGCCCCGAGGGTCGGTCTCAGGGGGCCGAGCTCGTCCTAGGGTCCCCAGAGAGTGGTTCTCAGGACCCCGCGACAGACTAGTTCAGGGGCTCCATGAGAGTCAGTCTCAGAGAACCCCAAGGGTCGGTCAAGGGGACCCTGAGAGTCAGTCTTAGAGGACCCCCGATATTCGGTCCCATACTCTTACGGGCGTCTCTCTCAGGAGTCAATATTTACTTTCAGGTGGCCCTGAGAGTTAATCTAGGGGTCCGAGAGCTAGTCTCATTTGATCCGCAGAGTGCTGATCTCAGGAGGCCCCTGAGGGGTAATCTTGGGAACCCTCGAGATTTAGCCTGAGACTGTGCCCCCCCCTAGTTGTTGCATAAGAGGCCCCGAGAGTCAATCTCAGGGAGCACCTAAAAGTTAGTCTCAGAGTGCTCCCAGGAGCTAGTCTCCGGTTCGTCCAAGAGCTAATTTTGGGGCTTTGAGAGTAATTCCCAGAGGTGCTTCCGAATTTTGGTCTCACGGCTCCGAGTTAGCCTTAGACCTCTGAGGGCTAATCTGGGCTTCCGAGAGGCAGTCTCGGCAGTGCCGTGCCAAATACTCAGTTTCAGGGGTGCTTCCACGCCTCCCTCCTCGAGTGTTAGTCTCAGGGGGCGACCCAGGGTTAGTCTCAGAGGGCTGTCGGAAGTCATTCCCAGCCCCCTCCCCCACCCCAAAGACAGCCTCAGAGGACCCCAAGAGCTAATCTGGATGGCCACGATAGTCAGTCTCAGCCCCCTCCAGAGTAAATCTGGGGGAGGGGGCCCAATAATTAGTCTCAGAGGTGCTGCCGAATAACTAATCTCAGGAGCCCCGAGAGATTCTCAGGGGCCCCCAGTTTTGATCAAGAGGCGCCGTGAATCAGTATCAGAGACTCCCTGAGATCTAATCGGGAGAGGGGCCGGAAATTAACCTTGTGAGTAGCGCCAAGTGTTGGTCTTAGGCAGCCCCAGAGCTAGTCTCAGGTCCCCCAAGAACTGATCTCGGAAACCCGAGTTATTTTCAGGGGACCTTTCAGTTCCAGTGTAAGGAGGGCCGGAGAGCTAATCTCAGAGATCCGACAATTAGTCTCACGAGGTCTCCAGTAGTTAGTCTCAGGGGTCCCCAGAAGCTGCCCTCAAGTGTCCCCAAAAGCTAGTCTCAGCGAGCATTCCTCTCCTTTCTCCCCCTCCCCTCAAAGTTATCCTCAGGGCCCCACGAGAGTAAGTTCCAGGGGGTCCCAGTAGGTAGTCTCATGGTACCCCCAAAATGCTGGTTTTGGGGGACGTAAGTACGGATTTGCGGGAAAAGTGTTGTTTTCGGGGGTCCCTGATACTGGTTTCGGCGCCGTGTCAAGTGCTAGGCCCCTGGAGATCTCTGCTCGACTCAGGAGTCAGGGGGGAGCGGTGGGTGATGGTCCTGGGTGGCTTAACACTGGCATAGCAGTACAAGCCCTGTACAAAGCCTATCAGAGACCTAAAGTCCAAGGAAGTACTCACCTCCCCAAGCCCCCGGGATCTCCAACCAATGGCTAGGGAGGAGTAAGTGAGCGGTTTCATTAGTAGGACTGTCCATGGAATAGGTTTTATATAGCATCTGGGGCACACTCATATATCCTTTTTATTGAGCGTCCTTTTTCCTTTCCGTTTCTTTTAGATTTTAGAATACAATCCAGAGATATCGCTTGAGATCCTAGGCTCAAAGAAGATTTCGAAAATCATATGCCTCGGAAAAATTTATGTATTCCCATTGCGTACCAAAAAAGACAAATTGAAACATATCGATCAGGCACCATTACTGAAGGAAAGGCAAAAATTAATATAATTTTAGCATCCATAATAGCAAATCGAACAGGGAATTTGGAACTTCAGCTGGTTTTCAATCTATTAGCTTAGTCCCAATAACTACCGTTCTAAATATTCTGAAATAAACAACTTTCAAATATTGTCGTAGGAAACCAGAAAAACAAGGAAAATGACACACATTGATGAGCATAATCCCAAAAAGAAAAATAGGTATGCAAGGTTTAAAATAACAATGACAGAGTAATCCAAGGCGATACTTATCTCAGGGGCCTATTGTTTTGGTAATTTGCTCATTTACAACATAGCAAGGGTAAGAAAGTAACTGTGGTGAATTCATCAGGATCTTTCCGCGAAATAGACGTTATATGACGTCCGGAATACACCACCATCCACCATATCCCTTGTATTTTTATTCATTTTTTCCATTTCTTTGGAAACTTTCTGATTAAAGAGTTCATTAATTCGACACCCGGAAAAAATTGGTAATCATTTTCCGTAGAAGACCATTTATTCGTACTCAAAACGACTGACCTTCAATGACTTCATAGCTGATTACCAGAGTAAATTGAGGTAAAGTCAGGTTTAACATCATGCACGCAGCAACATGTGATTTCCCGAAATGTGCCACAAAACTGTTATTATAGCCACGCTGTCATATAGGTATGGGCCAGCCTTAATATTTGGTGACCTAAACTTACCAACACTTGGTCGGATCGAGAAAAATAGTCCTATAAACAAAATAATAACAAACACTTAAAAATGGATATAAAAATTTCCGTCGTGTAAATGTTATAATGCCAAAATATTATACGACATATATAGGAGATGGGCCCCGACTACTAAGGGGCCCCCGGCCTGGGGGCCCCCGACGGTAGTCGGACCCCCTTGGCCGAATCCTGGCTACGCCACTGTCCGTGTGTTTTATAATTCATTCGTCGAATAAATTATATCGACGAATAAAATCTGAAGTACTGCAGCGTGATCTGGGCAGTTGCGGCCAAATCTCACGGCGTGCGAGCTGATCGAGTGCAGCACAAGTTCCTTCTATGGCTAAATCATCACACAATCAGACCATGCTTATCATTGTCCTATGGCGCTCTCATGCATCATTTTGGCGTAAAATCTCTTAGATCTCGAAGAATTCAACACGATCTGCTCTTTCTAAAAAACATTTATTGTGGAAAAATAGACTTTGAAATTTTGTTAAGTAAATTTCGTCTACACGTGCCATCTCGATCAACTCGCACGCGTCATCTTTTCGCGGAGCGGCGCGGGCGCGTGAACACTGTGGGCCATGGGCTTTTGTGTCGGATCCCGCGGGCAAGAATGCCTTCTTATCATGTTCCGGTTCCGACCTATTTGTAATTTTTTAGCAGTTTTAAAGTCAATGTTTTAACATATATCCGTTCACCCCATGTACTTGCTGCGAGCTAGCGCTATCGCCGCAGCAGGTAATTTTTAGACCATGTATTTTCTCTAGCTTTTAATTCATGTTTTGCCAGTATCATTTATACTCGTGGAGGAACATCCCAACCGAGAGTGATGCATTTTATTGCTCTCATGTGAGATGCGTGTCATTTACTGGAAGCATATCGTGTTTATTTTTAGACTCTGACTTCGCCTATAAATGGATATGCATCTGTTGGCGATGTGAATAAATAAATAAAATAAATGAACTGGATAAGCCGTTCTTTTATTTTATATTTGGTATTTTACTTTAAATATATTATATTATATTATATTATATAATATATATATATATATATATATATTATTAATATACTTGATATTTTATTTTATTTCATTATATGACCATACTTTTACCGTTTTGAATGTGATATACCTTATATTTGTAGTCATTGGGTACCTTTACCACCAACATGAGATATGTCATTGTAAATACTCATCCAGTGTTTTTTATGTCCATGACCTCAGCTATAATTGGGTCATATACCTGTTGCTGATCTAACTGAATGAATACAAATTAACTCCGAGTGGGTGCTTTTAACAGGGCAATTTCATACTTTACTGGTAAGGTGTCTGCATGCATGCCCGCAGTGCATTCAATCGGTAAGCTATAGGCTAAATTTATTATCTGTGATTTACACCATGGCGAAACAGGGGATATCTCAAAGACCGCTGAGGGGTGGTGTTGAGCGTCAGTTTGTGATGGGTGCCACTGGTGTGGGAGCACTTACTTTTGCCCCTTAAAACTGTCTACAGAAAATTTGCACAACAGTACAACAGTTGTACACAGTACAACATTTCGAATAGCTGTCACCATCAACTGGATTATGACATTGAGTGCGAATGACACTTTTTCACCACTTCACAGGAGAAAAATGCGTGTGGTTGTATTGGTATCTCTTAGTGGCCGAATACGGCATGGGTCTTAAAATAACAGTGAATGAATACATTTTATGAACATAGATATGGGAGACAGTTTGTTCACGTGATTGTACCATTTGGACGTGTGCGTTGTAAGCTGGTTTGCTCCGGATCGTTGTAAGCAGGGGTGTGGATTTGCGAACATCATTGGGGGTGCCCAAAGTTGAAGAAGGAAAATTTTAATGACCACCATATGAAATCAGATAGCATAATATTATCTTTGCTTTAGCCATCACACAGTCCTTTTGAATCCTGAAAGTGATGAACAATTAAACTTAAACTGTATTATAACACTGGCTCGATATCTCATCCCGGGTGCCCCGACAGCCCCAAAGAGATGTAAATTTACAGTTTTGCATGGTACCGCTGATTAAAATCCACGCAACGACCCACTACTGTTTTATTTAGAGACCGTTCAGCTACCCTTTCCCTTGACAAGTGCAGTGCTTTAAAAATTTTGCAATTCGATTTGAAACATTTTGAACATACTACAAAATCCAGCCGTTAAAATGTCTCCGGCTCAAATTAATTTAATTAACGTTAACGATAAAGGTAAAGCTACACACTGACAAATTTCATATTAAATATATTAAAAATCAAACACACGGACGCGCAGGGGCGCAGCCAGAGCTTTGGTATGGGGGGCACACCAACTTTGAGGGGCACCCCGGGGAAAAAGGTCACTTTTTAACGTAACCTAAAAAAACTTACTATATCTTTGTTTATGTTATTTTTGCGCATCTTTGGTTCAATAAAAATGCAAATAAATCGTTGAAGGAGAAGGAAAACGCGATTAAAACCGAAAAAAGGAAAAATATCACCAAAATGTCATGGAAGTAGCCAAAACACGACTGTTTTGGAAAAAAATTAAGGACAAATCAGCCCACTCATGCAAGCACGTAACATCAGAGAAATCCCCAAGCATGTGATATCTGTTACAATGTGCAGGTTAAGGCATATTGGAGTCGAAAATTCATTTGTTATGCCCACCGGTTTTGTCGTGACGAGTGAGCCCTCGCTGAACGCGGATTAAGTTCCTTTCCTCCCACAATCGCCGTGAGACGAGGAGTGGCATAGTGTCTTTGGAAGAACACATTTTTGCTGCCGGGAAAATTTGGGAGATACCTTTTGAACGCGTTCGTTAAGTTCCATATTCTCAAGGATCGGTCCCAGTTAGGAGTAAATAAAAGGTGAACAGGCCCGTGGTTTGGATGAGGACGGTGTGACAGGGCTGAAAATTGTGAAAACTAGTTCTTCATTTAAATTAATTAGTCGAAATCCTGGTTTAGGGGACTGTGCTCTGAGCTCAAGGGCACATGCCTTTTTATCACCCTTTCCCAGAATCCACCAGTATAATAAGCAATTTATATAACCTGGGGTGCCTAGGTATCACAAGCCGTTTTAGAGATTCCTCATTCCTCGTTAGCTCTGTTTTACAAGGGGAGTTTCCATTGTGTTTTTATCTCCCATCTATTCAAGACCAGCTCTGGGGCCCCTAAGTGTGGATCAGAGGCCTCCAGAGCAGCTTCCCCCATCCCCCAGTAGTGCCTCCAGGGACTAGACTAGCTCAGTGACCCCGCCCCGAGATGATGGGAGTTGGCCTTGTGTTCTTATTATCTGTCTATTTAAGACCACCTCAGGGGCCCCTGATGTAGATCAGGGCCACATAGCAGCTCATGCTTCACCCAGGGACTAGACTAGCTCATTGGTCCCATAGATGAAGTCATCAGACTAGCTCAATGGGCCACAGATAGGCTCATAGGGCCTTAAACCAGTTCAAGAAGCCCCAGATCAGTTTAAGGCACCAGATCACCTCAGGGGCCTCAAGCCAACTTAAGGGGCTCCCACAAGCTCAGTGCCCAGACCAGCTCAGGGTAACCTCAGAACCTAGATCCGCTCTTGGGCCCCAGATCAGCTCTTGGGGCCCCAGATAAGTTCAGGGGCCTCAAGTCAGGTCAGGGGGCAAGATCAAGCCAGGGCCACTAAATCAGCTCAGGAATCCCTCACCAGCTCGGGGCCCAAGCAGTTCAAAAGCCCCAGAGCTGCTCAGGGAACACCAGATCGGCCCATAGGGCACCAGATCAGCCTCGGGGACAAACAATCAGATCAGTGGTCCCCGACCAACTCGGGGCCCAGATCAGCTCGGGGATACCAGATCAAGTCAGGAGGCACTTAATCAGCTCAGGAGACCCATACCATCTCAGGGGCCCTCACCAACCCCTGTGGGCCCAGCTCAGCTCAGAGCCTGGAAGCTGCTCAGGAAATCACGTAATCAACCCAGGAGGCCCGGGTCAGCTTAAATGGCACCAAATTAGCCATGGGGCACCAGACTAGCTCAAAGGGAATAAGATGGGCTCAGGAGACACACTGATGATTCAGCAGGCACCAGATCGACTCAGGGGGCATTAGTTAAGTTCAGGAGGCAGTATATCTGCTCTGGGTGCACCAGATCGATCAGCGCAGGGGGCAAGTTCAAGTCAGGGGCACTAAATCAGCTCAGGGATCCCTCGCCAGCTCGGGGCCCAATCAGTTCAAAAGCCCCAGAGCTGCTCAGGGGACACCAGATGCACATAGGGCACCAGATCAGCTTCGGGGACAAACAATCAGATCAGTGGTCCGCGACCAGCTCGGGAATACCAGATCAAGTCAGGAGGCACTTAATTAGCTCAGGAGCCCCATACCATTTCAGGGGCCCTCATCAGCCTCTGTGGGCCCGGCTCAGCTCAGGGCTTTAGAGCTGCTCATGAAATCACGTAAGGAGGCCCAGATCAGCTTAAAGGGCACCAGATTAGCTCAGCGGGCACTAGACTAGCTCCGAGGGCATTATATGGGCTCAGGAGGCACCAGATAGACTCAGGGGCATTAGGGTGTCCCAAAAATACCACTTTTTCGTCTGTGCAAGCTTGCCGGTTGACACCGCATTCTCCTTTGAGTTAATAATGAGCATGCAAAATTTGGATTCGATCCTTTGAGGTTTGGTCCCCCCCCCGCCCCCCAAAACTGGTGAAAATCGAAAATCGTTGAATTGCCTCGAAAATGGGTTCATTCGAAAGCTTAAGACAGAGGAAAACATATTTCCCTCATACAAATTGATGTAAAACCACTTCTTCATCGTTTTAGAGAGCTAAGAAGTTCCGAATTGTGGTATCACTGGCCAGAGGCGGATCTAATAAACTTTTTTTGGGGGGTAACATGAGCAAAATAGGAAAACAGTGTCTTTTTCAAGAAAATAGACCACAATTGGCCAAAGCGCGTAGAGTTTTATCACTTTTAAGGGGATGGCTGGATTGGTTTTCCTTGCATCCGCTACTGGTATGGACATGACAAATTATAAATTGTACCTCGCCTGATTTCGGGAAACAAAGCCATTTGCGGCATCACTACGGATATAAGTGCATGGTACCATTGCGACCGTTGGAATGAATATTCCATGTGTTCGTTCCTTTACAGAGTTGTCGTGTCATGAGTAATTTGCCTTTAATGTTGAAGCGGTCTTCCTGAAGCAAATTGTACGATGCCTTCAGCATACTCGAAGAAAAGATCCAATGATGAAGAAGAGACAAGTCAGCAACGAGAAAAACATGCAGGCCGACCTCTGAAGTACTAATTTACACCGTTGTGACCGTTAGAAGAAATATACCATGTTTTTGTTCCTTTACAGAATTGTCGTGTCAGGAGTAATTAAGGTGTCCCAAAAATACCACTTTTTCGTCTGTGCAAGCTTGCCAGTTGACACCGCATTCTCCTTTGAGTTAATAATGAGCATGCAAAATTTTGAATCGATGCTTTGAGGTTTGGTCTCCCCGCCCCCCCTTAAACTGATGAAAATGGACAACCGTTGTATTGGCTTGAAAATTGGTTTATATGAAAGCTTATGACAGCAAAACCTATTTCCCTCATTCAAATTGATGTAAAACCACTTCTTGATGCTTTTATGGAGCTAAGAAGTTTCGAATTGCGAGATCACTGGCCAGAGGCGGATCTTATAAACTTTTTTGGGGGTATCGCGGGAAATGTGGGGAAAATTATTGTTTTTTCAAGAAAATGGACCAGAATCATCACAGTCTGTACAATTTAACCGCTTTCAAGGGCATAGCTAGATTGCTTTTTCCTGGGACTGTGAATGGCATGGAAAGTGGGCGTTCATTGCACAAATATGATTGTTTCATTTTTTTTCGCAACCGATTGGTGCAGTCAAAACGGCACACCACTATCATCAAGCCAATGGCTTTAATGTGTTTATTCGGAAGCCCATGAATGGAAAGGAAACTTGTTCTCAGACAAAATGTTGTTAGACTGCTCCTTCTAGTTCTATATTAATATTTTTCACGTGCACGCCATCCAGCTCTTTTTCGAGATCGGCGCTTGGAGACGGTGTGCGCAGGCTACTGTCAGTTCCGAGCCCTCATGTCACCTTCACGGGCAACGTCGGTGTAGTCCATGATGTATTTTCACCGATCGCTTCGTTTGTGACTGCTAGATTTTCCATGAAAGCGTTCATACAGATGAAGTCTGTATCACTCGCCGATTCCTGGGTGGTAAGCACTGGTTGCTGACGTTCATCCACCTGAATGCCAGCCAGGAGTGCGGTCGGACGAAGTCACAGAGCCTCAGCTTATCTGCTCCTGACAACATCGGCTTTCCCTGTGCCAATGTTCCTGGCTATGTGACTGTCAGGGAGTGCAGCTGCTACCTCTGCATTTTCATCTGTTGACACACCCTCACCAAACAACCAGAGGACGGCGTTTTCCTCCGTGAGATGCCAGGGTTGACGCATGATAGAGCACTGTGTGGCTTTCGCAGCACTTGGTAGCTGCCCTGAATAGGTCTTCATGTCCTGGAACAGCCTGAGGTCAAGCCGTGGAGTTCCCGCAGTCAGTAGGGCCTGCAAGAAGTATGGGTCATGAAAGAGGGCGATTAGCCCTGAAATCTGCTTGACTTGAAGGTGCTCGGCGGGGACCATGGAGAGCTTGTCGAAGAGTATCACCAGAAAAACAACAACAAAGAACAGCGTGAGCAGAAAATATTTGATCTAATTCTAGGATTAGGCACCTGGTGTTGATTCATGAAGAAACTGAAGTCCTCTTGCGAAGAAGGATTGTTGTTAGACCTCATGATCATTTGCAGGTTTCTTAAGAACTTGTCACTGTTACCATGAAAATAATAACCGACTGCCATGAGCTGGCGATGAAATTAATAGAGCTGGCGCTGAAATGGAAGTTTTTCTCGATTCAGATTTCAGTATTACTTTAACCACACGCCTAGCGTATGCATGACACATTTTTACAGCTGCTGTAAACAGTATTGCAGGGCACTCGAACGGTGACTTATATCGCCTGGACCTCTAAAGCGATCTATCCAGCTAGTTAGTGCTTCGTTGCACTAGGCTCTTGTATGCGGAGGGCTCGGTACCTTTGGAGGATTTTACGCTTGGTCGGTAGCTGATTGGCAGGCAGCTGAAGGGATTTACCAACAAGGTCATCTCATCGTTTCAATTGATGCCTGGACTACTTCAGAGGTCAGTCTGCATGTTTTTTTCCGTCGCTGACTTCTCCCTTCTTCATCATTGGATCTTTTCTTCGAGTATGCTGAAGGCATCGTACAATTTGCTTCAGGTAGACTGCTTCAACATTAAATGCAAATTAGTCATGACACGACAACTCTGTAAAGGAACGAAAACATGGAATATTCATTCTAACGGTCGCAATGGTACTATGCACTTATATCCGTAGTGATGCAGCAAATGGCTTTGTTTCTCGAAATCAGGCGAAGTACAATATATAATTTGTCATGTCCATACCAGTGGCGGATGCAAGGAAAACCAATCCAGCCATCCCCTTAAAAGTGATAAACTCTACTCGCTTTGGCCAATTGTGGTCTATTTTCTTGAAAAACAAGACACTGTTTTCCCATTTTGCTCATGTTACCCCCAAAAAAGTTTATTAGATCCGCCTCTGGCCAGTGATACCACAATTCAGAACTTCTTAGCTCTCTAAAACGATGAAGAAGTGGTTTTACATCAATTTGTATGAGGGAAATATGTTTTCCTTTGTCATAAGCTTTCGAATGAACCCATTTTCGAGCCGATTCAACGATTTTCGATTTTCACCAGTTTTGTGGGGGCGGGGGGGACCAAACCTCAAAGGATCGAATCCAAATTTTGCATGCTCATTATTAACTCAAAGGAGAATGCGGTGTCAACCGGCAAGCTTGCACAGACGAAAAAGTGGTATTTTGGGACACTCTAAGGGGCATTAGTGCAGCTCAGGTGGCACCAAATCGATCCGCTCGGGGGCCAGATCAGCTCCCAGCCCCCCAGACTATGGCAGGAGCCTAAATCAGCTCAGGGATCAACATAACAGCTCAGAGGACACAAGGTGGGCTCAGGGTCCACCAAACCAGCTCAGGGGGCACCAGGCCATCTGAGGAGACATCAATAATCAGCTGAGGGGGCACCTAATCAGCTGAAGAGGCACCATATTGACTTAGGAGACAGAATCAACTTGGGGAGGCATGAGATCAGCTCGGAGGCCCGAATCAGCTCAAGGGGCACTAAATCAGCTAGTAGGGCACCAAATAAGCTCGGAGGCAGTAGACTAACTCAGAGGGCATTATATAGGTTCAGGAGGCACAATTATTTGCTCAGTGGGGCACTCGATTGACTCAGGGGCACCAGATCAGCTTAGAGGGCAAGTAATCAGCTCAAGGGCCAAGACTAGCTGAGAGGCCACGAGATGAGCTCAAGGAGCACCAGATTAGCTTCACCCGTACGATTATTGGCGACGATGAGGCATTAGGTGGACACATACTAGGTGCCCATACTCTTCCCGGGTGCATGGAAAGGCGACAGAATGCCCTAGCTGACCGAAAAAGGTATTAAGTTGTCCAACGATAGTTTCGATCGCTACATGCAGTCCAGTTACATCTGGGTTCAACGGCTTAGGGCACTAAATTTCGAGCGGCACGGCCCAAATTGGGTACACCACCTGGCAATCAAAAGGGCACCCCGGCAGTGATGGGGGGGCACGTGCCCCATGTGCCCCTGACTGCACCCCTGGACAGTAGATCAACTATATGAATCATAATATCAAATATATGAATAACTATATGAATCAGGGGGCCCGGATCAGCTCAAGGAGCACTAAAACAGCTAAAAGGACACCAGGCAAGCTCGGAGGCATCAAACTAACTCAGAAAGTATTATATAGGTTCACAAGGCACACTTATTTTCTCAGGGGGCACCAGATTGACTATGAGGGCACCAGATCAGCTCAGAGGGCACATGATCAGCTCCAGGGGGCACCAGATGAGCTCAACCCGTACGATTATTGGCGAAGATGAGGCATTATCTGGAAACGGATTACGTGCCTATACTCTTCCCAGGTGCTTGGAAAGGCGACAGAATGCTTTAGCTGACCAAAAAGGCACTTAATTGTTATACAGTAGTTGAAATCGCTAAATGCGGTCTAGTTCCATCTGCGTTCAACGGCGTAGGGCACTAAATTTCGAGCGGCACGGCCAAAAGGGGGTGCACCACCTGGCAATCAAAAGGGCACCCGGCACCGATGGGGGCACGTGCCACCTGTGCCCCCTGGCTGCGGCCCTGGGCAGTAGATAAACTACGGGAGGCAGTAAATAAGTTCAGGGGGCCCGGATCAGCTCAAGGGGCACTAAAATAGCTAATAGGGCACCAGGCAAGCTCGGAGGCATCAGACTAACTCAGAGAGCATTATATAGGTTCAGAAGGCTCAAATATTTTCTCAGGGGGGGAGGGGCACCAGATTGACTACGAGGGCATCAGATCAGCTCAGAGGGCACATGATCAGCTCCGGGGGCCAAGACCAGCGCTCAGGGGCACCAGATGAGCTCAAGGGGCACCGGTTTAGCTCCGCCCGTACGATTATTGGCGACGATGAGGCATTATCTGGAAACGGATTACGTGCCTATACACTTCTCGGGTGCTTGGAAAGGCGACATAATGTTCTTAGTGACCAAAAAGGCACTTAATTGTCAAACAATAGTTAAAATCGCTAAATGCAGTCTACTTCCATCTAGGCTCAACGGCGTAGGGCACTAAATTTCGAGCGGCACGGCCCAAAGAGGGTTCACCACCTGGCAATCGAAAGGGCACCCCGGCACCGATGGGGGGCACGTGCCCCCTGTGCCCCTCCTGGCTGCGCCCCTGCGGACGCGTTTCGATACTTCTTCAGCGTATGAAGTATCGAAACGCGTCCGTGTGTTTGATTTTTAATATATTTAATATCCAATTTGTCAGTGTGTACCTTTACCTTTACCGTTAACCTGTCAAATGGCTCTTAATTAACGTTCCTTGATATTTCATTATTGTCCTCTCCCGTCCTAGTATCCAAATTCTAGTACACTGTATTGTTTTGGTCAGCACGGAAATTTTGACCTGAAAAATCAACATCTACCAACAAAAGAATTTCTTTCGCTAAGATTCGCCCTTTTAATGCTTGACACTACTTGTGGAGTCACCCACTGCCTCAATTCCACTAAATTAGGTATAATGCGAATGCTGAGAGTTGAACATCTTGATCTAACAACGGTACATTACTTTGCACAAATAATGCTAATAATAAACAATAACTAACTAGGAACAACGACGTCACCCGGGAGCAGGGGCGGACGCAGACCCGAGTTTTGGGGAGGGGCCAAACCCGTCTGCCTCTCCTCCTGGGGGGCGGGGTTGGGAGCGAATATTTTTTTTTGCTCTACAGACCTAGTCTAAACATCTTTTTCAGTGCTCGACAGACCTAATATAAGCGACCTCTCCAATTATATTATCGCTCTCGGGGGGGTGGAAGTGAATATTTTTTTGCTCTACAGACCTAGTGTAAACACCTTGTTTTCAAAAATTTATCCGGCGTTTGGGGGTGGCCAAAAGATAGTTTGGCCTCTAGCGCTTTGGGGGGCCATGGCCGGAATGCCCCCCCTGCGTCCGCCAATGCCCGGGAGATTAATAGTAGAGTATTTTAGTGTACAAACCTATTTTTATTGTCCTAAAGACAGAAGGTAGGACAATCACGGTTAGACGGCCATGCAAAGTGACTCCTGACTGCCTGGAGGTCGAGTGGCAGCAGCAACGAAAGGATGTGGTAACTGGTAGGGGAATGGCGTATGCTAAAGGAATACAGTGATTTTCATGCCATTAGACTATACATGCTTATCACTTAATTCTCTCGGGCATCTTGTGGTTTGCCATGGACCCTCCTTGTTTACACCATCAAAACTACTTATCTCTCCACCTCAAATTGTCATTTTAGCATTTTAAACTTCTATTGCATTCGCATGAAAGGTCAGATAGGCGTGTATGTCACATACACCGTGTGTGTTGTACTTATAATAAGTGTGTCAATTTTATAAAGTCTTGAAAAGCTGCACCCTGATAACGAAAAAATACCATGAACTCGAAATTGGTTCCTACGATTTTGTCCGCCAAGCATCCTCACATACCGAGCTCATTTAATGAACTTGCACTCATGTTTTTCCAGTGTTATCGGCACTGCACATTGCACAAACGCCTAATCCATATATCTACCCACGAGCACAGATTGTCTCCTATACCCTCCTTCTGTCTGACACTGGGCACAACGACCACCATTTTCAACACCACACATGTAGGCATTACAATCCGCCCGCGACCCCTCCCCACCGAGGCTTGAACTTGGCGTCAGCCGCGCCCCGCGTGACCTCTGTAACCTCTGTGTCCGCAGGCAATCGCGGCTGCCGGCGGATGCAGGACATTTTTTAAGGAAAAGTCAGTGGAGGGTCATTTCTTGTGCTGGCCAATATAGTGTCTTCAGGGGATCAAGACCCCATTTCGAGGTGGGTCTAATAAAACTAAGACGCGTTGGTATTTAAAAATGTTTCTCAATTTTTGTGTTTTTCCATGTTATTCCAGATTATAGATGCTGCCCAGGGCTGCCAAGTTTTTTTCCTGCGGAAAAGGTCAAACCGAGTTAGAAAGAGGGGCAAAACGTTATTTTCACTAAAACAGCCAAATAAATACCACAAAAACCAGATTTGAGGCTAAAACAGCCCCTTGCGGTAGACATAAGCCCACAGAAAAACTACTTGTATCACTGTTTAAAACTAATTATTGACAGTTTGATATCGACATGACACGATATTTTTTAGCACACTGCTGATTTAATAGGAAGCCGGGGTTGCCCTTCCAGTCCCGTGTGACCATCAAATGATTTTATCCACATAACCAGAACATTTATTAGCATCATTAATCATGTTGACCGCACCACTTCCCGCTAACATTTTATGTTTTCTCTGTTTTCCAACTATACAATTTTTTTGCTCTTGATTAGTGGCGGATCTAGAATGTTGGTAAGTGGGGGGAGTGCAGAGCCTCAGAGGGCGCACTTTTTCATCAACTTTTCACCCAAAGGGTGCCTATAGTATCGCACCCTTTGCATCCGGTTTTCGGTGGCCATCATTTTTCTGGATCGTGTTTTTAACAAAGTTCTGTCCCTCCCTCCCACCACCATAACAGTTTATCTGCTGCCCTGCTGCTTTTTCGGTGTCAGAATATCGTATTCAAGAGCGGAAAAGGTCAAAAAGAAATCATATTTATACAAGGCACAAACCAGAAATAGCTTGGGTGCCAGCTGCTTGAAAAGGGGGCAAAAAGGTCAGATTCCAAGAAAGGGCCAACTCAAAAAATCGCGGGGCCAAACACGACAAAAAAGACCCAATTCGAGATATTTGGCCACAAAATGGCCAACCTGGCAGCCCTGACGCTGCCACAATGCATTCCAAATGAAAATGTTATTTTCTTATTTTTCTTGATGATTGTGGCAAGGTAAGCAAATTCCTAAAGTATCGAACACAAGTGGTTTATAGGCTAAATCGAGACAAGTTTTTACGTACATACCTACTATGATGTGTGGTTGTTGCTGTCAAAATCATCTAGAGAATGTAGTACAAAAACCAGTCAATTTTTAGGCTTACCGACGCACCAACTGTCAGGGTTATATGGCGTCGCCAACTCTTTCCCTGTTGTAAGGGTTTCTCGGGGGCCAATTCTATGATTCTGACGAAGGGCCGTGGCCGAATATATACTCTCCCAATTTTCAACATCGGCGAATCGATGAGAAAGGCCAGCTAACAACTTATCGACTTTACAGAACAAATTGATGCAGCGATCTCACTATAAATTTCACGTATGCTACAACACACAACAAGCGTCAGAAAAGAGGGACCAGGGGGCCTGCCCCCCCGTCCACTTTTTGATCAGCAATTTTCTGATATCAGTCAAAATGGGATAAAACCGGAAATTTGTATAACCAGCCGCTGCGGAAGGCAACGAGGACCCCAAATTCGAAGAGTTTTTGGTACGAACGTGGTAAGTTTGTTGTCAGCATCAGGTTGAAGTTTAGCTGGCCTCCTCACTTTTTTGCCGGTGGTGACGTTTATGTATGCTACCACCACAATAACAAATAAAAAGGCTAAGCACTTCACACCACCACACCCGCGACCAGTCTTACGCGCTTTGACTACACCGTGTCCCGTCTAATCCACGAACGAGCTCTAAGCGCTCACAACTGACCGCGTGTGAAATGAGAGCATCATACAATCTCACGATACTGGCTGGGGTATGAGCCTCCGGTCGGATAGAACATGACGTTTGATTGGTTGTAGGCCAGCGTTCATCTCCAGCGATGTGATTAGCTCATGCTGAGGCTGCTTTGCCGGGATTTCTCGTAACTACGCGCTTTGTTTCGTCTTCGCACGATGGAGGAGACAGCCACGGATGATCATTTTTTAACATAATTTTTGTGAATTACCAATTTGGCACCAGCAATAAAACTAAATTAGTATTATTGGATGGTGTTCTGTCTTATTTTCGTTAGGTGAGTTTGCATTTGTTGAAGTTTAAGTCATCTCCTGTCTGTTTCACTGGGGGGCCAATTTCTGGTCACTGGGGGGGCATTTCGGCCGACTGGGGGGGCAAATGGCCCCCCAGTTAACATGTTAAAAAATGGCCTGGGCGGATGGCGGCCGCTGATTGGTGGAGGCGCGTTCACTTGTATCGCGAGAAATTCAGAGGAAATTTTGTCATGAAAATGATGGAGATTTAAGCCATGAACCAGGAGATTTATAAAAATTATGTTTTTCGAACATTCCTAGCCATTCCCTGCTCTCTATTGGCTTGATTATTTGCCACACTATCCGAGGCTGTTCTTCTGTACAGGCGAGACGGCGGCAGTCAGCACAGGCTAGCCGGCGGCCCAGTTCGCTGAAGTCGGGAGTGTCGCGATGGGTTTCTGCTGAGTGGAGAGGATTGGAGCCGAAGGAAGGACGGAGAGACGTTCATAAATCTAAAACGTAACCGTCGGATGAGTTATAGAGAGTGAAGACTAATAGGGAGCACTGGCAAAGTACAACCAGATGATATACCAGAAGAGGGAAACACGTCTTGCTTTGCTCCGTGTTGGATGGTGAAAAGGCGCAAACTCTAATTCGGGACTCGAAACATCCTCGATGTTTATTTTCCATTATGTCTGAGGCTTCCTGTTGTTTGATAAAATAGTAACATGCGCATTGACGGGGGCGGGTATCGGCCCCCTCGGGTTTTTTTAGACAGCATAAAAACAGTGGCGCGTAGCGCCACCGTACTTAGTATACATTTTCTCTTATCATTTTTCCAACTTTTGTCAACATTTTAACCCGCGCGGGGCTGAGGTCTCCAGCCGAACGCGCGGGGCTGGGGGTGTAAATTTAACCCCCCTGTTATCTCCCGAACTAATGGTCCGATTTGGAAAATTCAAACGCCAATCGAAAGATCTCATCACGAAAATTAAAAACATGTACTGAGGTCAAGGTCAAGGTCAAACTGAGGTCAGCTGTCAAAAGCGTGGTTTTTGAGGTTGCAATGCTACGGAGATCAGGCAATGGAGGCTATGAGCTTCATACTTCATGGAAAGCCTTCACTTGAATGCAGCAAGGTGCTTTGAGACCGTTAGGCTGGTAGCATGACCGGGTCAGGTCAAGATGAGGTCACTAAAGGTCACCATATTTTTGTATCCAAATGTGGTCATGCGATACATGTTTTTGAGCCATCTTGCATGCAGAATACAGCTATGATGTTCAGAGAATCATATCTGAAATACTCTGGTCTCAACTTGCACAGCCGGGGTCAAGGTAGGTCATCAGAGGTCAACTTTTTAAGTTCATACTTTTTGCCAAATGACACATGATTTTGGACCTGTTTTATCTCAGGAACACTATAAAAGTAGTGTAAAGCGTGTACGAGGTCATCCTGGGTCATCCTGGGTCACTATGATTCACTAAATAAAGACAGTATTGATCAGCCCTAAAAATCAGAGCGTGAGTCGCTGAGCTTTCGCAGCTCTCCAGGCTAAAGTTATAAAGCTAGAGACTCAAAATTTGTCATGCATATGCACTGTATGGTGTTTTAGCAAATAAATTCCGGTTTTTGAAAAATCTTGAAAATTTTAGAAATTTTGTAACTTTTTCCAATTTTTTTAATTTTTTTAAACTAAAACTTTGAAAATCCGAGATAGCCATTTTGAAGACCACAATAATGCCTATTGTTTGATGCAAGAAAATTGGAAATTGGTTCAGAACTGTAGCTTCAGCAGCTCTTTAGACATTGCGCGATTTTGGTACAAAAATCGCCTGTAGTGATGTCACATTTTTGCTTATTTCTCGAAAAGTTTTCAACCGATTTTATTTTATTTGGCAGAAATGTGTACAATTGATGTAAGAAAAGGTACTGAAAATTTGGCGGCGCTGCGCGCCGTCGTTTTTGAGATATCGCAAAAATTCGTGAGGGGGAAAAATTTACCCCCAGCCACGCGCGGGTTAAGGTTAGGTCATCTCAGTTAAGGTCACCAGTACAGGTCAAGTGACCCCACCTCAAAAAGTTTAAGATAGCATAAGTCAGAACAGGGTGAACTTATCCGATTGTAACTCATGACATAATGGGCCTACCGAGTTCTCTAAAATTTATTCCGGTATTTTTGATATAGATGACCTAAAATCAGGTACGAGCCATGATCTCACCGTTGGAAATACATGGGAACATGGTTTTGACTGAATAACTTAGTAATTGATGGTGTTAGAGCGTTTCACTTTAACTGGAAACAATTTTTCCTTGTCTTTGCAGTTCCATTGAAATGCATTTTGACTTATTTGTCCCTGACCATGCAAATCACACATTTGATCGGATTTTCCCTAGCAAGTTCATATTATGTATAATTCTATTCGGCTTGCTGCGAGGATTCCAATGGTCTAAATTGTTTTGCTCTGTCTTTACTTGTTCAGATGAAATGACCGGAAACCTTCATTTACATGATATCCCTATGACAGCATATCTTGACCTCTGGGGGCTTTAATGTGAGCTGGGAAAAAATTGTTCAAATTTTTTTCGATAGAGAAGGGGATGGGCTATCCAACATCGTTTACCGTTATTCGCTATCTATCATGGTTCTCGAGGCTTAGGGGGGCGGGTACCCGCCCCCCTTCAAAGCGTAGGGGCTCGGATCCCCGTCAATGCGCGTGTTAAGTTGTAGGTCAGATGCAGAAGGTCACTATAACACTGTGGAAGAGGTATTTGTCGATATTGTCATCTATTTACACACTTTATAAGGACTTTGCTTCACCTGGTGGGGGCCCAAATCACCATTGGGGGTGCCCAGCATATCATTGGGGGTGCCGAGGCACCCCCAAAGAAAAAGAAAATTCACACCCTTGGTTGTAAGCTGCAAAATTTTGCCTGCCTTTGCGCTTGGTAATATTTTCCATCAGTTATGGTGATTGTTTTCAGATGTTAGAATCCCGGTTTGATTGCTTGAAGGAGTACAGGAGGGGGCTGTTAAAATCAGACTGGGGCGATTATGAGATGAATCTAATGCTTTGGGTGCCAATGGTTTTTCTTGCAGCAGCACCATTTACACCCGTGGTATGATACCCAGACATGTTTTGAATACGAACTTTATGTAAAGTACGCATTACTACAGTATGTTTTAAGAGTGGACAACTCATGTATTCTAAGTAACTGTTGCTCCATAAAAGAAGACCGCGACAGTGAGCTGCCAACTGGCTAGGCTCACAACAGTCTCCGCCTTTGAAAACGAGCCTTCTTGAGGGATTTGGAGGTCGTGGCGAAGCCGACCATGGTGCAACGGGCACTGCAGGTTAGGTGCGCCGCAGGCGACTGCCTACTTCGATATCAGGTGAGGTAAAGTTCGGTTGTGCCATGACAGCAGATCAAGGCGAATGGAACAGAGCCGGCCTGAGTTTTGCACGAAGCCATAGTCGTTCGGGCAAAGCGGGAGCGTGTAGGTTAACGCTAGCTCGGGTAGGACTTGCTGGGCTTGGAAGGGCCAGATAACGGCCATGAACCTTCTCGCAACTCAAGCCTAGCCATCCAGACAACAAAGCAGGTAGCTCGAGAGTGGCAGGTGCAACAGAGGAGCACTTCTGGTTCGGGCATGGCGTCTAGATTGTACTCTCTCGCAACGCGATAAGTACCGTCTAGTTTTTTTTAGTTAACTGACCGAACTAGTTTTTGGACGGATAGCCCGCCATGATTACAACTAGCAAAAACAGGACGTCATATTCGATTGATAATGTTCCGATGTCAGGCCCACCGTCTTCTCGCTCCCAGTTTAAGTACACTGCAATGTCTCAGTACCCTTTCTTTTCAATAATGCCCTTACTACCTCGCCCACTCGGTCTTTGAACCCTCAGTCGTGAGCCCACCGACGAGATCGCCCCTCTAGTACCGGGTCTACTCTCCTATTCCAGAACACCGCTGAAGCTTCCAGCCCAGTGGTGGCCCGTTGCAGCGCAGACCGATCGCTGCCTCGGCCATCTGGCCGGTGCTCCCAGCCCCGCGGCTGACAGGCAACCTTAACACGCGCATTGACGGGGGTCTGAGCCACCTTCGCATTGACGGGGGCGGGTACCCGCCCCTAAGATCTCGAGAACCACGGTAGGTAGCGAAAAACGGTAAACGGCGTTGGGCTGCCCATCCACTTCTCCATCGAAAACATTCGTACCATTTTTTTGTCAGGTCACATTTAAGGTCACGAGAAGTCAAAACATGCCGTCATGGGGATAACATGTAAATTCAGTTTTTCGGAAATTACATCTGAACAAATAAAGATAGAGCAAAACAACTTGAACCGTATGAATCCTCTCAGCAAGCCAAATCAAATCATATATAATTTGACATTGCTAGGTTAAATCAAGGATTTGACCTGACCTGAGGTCAGGTCAGGGTCAAATTATATGAAATGCATATCATTAGAACCGCAAAGCCCAGGCAAGTCTAATGCAGCTAAAATAAATGCTCTATCACCATCCGTTACTGAGTTATTCCGTAAAAACAATTTTCCCATGTATTTCTAATGGAGAGGTTATGTCTCGTACCTGACCTTAGGTCATCGATATCAAAAATACCGGAAAATATTTTAGACAACTCAGTGGGGCCATTATGTGATACGAGTTTCAATCGGATAAGTTCACTCTGCTCCGACTTATGCTATCTTAAACTTTTTTTGAGGTCGGGTCACTTGACCTGTAATGGTGACCTGACCCGAGATGACCTAACCTTAAAATTTTCACAGAACTTGTGAAAATGATGAGGGAAAAGACATACCAAGTACGGCGGCGCGTAGCGCCGCCGTTTTTTTTTTGCTATCTCCGAAAAACCTGAGGGGGCGGGTACCCGCCCCCCGTCAATGCGCGTGTTAAAGGGAATTGGCCACTTTGTCTAAATTCTGAAAAAAATAATTGAAGAACAAGAAAGGTCTGAAAACCAGGAAACAACATTTTCCCACTTCCATACGCAAAATCAAATATCTCCTCTTTTCTAACATATGTGATGTCATCAAAATAGCACTTTAAATAATCAGTGAAATCCCAAACCTTGATCATAGACTCGCTGTAAAGGCCTATTCACAGCGTTTCTGCATGGCAAAAATGGCATGCATAGGCTGTTCAAATACATTGTAAAATAATCACAAGACCCGCAACCGATAAAGAAAACAAGCAGAAGGAGACTTAAATAATCGAAGATTCAAAATTAGATAATTAAGAACACCTCCAACGTGTTTAGCAATACAGGAATGACGCCAAAAGAAACTTAAAGTAAAAAGAGCGAACCACGATAAAGCAACACACATTTCAGGTAACTATCGGCATAACGTGAGCTGCAGTGGCATTTCCGGTAGAAGTACACCTGCACGATCCTTCCAGCAAGACCTCACCCCATCTCGCTCCAACAGCTGTTCCACCCGCAGGGCATCCATCAGCGACTCCTTGTACTCCTCTGCGTGGTCCTTCTTCAGCTTGGCCTTGTCGTAGTTCTCCTCCTCTATCGCCATTCTCTTCTCGATGTGGTACTTGCCCAGCCTCAGCCCGCCCATGTGGAGGAGCTGAACGGCGTCCTTGCAGTTTTTGGCGTACTCAAACCGCTCGTCTGAGCAACAAGGGAACACATTAGTGCTCTTCAAGGAGATGGGAGTAAAACATAGAAATCCAAGATGCCTTGTGAGGTATTCTAAAGCCATAAGGCATCACCTACAGCAGCATGACCGAGTAAGCAATAAAAATTTTAACATTTAATCACTATTCGTAAATCGACATCAACATTAGCTCTGTTAGCATGGTGTTTTGTTAACACAGTGTCTGGAGGATGGGTCCGGACTATCCAAAATTTTTCAGTCGTCATATGTGAACAGCCCCTTATCAATATTTTCTCTACGCAGACAGGTAAAATTGGGCACAGAAATTGGTCTAAAAAATATCCAAAGACCACCCTTGCTTCAAGTCTTCTCTAGAAAGTAGTTTGGGTTGAGGCGCTTCGCTTTCAGACATTGGTGTCTGACTCAAGACGCTTCGAGAAAGCGTCGCAGGGAAAAAGTTCTCTTTTTCCCTGCGACGTCTTTTAATCTGGGCCACTGGAAACGACATTGCAAATAGCAGAATATTTCGCAAAGGTGCCCTTCACGATAACAAATGCCTCTCCTAATGTGGTATATTTGCCCCATCCCTTAGCAGAATCCTGGATTCGTCCCTGTTTGCAACGCTCTGGCAGAGTTTATTCTAACTTACTTCAGCCTCTAACCAATATTTTGGCTCAATACATCCCTACTTTCTGGTGTTTTGCCTTTAACGTTAAGGCAGGGGCGTCTCCACGGATTTTTTTAATTGATGGATGGATTTCGATCTGGCGATGGCCAACGCGAGGGAGGGCGGAAGGAGGGGTACAAATTTATGAATCGTTTAGCCGAGCGGTTTTGAGCCGGTTCACCAACAGCAAACTTGAGCACATTTGAGTACGTCCGCATTGATCAGCCGTAAAAAAGGTCAGGGTAAAGACTGAGCGCCGAAATATTTGTTGGAGGGGGGCGTCCCCCTGGTGTGCCAGCAGGGGGACGCGCGATGTTCCAGCCTCAACCAGCCGGTACGAGCACCTCTGGCCTGCACACAGTCGACCTTGTGCCAGGGATCGATGCACAGGCGTAACGTCCACCATGTTGTGGCAACGCCTGGGCGGCCTCGGACAGTGCACATGAAGCACGGCACGTCGACTGAAGACTCGATCCACCGTTAAACGGCTACGACACGAAACCCCTGTTTTGCTTCTGCTTGACGGGACTTAACAAGTGCGAAAGCTCTTAGTAACCAATGAAATTATTATAAGCTTCCTGTACTAAACGCAGGGACAAGAAATTGGTTGGAAAGCCAGCTCGAGTTCGTTGCCGGGGGACTGGTGTTCCTGGGACACCCATTTGCTTCACGGCCTTAGCTAAATGCCGTTTCCAACGAAGTATTTACCGTCCCAACGGAGTGAACGTTAAGGACAGTCGCCTGACTGTCGGCAGTAGCAGTTGTTTCATTCTCGTGCCCATAAATGCAGTTAAAATGCAATATCCCAGGCTGAGGGAAACAATGAGCCATTCAATCGCGTATTTTGAACACCTTTCATTCACGTCCAGCACGAATGGCTTAGCCTCTGATGTGAGTTGAAAGTACAATTCACGGCGGAAGAGAAAACATCACAACATAACATAAACCGCGAGATGCTACTTCACAAAACATTCACACCCAGGCAATACATAGATCATTCAAAAGTGCTAGGGATTTAATGTTTACACTGCGCTGTGTGTGCGTTGTGCCATATTTCTGGCAGCATAACAGAACAGGTATGCTGATACCCTCTTCACTTTTGAGGCTGCACTTTATTTATTTGTTTACGTAAATGAGCAACAGGTAAAACCCACTTATAGCTCAAGTCAAATAATTAAAACAAAGACATAGAATTCACAACGAAATGATGAAAATGATATCCGTGACATTCCGACATGGGAAACAAAACTACACGCTCGTCCTAAGTCTTGATGTCATCAAAAGCCTCCGTATGAATAAAACATGACCATAATATAAAGACTCTAAAATAATAAAAGTGGGTATACAAGATGTGTGGATAAAAGCACAAGAGAAAAGGTAAATACATGAGAGCCAAAACAATAATAAGAGCCACACGACAATCAAAACGGGTGCTGCTTGATGAAGTTCACCACAGTGAAGATTTCATTGTTTTCATTGGTTTCACAGTTTCATTGGTTTCATGATAGAGTGCAGAGATTAGAGGGATTCACTTTCAGAGATAGAATAGAGTTCATGCAGTGTCAGCGCGCCGCTGGCTGGTTCCAGCAGAAGGCGGTGAAGTGGCCGGTCCGGGCGCTGCTATGGTGCTCTACCAAAGCATGCAGGTCATATGGGACATTCCACGACAAATCGACCAAGCGATGTGACCCTACCTCTCATATTTTGATGAAAATTTGTCACAGGGCTTTTCCAGGGTGTAGATTAACGCTGTTACATTTCTAGCTTCGTCCGTCCAGTAGTTTTTTAGTTATGACCATAGGCAGTTTTTGAACCCAACGGAAAATCTTACTTTTCCTATAGCCATATATGTATGTATTAGCTGCGCACACTTCCACACAGGTGGTGGCTTTTCAAGTGCCGTCGTAATAAAAATGAAACAATGGAAACTATGGAAGGAGGCGGGACGGATAAGGATGGATAAGGATGGATGAGGGTCAAGAAAGGTGGAATGTTACCTGGAGGGGTCGCTGCTGCCCAAGGCGCATGCACTCGCTACCTCCAGGTAGTTTAACCCTCGCCCCACCGGGGGGCCATCGATAGCCCCCCTAAGGTTTTTCCGGGATAGCAGAAAAACGACGAGGCGCAGCACCGCGGTTGAGGGCTCTACCTCTCACTGCATCATTTTCCCATCATCCCTGAAATTTTTTACCCCGGGTCACCCAAGGTCAGGTCACCAGACGAGGTCAACCAAGGTCACCTCACTTCACCTTTAGAGCTCTGTAAGAGCTACATTTCAAAGTCGATCGATTTGAAACTTCCTACACTTCATGACCCCTTTAGAATCTACAAGGTGTATATCCGGGATTTTTCGATTTCGTGCCCTGAGGTCAGGTCACGAGGCGACCTCTCCCATTGGAAAAGCATGGGGAAAAGCTATTTCATGATATAA
Organism: Lepas anatifera; assembly: GCA_034440635.1. Lineage (NCBI taxonomy): Eukaryota > Metazoa > Arthropoda > Thecostraca > Lepadidae > Lepas > Lepas anatifera. The sequence continues at coordinate 116,818 of JAOTON010001774.1, read as the reverse complement.
AAGCCACAAAAATGATTGCAAATACTCAGACTGCTCAGAACAACGTTTTTGGACACCCTTTCACGGATCCCAGGGGTCATATTTGCCCTTTGACTTTTCCAAGGTCATCCAAGGTCACCAGAGGTCAAAAACAGTATTTTGACAATAACTTTTGACCTAATTGAGCTAGAGCGGTGAAACAAACACCATCGTGTTTGTCTTGTCACTGGCTTTCATTTGATATACGGCAAGGTCACTTTTTGACCTTTCGTGACCTCAGGTCATATTAGGTCACGAGGTGACCTCTGGTGGTCAAACCACTGGCAGGAGGTCTTTACGTTCCACATAGCAGAAAAAGTACTGGCAATTTGCTATCAAATGTACTTTACCAGGCCTCAATAGCTCTAATGACATAAGAGTTATGCCCAGTTTGCTTAATCATTGCATATTTGAGTGAAAATAGCCGATCTTGACCTAATTTGACCTCTGGAGGTCAAACCATTGACCTGAGCACTAAAACATGCGAAGTAATTTCTTACTGAATTCACGCGAGCTTTCTATTGCACTTTGCAGATTTGCGCTAACGCCCATATTTTCGGAGTTAGAGGGGGGGCCATCGATGGCCCCCCGGTGGGGCGAAGGTGGCGCCGGACCCCCGGTGGGGCGCGGGTTAAGGAGACTAACCATGATATTCGAGACTTACCATGATAACTGTATAAGCTTATAGATGTTTGGAATCGTGAAGACTTAAATACAAATTCGATGGCGTCTAAATTTAAATTTTTCAAAAAATAATACAATTTTACCGTTGACCTAGGGTCAGGTAACATGATGTGATAATGTTGGCGTTAAAAAGTGTTATATTTTATTCTTAATAGAGTAATTTTGGGGTGTTGACATCCCGTTGTGAAAAAAATTGGAAACAGGTACGTGCTCATAACTGAGATGCCATTTTTAAATTAGTGACGCGAGGGCAATTTGCCCAAGCATTGCATGATATCCGTACTAGCACTCAACCAATCAGTTCCAAACAATAATGATATGATGAGGTCATTGGGGTCATCTGCAAATCTGCTATCTTGAAATTATCAAATCTTGGACTTAAGATGGGTTTAATAATTTGATCAGCCCATTATAAGTCTATAACGAAAAATATAAAGGACTGACTTAATAAATATTTGATAGATCAAATCGAAAATTGTCATGCCATGTATTCTTACCACCATCTTGGCCATTAATTTGAGTTGTTTGAGCATCTGACCATTCAAATGTCATGTGAGGTCAAATGAACATGCAGTGATTACTTTGCCAATAACTTCGCACCACATTGAGATAGATCTTCCATTTTGTTTTTATTGTGTGTATCTTCTCACGGGGATCTTTTGACATGTAGCATGACTGTAACAGGTCACCATGTGATCCTGACCTAGCTTAAGGGCAATTCATTTTTCAATTTGACCTGGCATGGTCATCTTATGCATAATTATATTTCCCACAATAAGGTGACTCAAATGATGCGTAACAATTTTATCTTATTTCGCTCAATAAAGATATGAAGGAAACAATCTCCAATGTCCTGATTTAAGCCTACGGAATATTCTTTTATGTCTGGTGACCTCGATATTGACCTGAAAAAATAGTCTTATAATTTATATTTGTCTCGTCAATAGCTTTTTGACGCCGTCCGTAATTTTGCGTTTCCTTTCCAGGAAATAAGATACGGTGGTGGGGGGGGTGAAATACGCCCCTCCCCCTGATTTGTATACCGATTTTGGATACCATTGTATACATGTGCGAATGATTGCTCCGTTTGAGTGTTTTCAGTGTACCTCTAAGAATGAAACTAGTATTGATGCACCCGTCCCTTACCGCTGAACAGACCATACTAAAAAAGGTGTGTTGCCAGGAAAATATATAAAAAATTATTTGCCTAACAGACCACCTTGCAATTGAATCTGTACACACTAGGTTCTGACCGTTTTCAGCCGATTGCTCGCCAACGGATATTTAATTGAACGCAATTCAACCAACGACATGTGCGTTACGTCGACTACCACCCTGACACTTGACAACATCATATTTGGTAAATTATTCGCAGGAAACGTTTTCCGCTATCCCTCAGCGGGGCAGGTCTCACTGGACTTAGCAACGCCTCTGAAATACGAACAAAAGACTCCTGAGTCGAGCACGGTCACTTGGCTAACTACATTTAAAGGGAATGTGGAACTTCCATAACGTGATTTTAACTGAGATAGCCAAGTTGTAAATCAAGTCGGAAAACCCGGTACTCCATATATCATTTGTCTTGGAACTCGATATTTCCGTAGAAAAAAGCTAAAACCTACCTGACACCAACCCCTCATCAACTCCTCGCCGGGCGGCCATTGTTGTGAGCTGCTGGTGTGACGACATACGCTGACGTCACGATGAGCATCAGCCAATCAAAGCCCTTGAAGCGTTTCAAGTATGGTAGTGGTTGCCAGATTATGACATCATCCACAGGCGGATATTTATTTCTTTTTCTAGAGGAGTATTTTAAAAACCAAATATTGAGCTTAATGTACATTTTTCAGAGAAATCATGAGTGGTTTCATTATATTCGGCTAAAAGTACGCCTAATTACACTAAATTCCAGGATTCGACCAAGGTGCCACATTCCCTTTAAGCGTGTCTGTGCACCCGGCATAATAACGCGGCCGTAGTAAATTCTGCGTGCCGCACACGTCAGCAACAATGCTTGAACCGAACAAGTAAGACCGCGGTCAAGGGTCAATCCGCCTGAGGGCAGTGAGTGGAGACGCGCTTGACAGAGGCATGGCAGCAGCAGGGGAGTTGTCCGCTGTAGCGAATGGTTATGAGACGCGTGGGACTAACTGCAGTCACCGATTGAGGCGTGAGGGTGGAGTGGCGAGTTGGCGTAGGGTTTATGTTACTATCTCGCACGCGGATGAGCCGGGTTCGAATCATTTCGGCACCGGTATTTAATAGAGAGAGAGAGAGAGAGAGAGAGAGAGAGAGAGAGAGAGAGAGAATATCGTTAATTGTCATAAGCCACAATTGTAACAGGTCTGCCACCCAGTTAATCCTCGCCCCACCGGGGGGCCATCGATGGCCCCCCTAAGGTTTTTCCGGGATAGCAGAAAAACGACGAGGCGCAGCACCGCGGTTGAGGGCTCTACCTCTCACTGCATCATTTTCCCATCATCCCTGAAATTTTTTACCCCGGGTCACCCAAGGTCAGGTCACCAGACGAGGTCAACCAAGGTCACCTAACTTCACCTTTAGAGCTCTGTAAGAGCTACATTTCAAAGTCGATCGATTTGAAACTTCCTACACTTCATGACCCCTCCAGGGTCTACAAGGTGTATATCCGGGATTTTTTCGATTTCGTGCCCTGAGGTCAGGTCACGAGGCGACTTCTCCCATTGACAAAGCATGGGGAAAAGCTATTTTATGATATAAAAGCCACAAAAATAATTGCAAATACTCAGACTGCTCAGAACAACATTTTTGGACACCCTTTCACGGATCGCAGGGGTCATATTTGCCCTTTGACTTTTCCAAGGTCATCCAAGGTCACCAGAGGTCAAAAACAGTATTTGGACAATAACTTTTGACCTAATTAAGCTAGAGCGGTGAAACAAACACCATCGTGTTTGTCTTGTCACTTGCTTTCATTTGATATACGGCAAGGTCACTTTTTGACCTTTCGTGACCTCAGGTCATATTAGGTCACGAGGTGACCTCTGGCGGTCAAACCACTGGCGGGAGGTCTTTGCGTTCCACATAGCGGAAAAATTACTGGCAATTTGCTATCAAATGTACTTTACCAGGCCTCAATAGCTCTAATGACATAAGAGTTATGCCCAGTTTGCTTAATCATTGCATATTTGAGTGAAAATAGCCGATCTTGACCTAATTTGACCTCTGGAGGTCAAACCATTGACCTGAGCACTAAAACATGCGAAGTAATTTCTTACTGAATTCACGCGAGCTTTCTATTGCACTTTGCAGATTTGCGCTAACGCCCATATTTTCGGAGTTAGAGGGGGGCCATCGATGGCCCCCCGGTGGGGCGAAGGTGGCGCCGGACCCCCGGTGGGGCGCGGGTTAACAGGCAACGAGACGTCTCTTTCCTTCCCATTTTTTCTCATTACCGGCAGGACTGGGGCACCCGCATAGAACACGATTGTCTGGTATCATTTCAATTACTCGGTTTTGAGACATCATTTGTAAATTAGGTATAGGTAAAGTCCGCCTTCCAGATCCCACCAACACTGAAATGATGCTCATCTCTCTGAGAAGGATCTCAGTGACACTAGCAGTATGTTATCGTCCCCCAGACGACGACGCATCATGGTCAACATCACCGCCTCACTTCAAGCGATGACCGCCGATAGAAAGCTTATAGTGACCGGTGACTTTAACCTACCAGAAATCGATTGGACTGGCTCATCGGAGAGCGCCGTTCCGGTTTTTCGCAGAATGTCCGGCCGAGCCATTAAATTTATTGAGGACAGTGATGTAGTTGGTCTCAAACAGTGGATAGCTGAACCTACCCGGGGTCCTAACATTCTGGACTTGATGTTCACGCGAGGAATGGAGTGCATTAGCACATATGTTCGTGATAGTGTGTTCGACACCGACCATAGTGAAGTAATGTGTTGTTTCCGATCGCCCGTGCACCGTCCTTTGGTTGTAAAACGTCGCACGGTCTTAAACTATAAGGAAGCAGATTTCAATTGCCTTCGTAATAGTTTGTCTCTTATTCATTGGGGAATTTTGGATGATTTAAATATTGATGAAGCTGTTGACCTCTTTTGCTTGAACCTGCTATTCGTGATCATGTGCCCACTGTCACGCTTCGTCGCAGATGCCCCCATGGTTTGATGGTGCTGTGCGGGCAGCGCTCAGGCTGAAGGAAGCGGCTTTCAGACGAATGCGTAGAAATTGCTGTGAAGAGAGTATTTCGGACTTTGCAATCAAAAGAAGTCACTTTAAATCTCTCGTAAGCTCAAAATATTACCAATACCTTCGTAAGCTTTCCGACGACCTCAAAACCAACCCAAAAAGATATTGGTCTTTCATAAAAACCGTCAGCAAGAAATCGGCCATCTCTAATGTTTTGCGCAAAGAAGACGGATCGCTGACATCCGATGACGCTGAAAAAGCAGCCCTTCTCAACAACGCGTTTAGTGCTAAATTTTCAAACCATACCGTTTCAGTCCTTCCTGACGCACCAAATTATCAGATCGACCCCCTTTCCCAGTTTCATGTTTCGGAAGGGACAATTTTGACCGCATTAAAAACCCTAAAGCCGAACAAAGCCTGCGGATCAGACAATATTAGCGCCAAAATCATCCTAGAATGTGCAAATTAATTAGCCGTATCTCTGACCAGAATTTGTAGCAAATCCGTTCAGACTGGAATCTTCCCGGCACGATGGAAATTAGCAAACATTATTCCTATCTACAAAAAGGGTGATAAAAAGGACCCTTCTAACTACCGCTCTGTTAGTCTTCTCCCTCTATTTGCCAAAATTCTGGAACGTGTTGTTTATGACCAACTTTTCCGGCATGTTTCACCCTCGCTATGCTCAGAACAACACGGATTCATTCCAAAACGCTCCTGCTCCACTAACCCGCGCCCCACCGGGGGTCCGGCGCCACCTTCGCCCCACCGGGGGCCATCGATGGCCCCCCTCTAACTCCGAAAATATGGGCGTTAGCGCAAATCTGCAAAGTGCAATAGAAAGCTAGCGTGAATTCAGTAAGAAATTACTTCGCATGTTTTAGTGCTCAGGTCAATGGTTTGACCTCCAGAGGTCAAATTAGGTCAAGATCGGCTATTTTCACTCAAATATGCAATGATTAAGCAAACTGGGCATAACTCTTATGCCATTAGAGCTATTGAGACCTGGTAAAGTACATTTGATAGCAAATTGCCAGTACTTTTTCCGCTATGTGGAACGTAAAGACCTCCCGCCAGTGGTTTGACCGCCAGGGGTCACCTCGTGACCTAATATGACCTGAGGTCACGAAAGGTCAAAAAGTGACCTTGCTGTATATCAAATGAAAGCCAGTGACAGACAAACACGATAGTGTTTGTTTCATCGCTCTAGCTCAATTAGGTCAAAAGTTATTGTCCAAATACTGTTTTTGACCTCTGGTGACCTTGGATGACCTTGGAAAAGTCAAAGGGCAAATATGACCCCTGGGATCCGTGAAAGGGTGTCCAAAAACGTTTTTCTGAGCAGTCTGAGTATTTGCAATCATTTTTGTGGCTTTTATATCATGAAATAGCTTTTCCCCATGCTTTTCCAATGGGAGAGGTCGCCTCGTGACCTGACCTCAGGGCACGAAATCAAAAAATCCCGGATATACACCTTGTAGACCCTGGAGGGGTCATGAAGTGTAGGAAGTTTCAAATCGATCGACTTTGAAATGTAGCTCTTACAGAGCTCTAAAGTGAAGTGAGGTGACCTTGGTTGACCTCGTCTGGTGACCTGACCTTGGGTGACCCGGGGTAAAAAATTTCAGGGATGATGGGAAAATGATGCAGTGAGAGGTAGAGCCCTCAACCGCGGTGCTGCGCCTCGTCGTTTTTCTGCTATCCCGGAAAAACCTTAGGGGGGCCATCGATGGCCCCCCGGTGGGGCGAGGGCTAACCTCGCCACCTTCCTCAGCTCGGCGTGGGAGGCTATATCGGGGGGATATCAGACAGACGCAATTTATACAGATTATTCGGCTGCCTTTCAGAGTGTCAATCACGGCCTTATCATTCACAAACTCGAGAAATATTATCCCTTACATAGTTCTGCACTAAAATGGTTTGTCTCATATCTCTCCGATAGGCGCCAGAGGGTCATAGTGAATGGCAAAACATCTGATTGGAAGCCAGTTCTCTCTGGGGTTCCGGAAGGATCACTGGTCTCTCCTCTCATCTTTTCTCTCTTCATTGACGACCTCCCTCGGGTGATAAAGTCTGGCTGTTTATTGTACGCTGATGATGTAAAAATTTTCCGCAAAATTGAGGTACCCTCTGATGCGCTGCTGCTGCAGGACGACCTTGATCGTCTTCAGCAGTGGTCCACCCGATGGGCCCTCACACTAAATCCCTCTAAATGCAAAACCTTTATAGTGACCCTCAGGCGCACCCCCGCTCGGACAACATACCACATTGGCGATGTACCCCTGGAAGCAGTAGATGAAATACGGGACCTGGGAGTTATTCTAGACACTAAATTGACTTTTGCTCCACATATATCCAAAACTTTCAAACAAGCCAACAGAGTACTTGGCCTTCTTATGCGCTCATTTCAAACGGCTTCCAGGGGAGCTAAATTCGATAAAAAAATCCCTCCTGGTTGCTTATTTCGCCAATGTAAGATCTATACTCGAGTATGGAAGTGTTGTCTGGGCGGGAGTAGCCAAATCCCACGCTGAGCGCGTGGACAGAGTGCAACATAAATTTCTTATTTGGTTAAATAATCACTCTACTCAACAATGTGACTCTATATCTTATGACTCGCTTTTGAACCATTTCGGCCTCCCATCACTTGCTGCACGCAGGCTTCAGTTCGATCTCATTTTCCTAAAAAGTATCTTTTCAGGTAAGATTCACTCCATCGACCTAATAAATTATTTCCCCTTGCATATCCCATCCCGGCTCACTAGCTCCTTTCGACTCTTCGCTGAGCGCCGCGGCCGTGTCAGCACTGTCAGCGGGGGATTTTCTGTAGGGTGCCGAGAAGCATGAACACATTTCTAGCCGCTTCCGGGGCCGACTTCTTTTGTGATGATTTTAATACTTTCAAGACATGTGTGGTGAGATTCGTAAATGCTCGGTAGGAAATGCACTATCAGCTCTTATCTGTTTTTTATGTTTTGTGTTTTTATATTTATATATTTTACCTTTTACCGTTTTTAGGAAGTATACTCTCTCGATTCTTGTGATTTAGATAGCCCTTTTTAATGCTTTGACTTCGCCTGTGAGTGGATTTTATCTGTTGGCGATTACTTTGAATGAATAAATAAATAAATTGTTAATTGAATCTTTATTTCATAAGCGTCGGAAAGAGGGAGGTCAGGGGGCTGGCCCTCCACTTTTGGCCAAAAATTTTCTTATCTCTGTCAAAATTGGAGAAAACCGAAAATATTTATAACCAGCTGCTGCGGAAGGCAACGAGGAGCCCAAATTCGTACAGTATTAAGTCCTAACGTGGGAATTTTGTCAGCATCAGGTTACATTTTTGCTTTTCCCCACCCACTTTTTCGCCGGCGGCGACGCTTATGCTTAATTTGTCCAACTTTTAGACCATGCGCAACATTAATCGCAGAAAAAGTCCTTAAGGGCATAAAACGCTCGTGTTTGTCTTACATTACGTCCCCTTTAGCAACAGGTAACATAAGTATTCGCTTAAAGTGCTCAGTGTCGTAAGCATGCAAAGCATGCTGCAATTCGGCAGAGAACAAAAATTTGAGTGGTGGTTGGATTGGAAAGGACCGGAATTATGCGTCATTTCTATGATAAGGCTTAAATTGAGATATCCATGTGATAGAGCATATTGAACATATCGAGCATATTGACATATAGAGCATATTGAGCATACAAATTACTTCATGCAAATAAACAGTAGGAATTAGCAGGGCTACTGGCAAAATTTCCGACACAGAACAGGGTGGCCAGGGGAGCAGCAGACGTGCACAGGCTCAGTGTACTAGCTTCATTAACAACTAATCATTTGGAGGAAAATATCCTCTTCGTTCAGCTAATCTGTATACCATTTATTTGTTGTATCTTATGGATTTGATCACTGCTTGCATTTGAAGTGATAAATAAGCTACCATGCAAGTAGGGAGGACTGGGCTCAGTGGTACCATTTTTTACTTATTCGATGACGGAAGCAATAATTTTAGGCGTAAATCAAAATGCAGATTATCATGGTATACAGTCATGTTTTGGCTCCTTCTAACCAATTTTTTTCTCTCGAAATATTCAGTATTTAATGCTATATTTCGAATTTCGAAACTTCTCTGCACGTGTTAGAATCGATACCAGTCGCATCTCCACTGTAACGGAGTCTGGTGTCAATTGTTCCATTGCAGTGCAAATGCATACTGTGAAGACATTTATGGTTCGATAAAAGTCATAACACGGCAGAGTGAATTGCTGCTTTTATACAAATATACATTAATTCATACATACATGATAATTCTGACCACTTACAAAATTCAAAACATTCCATTAGAAAAAGTTACTTCTGTACGTGATCTCGGCGTCTGGCTAGATTCCAAATTAACTTTCGCAAATCACATTGATCAGGTTGTCAGCAAGGCAAACAGGGCACTCGGCTTGATGATAAGATCCCTCCAAACAGGTCACTCAGTGGGGGGACCGAGATCGAGATCAAAATTCAAACCAGAACTAATCTTGGCGGCGTATCTTGGCAACATTAGGTCGATTTTGGAATACGGTTGTATCGTTTGGGGAGGAGCAGCCAAGATCCACCTAGACAGATTCGAAAAAATACAGCACAAGTTTCTAACTTGGCTATCATCAGTTTCATTCCGTCACTCACAGTCCTTGGCCTATTCCAATATTTTGGCATGCTTCAAAATTGAGTCGCTCGCCAGCCGCAGGATTCAGTATGACATTTCGTTCGTACACAAGACTATCACTGCCAGGACTGACTCCGCCCTACTGCTCGGGAGCTTTCCACTGCACGTGCCGTCACGATACACTCGTGCAATGACGGGAACCTTGCTGCATGTGCCGTTGGGGCGAGTAGACACGGTCAAGCGCGGTCTGTTCTGCCGTGCACCTGGAGCTTTTAACGCTTTCGTAGCTGCATGCCCCCATGCTGATCCTTTCAGGTGCACATACACTCAATTCAGGGCTCAGACGCGTGCTTATATCAAGCAGCTACCGGCAGAGCCGATGTAGTAATTTCCCGTCTAAGTTGTGTGGTGTGCAGTGATTTTTATTCTTATTTTACTTTTATCCTTGATTTAGGATATAGTCCATTTTATTGAGGTACATTACAATGTACTCGCCTCCTGTGTATCTGTCGATGGGCTCATATATGCTATTATGTATTTTATACTGTATTTTAAATGTTTATAGCTGTATTTTACACTGTATCTACCGCATTTTAGTGATTACCCGATGATGTTTTATGATATTGACTTGAGCTTTTATTGCGATGATTCCAGTTGCTCATGAGCCCTAATAAGCAATAAGCAATAAAGAATTTCTGATCATGACGTAGGCTATTGAACATAAAATACTCATTCTGGTCACATCAGATACAAATATGAATAATTTTAGTTTACGTACGACTTTACGTAGAATAGTTTAAAGTTGATGGAAATAGTGGTGCATTTCACTCCGTTACAGTTGCCCCGTCATCCCGCATCGTCGTGAAAGCGAAATATTTTCTAAATAAATGGGCATAGGCACGGCGAGCCGCGCTCACACCACGCACAATTGTTATCATTTCTAGCCTCCAGTATTTTAAGTTCACAGGTCTTAAGAAACTTGGGAAAGAATTATGAGACTCACAAGTGAATTATTTTACACGGAGCCCCTCAAAGCAGGAACATTGGAATATAATTAAGTTTTTTAGCCGGTTCAGGCCTTAAACTCGTTCTTAAAGGCAGCATCCAATTGCGCATTTTTGGAATGGAAGCTGGTGTGATCGTTTGAAAGGTTTAGCAATTGAAGCCACTGTTACAATTGCCCCATGTTACATTTGACCCCATTCTCCCCTAAAATGTTATATTTCTATGACATCTAAGGATTTCTGTTGCAATTTGATGATAAAGTTGTAAGTAAGATGCAGAATATTTCCATACCATTATTAATTTTTTTGAATATTTCTATCTTCTTCAAGCACATCATTTGACCTTTACCTCACATTTTGTTTCGGGTTCCGGGTGCCTCCAAAAATATTGAAATCCACGCCCCTGTCTTGATATTGATTTAAAAATAAACAAAGCAAATGAAATAATACATTATCGACCACAAAAATGTCTAGCAAAAAATATTTACTTAGCCTTTCATTCGGTCTGCTTTGTCAAGAGCCAAAGCTCGTGGTAGGTATACATCAATTTTCATGAAACGACTCTTAACTCACGAACAAAGTAAAATATCTATGTGCAGGGCAATTAATTTGCGGCTATCATTCACGAAAAAAACAAAAGGTCTAACTGCAGGGCAATTAATTTGTGGTTATCATTCACGAACAAAACAAAATGTCTAAATGCAGGGCAATTAATTTGTGGCTATTATTTTTCAAGCCGGTTTATCGGACATCATTTTCCGTTCCAACAGTCACCTAGCCACTAACGCTGCCTCCACAAAGCCCATGTACTCACTCCTGGCGGCCACAGTCTTCCTGGCTTCCAGCTTCTGCATGGTCTTCACGCAGTGGTAGTCCACGTACATGTTGAAGGCCAGGTCGTCATAGTTGGCCAGCTGGCGATCCCCGGAGGAGGGCTGCGAGCCGGTGGTGTTGCTGCCGGCGTTCTCCGTGCCGATGAAGTTGATACCCATGATGCTGACCTGGAGGGGGAAGGTAACTGGATAGGCATGGATTCATGGTTCAGATTCATGACACTGGATGCGGGTCATTGAATATCGGCGAGGGAGGCGCGCCAACCCTTCCATGACATGAGCGTTTGCGCCAATAGAACGGCCTGTTCGATTGTGTGCATTCTAAATTGTACGGAGAAATCTAAAGTGATGATAGCGATTATGTCAAATTAATCTCACTGGAGCCAAAAAATAATCTGTGGTTTACCAGGACCGTTGCCCAAAGTGCAGTAAACTCCGAAACTCGCACCACCCACGGCACCCACCTGACTCCCCGCCACGCATGGCACCTACTTGACTCCGCGCCACTCACCCACCCAACAATGACTCTGTACCACGCATGGCACCTGCCTGACTCTGCGCCACGCATGGCACCCACCCACCCATGACTCTGTACCACGCATGGCACCTGCCTGACTCTGCGCCACGCATGGCACCCACCCACCCATGACTCTGTACCACGCATGGCACCTGCCTGACTCTGTACCATGCAAGGCACCTATCTGACACTGCACCACGCACCCACCCACTCATGACTCTGTACCACGCATGGCACCTGCCTGAAGTCTGTAGCACGCACCCACCCACCCATGACTCTGTACCACGCACGGCACCCACCTGACTCCGCGCCACGCACCCACCCACCCATGACTCTGTACCACGCATGGCACCTGCCTGAAGTCTGTACCACGCACGGCACCCATCTGACTCCAAAACACACATGGCACCCACTTGACTCCAAAGCACGCATGGCACTCACCTGACTCCAAAACACGCATGGCACCCACCTGATTGAACTTGTTGGTCTTGTTCATATGGTTCTTGTGGATGACCAGTTTTATGAATTGTCCTTCGCAATCGACGTCGACAGTCTTACTCTCGCGTGCTTTGTATCCCGACTCGTGATTGGTGGAGAGGATCACGTAGCCGAGGCGCGCGAATTTGGCGTTGCTGCTGGTGACGTCCTTTCCGCGTTCCACGGCGCCGATGAAGAACTCCACCCTCTCCGCTGTTGGGACCGTCTGGTCATTTCCCTTAGGAGGGGATCGGTGCCAGAAGACGGCAATGTACGGATAATTTTATGTGATCCGGGTGGTTTGAAATTACGGACATCGCGTACATTCAGCTACGCACAGCGATGACAACAAACATGATTCGAATACATTCAAAGTTACAACTTTAGCAGCAGAATTCGTGTGGTCTTCAAACCACGGACCCGGTAGCCTGCTCTGCCCAGTTTAGGCGCTTGAGCTTTTACCAATAAAAAGTCCTTGATGTACCTAAAAACCATACAATGAGACAACAAAGCCTTTAAAAAGATCAAGTGATTAAACATGTTTCAAAGTGGCAGTCAACTTAAAAAGCCAAATTAGCTCTGAGAACTCAAAAGTAGGGTGCGTTGATACCCGGTGACCTTAAACGATCCGACCGGTGAACTTAAACGGTAGTTCTCGGGTGCTTCTCGTGGTATGACGGGGACATGATTGGTGCAGCACCGTGACAAGCCCGCCTCGGTCTCCGGCGCTCCGAACTCACGTATCAGCAGCTGGTGCAGCAGTATCTGGATTTTGTCCACGTGGGCCTTGTCCGCCAGCTGAAACACCAACTCCTGAGGGTAGATGCAGAACTGGCGCGACCGCCAGCCGCGGCTGTGCGGACCCTGCTGGTCCAACTCCTGAAGAACATGACGCGACCGGGGTTAGGGGACAATAATAGCGACTGTGTTCTACCTCCCGCTCGCTAGGGTGAAGGGCATTCTAAACGGATCCCTGGCGACGTCTTCTCGCGTCTTTGTGAAGAGAGACGGGAGTGAGGGGGTGGTGAGGCACACCAAATCATTGATCGGATACGTTCCAAAGTGGAGTGTGAGAGTGTTGTCTCTCTGGAAGCCATACCTGTTGTCCTACAAAGAAAGAATAATCCAGTGTGCCTCCCCATTGTTATATTTTGTCTTCTCCTAATATTTTAAAGTCCATGAATCATTCCGCGAGTCTTCAGACAGAGCCACATGAGCACACTTTTGCCTACCATACAATTTGGCGTTACCCCCAATTTCCCCACCATTCTGGCCACTATTCTATGACGGTGGTTCGAAATCTGGCTGTTTTTCTCAGCACTCACCTTCGCTGGATGTTCATGGTCCTCGCTGGTGCTGAAGCAGGAGTGGTAGGAGAGGCGAGTCGGCGCCATCGCTTCACTGTTAACCTTTCGTCTCAGCTGGAGAACAAGCACATGTGTCGTCACTGCTCTTCAACGTCTCCATACATCGGTCCTGAAGAGCATCAAGAGAGCCGAATAATTAATGGGGCGAAGTTATCCATTAGGTGTTTTCAAATGTAAAGTTGCGCTATAAGTAGCGACGATGAGGGACGCGCAATCTAGCATCAGGAGCTAAATTTCCGCTTCAGAAACTTCTCACAGCCTGTGCCGCAAGAATAATAGACAATCCTTTAATTGCTATAGTTCGGGTGTTTTTATTTTATCTACTTTGTTATTGCAGTCACCTCAAAGTAATTATTGGGGCTTATCGACGCACCAACTGCCAGGGTCATATGGCGTCGCCAACTCTTTCCCTGTTGGAAGGGTTTGTCGGGAGCCAGCTTGCTCCTTGTTCAGGGAAGCCGCCGGGCCTTGAACCCGGGTCGGCTGCGTGGAAGCCAGCCCCGCTGACCACTCCACTACCGCGCCCCCGCAGTCACCTCGTTTGATGCGATGTGAAACAACAAAAATCAAAACTTGTATAGTCAGATATAGCTTTCACTTGCAACACTGTTTATCAAACGGTCACTCAACACTACCTAACGACACAGAGCACAACAAAGAAGAGCGGCCGCCCTCCGCCTCACCTTCACATTCAGGCAGACGCCCTTCAGCAGGCTTCCTCTGCAGACGGCCTCCACTCACCTCCCCATCACCGCCGCTCTGTCCTGACATCACATCCAACTGTCCTGGCGTCGGGGCTGCACTGGCGGCAGCCTCGTTACCCCGTCTGCCTCCACGCAACACTCCATAACAAACCGGGCTGTCGTCACGGCCACCGTTGGTGGGCCCGGTCGGGCGCCATTCCCCTCCGACGCTCAGCCGCCACTCATTGCCCCCGGAAATGGCTCCGGGAATCTAACAGACATAATGGCTTAAAGACGTTGGAAGACACCAATGTGCTATATTGGTACTGTATTTAGGCTTCCATGGGACTTGCTCTGTCCGGACTGGCGATGTGTCACCATGCAGTCGACACCAATGTGCTATATTGGTACTGTATTTAGGCTTCCATGGGACTTGCTCTGTCCGGACTGGCGATGTGTCACCATGCAGTCGACACCAATGTGCTATATTGGTACTGTATTTAGGCTTCCATGGGACTTGCTCTGTCCGGACTGGCGATGTGTCACCATGCAGTCGACACCAATGTGCTATATTGGTACTGTATTTAGGCTTCCATGGGACTTGCTCTGTCCGGACTGGCGATGTGTCACCATGCAGTCGACACCAATGTGCTATATTGGTACTGTATTTAGGCTTCCATGGGACTTGCTCTGTCCGGACTGGCGATGTGTCACCATGCAGTCGACACCAATGTGCTATATTGGTACTGTATTTAGGCTTCCATGGGACTTGCTCTGTCCGGACTGGCGATGTGTCACCATGCAGTCGACACCAATGTGCTATATTGGTACTGTATTTAGGCTTCCATGGGACTTGCTCTGTCCGGACTGGCGATGTGTCACCATGCAGTCGACACCAATGTGCTATATTGGTACTGTATTTAGGCTTCCATGGGACTTGCTCTGTCCGGACTGGCGATGTGTCACCATGCAGTCGACACCAATGTGCTATATTGGTACTGTATTTAGGCTTCCATGGGACTTGCTCTGTCCGGACTGGCGATGTGTCACCATGCAGTCGACACCAATGTGCTATATTGGTACTGTATTTAGGCTTCCATGGGACTTGCTCTGTCCGGACTGGCGATGTGTCACCATGCAGTCGACACCAATGTGCTATATTGGTACTGTATTTAGGCTTCCATGGGACTTGCTCTGTCCGGACTGGCGATGTGTCACCATGCAGTCGACACCAATGTGCTATATTGGTACTGTATTTAGGCTTCCATGGGACTTGCTCTGTCCGGACTGGCGATGTGTCACCATGCAGTCGACACCAATGTGCTATATTGGTACTGTATTTAGGCTTCCATGGGACTTGCTCTGTCCGGACTGGCGATGTGTCACCGTGCAGTCGACACCAATGTGCTATATTGGTACTGTATTTAGGCTTCCATGGGACTTGCTCTGTCCGGACTGGCGATGTGTCACCATGCAGTCGACACCAATGTGCTATATTGGTACTGTATTTAGGCTTCCATGGGACTTGCTCTGTCCGGACTGGCGATGTGTCACCATGCAGTCGACACCAATGTGCTATATTGGTACTGTATTTAGGCTTCCATGGGACTTGCTCTGTCCGGACTGGCGATGTGTCACCGTGCAGTCGACACCAATGTGCTATATTGGTACTGTATTTAGGCTTCCATGGGACTTGCTCTGTCCGGACTGGCGATGTGTCACCATGCAGTCGACACCAATGTGCTATATTGGTACTGTATTTAGGCTTCCATGGGACTTGCTCTGTCCGGACTGGCGATGTGTCACCATGCAGTCGACACCAATGTGCTATATTGGTACTGTATTTAGGCTTCCATGGGACTTGCTCTGTCCGGACTGGCGATGTGTCACCATGCAGTCGACACCAATGTGCTATATTGGTACTGTATTTAGGCTTCCATGGGACTTGCTCTGTCCGGACTGGCGATGTGTCACCGTGCAGTCGACACCAATGTGCTATATGGGTACTGTATTTAGGCTTCCATGGGACTTGCTCTGTCCGGACTGGCGATGTGTCACCGTGCAGTCGACACCAATGTGCTATATGGGTACTGTATTTAGGCTTCCATGGGACTTGCTCTGTCCGGACTGGCGATGTGTCACCATGCAGTCGACACCAATGTGCTATATTGGTACTGTATTTAGGCTTCCATGGGACTTGCTCTGTCCGGACTGGCGATGTGTCACCATGCAGTCGACACCAATGTGCTATATTGGTACTGTATTTAGGCTTCCATGGGACTTGCTCTGTCCGGACTGGCGATGTGTCACCATGCAGTCGACACCAATGTGCTATATTGGTACTGTATTTAGGCTTCCATGGGACTTGCTCTGTCCGGACTGGCGATGTGTCACCATGCAGTCGACACCAATGTGCTATATTGGTACTGTATTTAGGCTTCCATGGGACTTGCTCTGTCCGGACTGGCGATGTGTCACCGTGCAGTCGACACCAATGTGCTATATTGGTACTGTATTTAGGCTTCCATGGGACTTGCTCTGTCCGGACTGGCGATGTGTCACCGTGCAGTCGACACCAATGTGCTATATTGGTACTGTATTTAGGCTTCCATGGGACTTGCTCTGTCCGGACTGGCGATGTGTCACCGTGCAGTCGACACCAATGTGCTATATTGGTACTGTATTTAGGCTTCCATGGGACTTGCTCTGTCTGGACTGGCGATGTGTCACCGTGCAGTCGACACCAATGTGCTATATTGGTGCTGTATTTAGGCTTCCATGGGACTTGCTCTGTCCGGACTGGCGATGTGTCACCATGCAGTCGACACCAATGTGCTATATTGGTACTGTATTTAGGCTTCCATGGGACTTGCTCTGTCCGGACTGGCGATGTGTCACCGTGCAGTCGACACCAATGTGCTATATTGGTACTGTATTTAGGCTTCCATGGGACTTGCTCTGTCCGGACTGGCGATGTGTCACCATGCAGTCGACACCAATGTGCTATATGGGCACTGTATTTAGGCTTCCATGGGACTTGCTCTGTCCGGACTGGCGATGTGTCACCGTGCAGTCGACACCAATGTGCTATATTGGTACTGTATTTAGGCTTCCATGGGACTTGCTCTGTCCGGACTGGCGATGTGTCACCATGCAGTCGACACCAATGTGCTATATTGGTACTGTATTTAGGCTTCCATGGGACTTGCTCTGTCCGGACTGGCGATGTGTCACCATGCAGTCGACACCAATGTGCTATATGGGCACTGTATTTAGGCTTCCATGGGACTTGCTCTGTCCGGACTGGCGATGTGTCACCGTGCAGTCGACACCAATGTGCTATATTGGTACTGTATTTAGGCTTCCATGGGACTTGCTCTGTCCGGACTGGCGATGTGTCACCGTGCAGTCGACACCAATGTGCTATATTGGTACTGTATTTAGGCTTCCATGGGACTTGCTCTGTCCGGACTGGTGATGTGTCACCGTGCAGTCGACACCAATGTGCTATATTGGTACTGTATTTAGGCTTCCATGGGACTTGCTCTGTCCGGACTGGCGATGTGTCACCATGCAGTCGACACCAATGTGCTATATTGGACTGTATTTAGGCTTCCATGGGACTTGCTCTGTCCGGACTGGCGATGTGTCACCGTGCAGTCGACACCAATGTGCTATATTGGTACTGTATTTAGGCTTCCATGGGACTTGCTCTCGGGTTTTCCGACTGGCGATGTGTCACCATGCAGTCGACACCAATGTGCTATATGGGCACTGTATTTAGGCTTCCATGGGACTTGCTCTGTCCGGACTGGCGATGTGTCACCGTGCCGTCGATGCATAGCCCACCAAAAACGTTGTATCCATTTCCCACCTCTGGACGGAAACATGGGGGGGGCGGTGATAGCGGGGGTGGGTGCAGGGGACAGGAGACTGACTGACGCAGGTGTGCTGGAGGGGGCGCTTCGACTGCGGCTAGTGGTGTGAGCCGGGGCCGTTTGGCCGGTATGGGGAAGCCCATGACAGCTGGACGGCTGCTCGCGCGGTGGAGACACCTGCCAGTCGGAGACAGGCCCGCCGCTGGCTTCGGGGCTTCTTATTTCTATTTTATTGTCTTTTTATTGTCTCTTAGTTTGTTCCTTTACAGGCATCAAAATTCAAACTTCAATGATTGTTCCCCCCTCGGTTTATATCTGCAGTTCTGTTTCACTTTTAATCGGCTCGGCAGTGCTGTGCCTGTTCAGGTTTCTTTCTTTTATATGGCTTTCCTGTCAATGTGTGTCACGTCCAATATCAGCGGGCCGCGACCAGCATACATACGTCAATATTAGTTACCATTGCAATTTAAAACCTATTGCCACGGGTATGTGATTAGGAGGTCATCCCAGGCAGGCGTGCCACGGAACGTCATGGTACAATGGTACAAGTACCATGTCAGGGAACAAGTACCATGTACGTACTGGTGTACGACGATGTGGTAGCTGGATCGTCATCGATCCATGATCTGTTTGCCTGAACAGAGCCATCAAACTCCACCCCTGGGGGAAGACTTCTGACTCGACTGCCCGCGCGGACGCATCTCCTGTGGTCTCTTGACCACTGAAGACTGACAATGACTTAAGAACCTTGATTCAGGCACAGAATGGATCGGCGTCGTTTCGGCCTTGCACGTTTTGCCTGGTGTGTGCTGTTTTGTCTTCATACAGACACCATGGGTATAAATTTAAATATCCATTCTAAATTTGATCCAATACAACGCCGATTAGTGAACCGAAAAGTGTTTGGCCCACGCTGGTAAAGCAGACCACTAGACAGAGGAAAACGGCACCGCACTCCGAGAAGAGGAGACCAAAAACACAACGCGAGAAAGGTCGACTAGAACAGACCGAAACTAACACCAACCAGTACCAACTGACTTCAACCGTTACACTGATGCCGTGACCAGGGATGCGGAGCCGAGACAATTTTGGACGGCTCCGGCTCCGGCTCCGGTCCGGGGTTATGATTTCGGCTCCAACTCCGGCCCCGGCTCCGGGTTCAAGTGTCCTAACGACTCCGGCTCCGGCTCCGGCTCCGGGCAAAATAGTCGGCTCTGACCGGCTCCGGCTCCGGCTCCGGCTCCGGCAATGTACCTATATCCAAAATGTGATCGCAACGTTCTCAAGGGCGTGAAAGTCCATCAGATACAAAGGGACTATGTATTTGTACGAATGAAAAATGGCCACTGGATGAACGAACGCTCTTGACCAGATGCCAAAGGCCAGTGAACCTCAAAACTGGACCAACCTACACTGCAGTGCAGTCGTATGGCAAACTCCACTGCACTGTTGTGGCAAACAGAAATACGGGTCAGACATGCCCGCAAACCCACATAAAAAATTAAAGATACAACGATCAAGTAAAGCTTGGACAGCCCGCAAAGAAAAACTTCGATGAGCTAACAGCAGGGTCGTTCAAAAAATATGTTTTTACTTTTCAGATTCGAACCTACTTTTTCCCATTATATATTCAATTTTGATTTCAATGAACCACATTTCAAGCGTCTACGACAGCGGGAAAGATCGCCTCAAAACGGCTAAAGATTTCATGTTTCGGGCGCGATTGACCGCCCGGCGTTGCTGTCTCCCCTTGTTAAATTGGGATGAAAGGGGTGCATAACCTACCAGTAAAGACAGCCTGGCATGTGCGTGCGTATAAGAGCGGTAGATGGGATTTAACATGCAGGCATCTACTTGTCAGATGTATTTGCAGCGCAATACAAATACATGCTATTCCACAAAAGACCTGAAATTAAATGATTCAGCACCCTAGTACTCCAAATCCCGACAGAACAGGAATGCCTTCCGGAGGCGAACCTTTCCCTAGTAACTATCGCTGGAGAACGTCGTGAGGCAGATGCTTCTCCCTATTCTCCTGCGAACTATTTAAGAGCTCTGGTACTGATAAAAAAGATCCTGTTTCATATTTTTACCCTTTAGGTGGCTCACGAAATCTTCCACCAGTTTCACACCACGTTCTGTGGGACCATTCACGACAGTAAGTTCTGGAATATCTTGAAACATCCACCGAAAACCACCCGGCAAAACAATGTTTTGCCCATCCCAGACGAGCAAATAAAGCCACTCTACAGAAGTGGCCCCCATTTAAGCACAGAGTAGCGAAAACCCTGGAAAGCCTCAATCTTGCATTGCCAGCAACAATAGGCAAACCCCCACTCTTCCGCTTCTGGACTCGGAAAGAGCCCAAAGTGGAATTTCTTTTCACTTCCCGTAAAACGGACTTCTCAGAGGAAGAAGTCTCCCAGAAATTCCTAGAGTTCCGATCTTGTAACACGGACAAGACCATTATATTTACAGACGGCTCCAAAATAGGCGAAAAAGTAGGCCTCGGCATCTGGGGGCAAAATATTTGCCTACAGAAAAGACTTCCGTACAACTGCTCTATCTTTACAGCCCAGGCTGTTGCCGTGCTAAATGCATTAGCAATAATCAGAACCCAAAATATCAACTCAGCCGTCATCTGTTCAGACTCTAAATCTGTCCTGCAGGCCGTCAGTAACGTAGTCAACCCCAGCCACCACGTTATAGCAGATATTCAAAAAGGTATCGATGATACCCCTGATGTCTCTTTTCTTTGGATCCCGGGCCACTGCAAAATTCAAGGAAATGAAAAGGCCGATGAGCAGGCAAAAACGTCCCTAGAACTTAGAGAGATCGCACCCTTAATGTGGTCTGGAGATGATAGCAAAGCTCTCCTCCAGGACAGCATCCGGAAGCAAATTCAAAATAACTGGACCACAAACCACAGCGCCCACCTATTCTATATCAAGCCTAACATCGGATACTGGCCCAGTTCCAACCAAAAGAGTCGCCGGCGCGAGGTTATTCTAACCAGACTCAGAAATGGACACACAAAATTAAATGCCTATTGGAACGCGGGTACCTGTGGTACCTGCGACGCAATGGAGAATCCCTATCACATTCTCATCGATTGTCCCCAGCACAATACCCATCGGCAACCCATGCTAGATTACTGCCGAATCCAAAACATCCCTGTAGACCTAAAAACTCTGCTCGGTAACGACCATCCTGAGCTACTCGAAAAAGTCTTTACATTTCTAAAGGACTCTGGGCTAGAGAAGTTTCTATAAATCACCCCTCCCAGTATATATGATGGAGGGTGCTTGGTGCACCCCCAAAGTAGGGCTTGCCTATTTTCCAATCATAGATGTTCCACCGCAAAATTTAAGCAATAGTTGTTTAACCTTTAAATGGTTTATCGTAGGCTAAGGATAGGTTATGTTAGGCTAGCTTTGAAATCAGGCTAGGTTAAATAGGTTAGATTTCTTCACCGCAGTGATACCTTTCACTGCGGGTCTATGCTAACCACACCTATACTCTTACTAACAATCTAACTATCCTCTCACACTTCTTTTCCTCTGCGCGGCGGCTGCCCAGCCGGAGAGGGAGCTGCAACTTCACCTCCGGGTTGCAGGGTAAATTCGCGGCACCCTGGCCAGGTGTTTAGCGCACTTTCTAAAATACGAAATTATTGAGTTAACGGAGAATTTCGAGTAACGTAGACAAGCGGACATCAGTAGCTGATACACAAAATTCTAAATTCTAAATTCCAAATTCTAAATTTAAGGTCTTCAACCACAGAAATAACCTTTGCACTCTGCGGGTCTAAACTTATTAAAAGACCTCCCTTGGCATGGCTATGCCATTGCCACGACCGTCCATTTGCAAGCTAAAACATCTTGCAACCCATTACTTGAAATAACTCCCATTGCTTTGACAGACTAACGTAGCTTGCCCTCACACAAAATTCTAAAATTCTCCCACACACTCCTTTAGAGGCGGGCAAAGGTGCTATGCACAGAACGCCTAATAAAAAGCCATTGATTGATTGATTGATACCTTGAAACAGGGGAAGCTATACCAGTCACCAGCTTCTCAACGGAGCCATTTCCTGTTAGAATCTTTCAGATTCAGGCGCTCGAATACCATCCAGCTTTCAGGAATGAGAAATTGGGAGAAGCTTGGTATCGAGCCGAGCACTTCATAGCCTCTGTCGGAAACTTTAGCCTACCTAACTGAAAGGTGGATGGTTTTGCTGTTTAGGCCAGGTACTGTATCACTGCCTTTTTACCTTCAGCATCGTGATTCTTATTTGCGAAGCAGATTATAACTTTCTGGTCACAAATAACAGTTGCGTTTGCACATTGACTTCAGCGCCTCTACACAATACCGGAGTATTATCTCGAGTTGCGCAAGCTGGTTTACGTGTGGCTGTCAGGAGAGGTTGTCTCCAACAACTGTCTGTTTAGAAGACCCGGAGCTCACCAGCGAGCCACATTATGGAGTATAGGACATTTCTGGCATGAAGTGCGTGCTTCTACTGTGTCAGATTCCGTTCATCATTCCAGAAGATACTTAAAGACAGAATATTATAATTTTTGGAGTTTAACAACGCATCAACTGCTCAGGTCATATGGCATTAGAGGAGAGAGGGAAAGAATTAGCTCGGGCTAGAGCAGGGCGCCAGATTCTGCCTCTGGGTGGGCTCGAGCCCACGACACCCAGCACATAATGAATGCCATTGGCCAAGCCGAGCGCAAGCGCTAACCGACTGAGCCACTCAGACTCCTAAATAGTTAGCGGCTTTCCTTATAAGTGGTTCTAAACCATGCATTTGGGTTCCTCCGTCGTGGATAGTCAGCTTTAGAGGCTTCTATGAGCCTCAAAGCTATCCATAAAATGCAATGCAGTGTTTTCATTAAGTTAATATAGAAATCGCCCTGAATGTGCTGAAGTCAATTTGTCATCAGCTGTGGTATCTGTGCACAGAAAGTTATATTCTGTTGCGCTGGTGAGAACCACCATCTTGAAGGTAAGGAGCCAGTCGCACAACAATTGGCCAAAACAGCAAATGAATCACATTTGACTAGGGCAGGCTTAAGTTTCCGATAGAGGCTATGAAGAGCTCTGTAAATGGTCGGTACTAAGCCTCAGCCAGTTTGTTACTCCTGACAGCTGGCTGGTATTCGATTGCCTGAATCTGAAATATTCTGATCAGAAATGGCTCCGTTGAGAAGCTGGTATAGCTTCCCCTATTTCAAGGTAACTATTCCAGAACTTACTGTCGTGAACGGTCTCACAGAACGTGGTGTGAAGCTGGTGGGAGATTTCGTGAGCCACCTAAACGGTAAAGATATGAAACAGGATCTTCTTTTATCAGTACCAGAGCTCTTAAATAGTTCGCAAGAGAATAGGGAGAATCACCTGCCTCACGACGTTCTCCAGCGATAGTTACTAGAGAAAGGTTCGCCTCCGGAAGGCATTCATGTTCTGTCGGGATTTAGAGTACAAGGGTGCTGAATCATTTAATTTCAGGTCTTTTGTGGAATAACATGTATTTGTATTGCGCTACAAATACGTCTGACAAGTAAATGCCTGCATGTTAAATTCCATCTACCGCTCTTATACGCACGCACATGACAGGCTGTCTTTACTGGTAGGTTATGCACCCCTTATAACCCAATTTAACAAGGGAGACTGCAGCGCCGGGCGGCCAATCGCGCCGGAAACATGAAATCTTTAACCGTTTTGAGGCGATCTTTCCCGCTGTCGTAGACGCTTGGAATGTGGCTTATTAAAATGAGAATTGAATATATAATGGGAAAAAGTGGGTTCGAGTCTGAAAAGAAGAAAAAGCTTTTTGAACGACCCTAAGCTAACAGTGTTCTACATAAAAAACACATCAGATAGGCTGATGGCATAATATCTTTTCGAGAAAAATCGGAACCAACCACCCTACTGCCCAGGGCCCAGCAGCTGGTTCGCTCACTACACCACCCAATCGCGGTTGGAGCGAAGCAGCAACATTGCCTCCAGTATGTCTGCTCTTAGCCTGGACCTGAGATCCGTAAGCAGTAGCTTCATCGCGGAGAACAACCTCTCCAGGGACACCTGAGTAACTGGTAGCGCGGCCATTACCAGGCTAGCCCGCTGGATGATGGCTGGATATCTATCTAAGATGTCGCATACGGTCGCCCTCTTTAGGCGACCCAGGTTTTTGAAGTCGGCTAGTGCCGCATCGAGTGACGGGGATGCTGTTTTCTGCGCCTTTTGCCCTGGGTTCTCGACAGGCCTAGTATAAACTACTTCTCAGACTACATGATAGCTCTCCTGGGGGGGAGGTGGGAGGAAAGATTTTATTGCTCGACAGACCTAGTGTAAACACCTTTTTCAAACAATTTCTTTGGCCTTTGGGGGCCAAAAGATAGTCTGCCCCCCCTTCCAGGGCTTTGGGGGGCATGACGGGAATGGCATCCCCGGCGTCTGTCAACAGGGGCGGATGCAGGCCGACGGTTTTTTTTTTTATTAAAAAAAAAAAAAAAAAAAAATAAAAAAATTCCTCCAAAACCAAAAAGGGGGGGGAAAAAAAAAAAAAAAAAAAAAAAGGTTTTTTTTTTTTTGTTTTTGGGGGGGGGTATTGTTTTTTTTTTTTTTTTTTTTTTCCCCCCCCTTCTTTTTTTCCCCCCCCCGGGGGTGGGGGGGGGAGGGGGGGGTTTTTGGAGTTATGGCATTGGGGGGGGGGGGGGGAATTGTTTCTTTTCCCCCCCACCCAACAATGGGCCACCCAACGGTATGGGGTAAATCGTGAAAAACATATGGCTTTTTAAGAAAATCGCCAAAAATTGGGCAGTTTGGGGGGGGGCAAATGCCCTTTTTTGCTCCCCCCATGGATCCACCAGTGTCCGCCAATGCTTTCATTTGTTGCCAATTTCTGCCCATGCTAAATTTCCGGGGCGCATCACCTGCCCGAGAGTGAAACCGTCTACGGAACACCCTAGTTGCAATATTTCACTAATCTCGATATACATAACATATTGAGAAAATGTAATATTTCAGGTGAATAAAGGTGTTTCCATGCGACATCTCACGAGGTAAAATGTGACCATTTCACGTTTGATTTTTGGTAATTTTAGAGCTCTTTGGGAGCCGGAGCTGGACCCTTTCTGACGGCTCCGGCTCCGGCTCCGGCTCCGCATCCCTGGCCGTGACCGCGGATTTGAAACGACACCAGGCAAAAGAAAAAGGGATTCTGAAGAAAATTTGGACCGGATTTCAACCGACACCTAGCAAAATAAGGAAGGAAACTAAAAAAATTCGGAAGGTGCGCTCGGCCTAGTGGTACTTTATCCTTCCGGTGGCGATGAAGAGGACCAGCCTCTCTCCAACTGCTTCGGCTCTCAACGACACTGCTGCAACCAAGGCGAGTGCCTCTGCTTTGCAATTTTTGAATCTGTGGAGAAAAGTGAGGTGCCCTTCGCTTCCGTCTAGAACCGCCCCTGCAAATGGCGCCCCCGTTACAACGTGCAGTCAGTTGCGGATGACATCAACTGCAATTGCCGATCCCGACCAACCGGAGACCGTTGCATCAACTGCGGCTGCTGTCACATCTATGCCGGCACGATCGCGACTATCTCAGCAGTGATGGAGGGTAACCTATGTCGAACTGGAGGAGTTGAACGCACCGGTCATTCCGATGGCGGAGACTGGGCCATCACCAACCCATCCTCAAGACTGGCCACCGGCTCCACAGCTCACGCGGGCTGCGACATGGTCTCCCCGGGAAGTAGCTCACTCTCCTCACCAGTGTTTCAGCGAATTTGACTCCATAAGACCTGGCGTTATTGACGATAGTAATAGTGGAACTGTACCGTAAACTGACGTTGTGCCTACGTTAATTTAACTCTGAATCCGGTCTACGACATTGTTGACAAATCGGTAGTCCATATTATTGAAAGTGGAAATTGATATGGCACCGAGAGCAAAGTTGAGTAACTGGGGAAAAAATGGCCGAGCCTCCCGAATCAGATCCCTTTTATCAGACGTGGCCTTTTACAAAAACAGTTAGAACTCAAGCGGCCTCTGATTGCATTGCAAACAGAGAGCAACGCATAAGAACTGACACTGATCGTCGCCAGATAGGCACAATTTAAACTGCTGCCAGCCCTGGGACCGACTAAATGACTATGGCATGGATGGCATGGCATGTTCATCAAACACGATCAGTGAACCATACTGTTAGCTAGCTCGTTTGCCATAATTGACGTCGAAACTTGACCGATAAATATACGAATTGGTAACGGGACTGACGCCAAAAAAACAATTGACTGACAGATATGAATAAATACATGACGCATTTGACGATCAGTGAGACAGACTACCCGAAATAATTAAATAGATGTTAATTAGATGCCCGATGACGCTTGACTGACAACTGATTTAGAAATATTGTAATTTGGAAGAACTTAACAGTTAATTACGGATTCGGGACACGATATGGGAATGGCCCTAATAAAAGAAAGCTCGTGTCCTGTTGACCCGTTGAGACCCTTGGGAAAGGTCCCTAAACCCAAGCTCCACTTACTGTAATTGGACGCATTGTTTGTTAAAAAAAACGTGGAGGGCAGAACAATTTGAATCACACGTGGCTGGATAAATATGTATGAAATTTAACGACTTGTGTTTACGGACGCAAAAATTTGACGACTGACAAGCAGCTGTATCCCGAACCCGTAGAAGGACGACACCCCTTTGATTCCGCCAGGAGTGCGTAAATGAGAGCGCAGATCGGACCACAGGTCACAACCCCCTTACTGCACAAGAGTTGACAATCCCTCAAACTCCTGTGACGCATACTCGTGATGCTGGATAATATCACGAAGAGGAAACTAGCTCAGCCGCGGACGTTTCAATCGTCGTTACATGGAACCCCACTCAGTTTTCTGACCGAGAAGGGAGCGACGACGGACTGATTTAGTCGGACTCATCTACAGAGTTTCAGCAGAACTTAGATTCTGACCCACGACCGGATATGACCGAGACTGATCGGTACAATGTAAGATCTAGATCTTGACATGAGCTAGAAGGTCCATCAATGGACACGTTTGAACCGCTTAGAGACTCTGTGAGAGACTGCGCCCCCAGTTTGAACTCACCAGTTCCACGAGTTATGTGGATACTGTAAACACCGCTGACGAGACTAGTCAATGGAAGAGAAAAATGGAACGTTATACTGACGGACCAACATTCTGGCGGACGTTATTGCAGACCCTTGCGCTCTCATTACTGTACATCTTTTTGCATGCATAAAGTTGCAGCGAAACAGAAGATGATGACCCTAACGTGACTGTGTGACGACCTCATGTGCCGTACTGTTGACACACGGTGAACCTGATACTGTGTCCCCTGTGTCTCCGACAGAAACGGTGGCTCGACGGAAAGACAGACATAAAACGTTAATAGAAACCTGCATCCTTGCCCAATAGACTCATTAAAAATCCAAAATTTTGGAAATTTTAGAAACGCCTCTCATTTTCCCATGCATTGATCTATTTTGAGACGACCTGTAAAGGTTTCATCCCGATATCTTCAAAACTGATGAAGCGCAAGCGGTCTGAAGGTGGGCTGTTTCAGCCCAATTTGTAGTTAAGGTCTCCATGTTAAACACCATTTGATAAGAGAGTAACAGTGGACCTCAGGGTAGCTGATCACCAACATTTGAGCGTACACCTCTCCGGAAATCCTGTGACTGGGTTTTTCAGCCCTTGCGTCAGGGACTCCAGTTGCCAGTGGCGGGTACATGCAGCCCTTGTTCAAGTTTCCTGACACGTGCAAATGACGTCACCCGCGCAACGTCGGAGGCGTTTTACAGCTTGAACCTATGGGGAGTTATGAGGAAATACATTTTCGGCGCCTGAGGGGGCGTGGAAATAAAACTACAGTATCAATTTCGTTGAAAGTCAAGTCGTTGGAAAGCTCTTGAAATGCTCTATCCAGAAAGGTTTAGCCCTGTACCGTCAGAAAACTCTGAAAACACTCAAAATTCTCTACAACTTGAACTAACCTGGTATTCTAGACCCTTGGATACAAGGGGAAGGCTAGTGGGCTCAAGCCCCCTCTCCAAATAAAATATTGAAGCCGCTAGTCAATATTCGGAAACACGGCATTCCTGACCGTCGCATCGATTACTCTAGGCAAGGAGACCGCGAGATTTGACCCTGTGCCGTGTCCTTCCGAATAACTGTGTACTTAATGTCTCGTTTGTCGTTGTAGCTTTTTCTTTTCGTTTGTACACCACTTGTTATTTCGGCTCCGCGTGTACATTTCTGAGATCATCCTGCGCCCTTTTAGGATCCGGCTGCCAATGTCGTTTTGTAGGGGCGGAGACGTTTTCCACCCGGTTTATATCTGCAGTTCTGTTTCACTTTTAATCGGCTCGCCAGTGTTGTGCCTTTTCAGGTTTCTTTCTTTTATATGGCTTTCCTGTCATTATGTGTCACGTCCAATATCAGCGGGCTGCGACCAGCATATATACGTCAATATTAGTGACCATTGCGATTTACAACCTATTGCCACGGGTATATATGATGTTATTAGGTATTTAGGTATTTAGGTATTAGGGAGTTATTAGGTATTTAGGGAGTGATTAGGTTATTAGGTTATTTAGATTATTAGAAGTGAGTATGAAAACAAATGATTTAAACTCTCCGTTGCAGTGTATGTTTATCAGAGTGTATATTAATCAGCCTAATCAGTAAACTGACCTCAAACGCTCGATGAGAATAAACTGGGTCGTTTTTTAATCCGTGTTTCTTTTCAGCAGCAATGTAATATTGAACACGGGTTCATTTTGCACTTTGTAAAGATTTTTCTACTCCAAGAATTTCACATTTTAATCTATTTTCACTCCCTCACTTCTAGTTTACACAATATTTTACTGCAGTGGTATAATGATATGTCCTCAAAACACATGCATTTTTGCATTACACCGGTGCAAAATGAGTTGTGGAATAATGCTGGGAAGAGTTGATTTTGGCACCGTAAAAATAATCCTAAAGATGGCGTAATTTTGCGTAGTTGATATGTTTACACCCCGCGGGTTGGGGTTTTATTATTCCTGTTTCATGGCATTTTACGCTTCTCAATAAAAAAATATCGGGTGTAACATATTCAGGGAAAGAAGAGTGGATTTTGGCACCGTAGAAAAATCCAATTTCTGGCGTACTTTTTTCAGTGTGACTAGACTGCCCGCGCAGATGCATCTCCTGGGGTCTCTTGTCCACTGAAGACTGACAATGACTTAACCTTGATTCAGGCACAGAATGGATCGGCGTCGTTTCGGCCTTGCACGTTTTGCCTGGTGTGTGCTGTTTTGTCTTCATACAGACACCATGGGTATAAATTTAAATATCCATTCTAAATTCGATCCAATACAACGCCGATTATTGAACCGAAAAGTGTTTGGCTCACGCTGGTAAAGCAGACCACTAGACAGAGGAAAACGGCACCGTACATCAAACGCGAGAAAGGTCGACTAGAACAAACCGAAACTAACAGCAACCAGTACCAACTGACTTCGACTCGTTACAAAACTATAATTCAAAGACATTAAAGAGAGTGCCCCACTTTTATTATGGGTTTTGAACTGAGATAGCAGTTTTGTAGAACGTGTTGAGAAACCACTATCTGCATATTTAATTTCACCCAAAGCTCTCAATATAAAATTTCCGCCAGCTTTAAGGGGACATTGTCGCAAAAATTTTTATTGGCTAGATCAAAAGGTTACAAAAAGTTGTTTCAGAAGTCATATTCTCATTTTTGCAAATTCAGGCTCAAAATGCCTGAAAATCGGCCTCAAAATTAACATTTATAGACGACTTTACCGAGTCCTTATGGTAACGATAAAGTGACGTAGACCCGGCTATAGCTATCAATTTATATATGAAAAAATGTCAAACATTTCTTTTAAAGCAGTTCAGTAGCTAAAACCTATAACATTAAAAATTATTCTATAAAAATAGATTTCCAAAACGCTTTTGAAAGAGAAATATAGGACTTTAAAGAAATACCATCAACCAATCAGAAGCCCAGTCCTTATAGGATCTGGTCACGTGGGCTTATCTTACATCAATGTGATGTCATCATGGCTACCGATGAACTATCCATATTCACCATTTCAAAAACCGCGGCAAACGCAAAGATATGAATACAAATTCTATAACACTAATTAGCGCTGCGGTCAGGCCCGAATACCCTAAAGATTATAATTAATAATTGTTCGTTATTGCATGATTGCATTGCAGCTAAAATGATACAATAAAAAGATACGGGTAGCGCGATCCAGAAGAGCCTCCTTTGAGGCATGAACAAAGCTTTGGGTGGTTTTTCGGACGAGGAGATTGTCGCCTCTCCGGTCTCGTGGATCAACATATCGTCGGTAATCTGCACGTAGAATATTTTGAGCCTTTGATGTGGTCAATTGAGATTTTCTTAGAGGTAAAAAATCTATGCGTGAAAAGTTAATGAAATAATTTGAATTTTTGCCATCCATCTTTGCTGGCCACCAATGCTTATTGAGGTTTTGTGTAGTGAGTGTAGTGAGTTAGTCAAACACTAATCCTATCAAGTATGGGCAATGCATTTAATGTTTCTGTTCTGCATTAATTAGGTCCATGAAGTTGCCAAAAAGCAAATTGTATGCTTAATTGATAACTATTTATTTTGGCCCACTGTTATAGCTGTGGTCTCGTTTCGTCTGTCAACACCAATCAGCGAGCAGCATTGAGTCCCAGTCTGCAAAGTATGGCAGCAGGCTAGACGAGTCACACCAGCCACCTAAAATCATTGCACTGCCAGACACCAAAAATTAACACCAAACTGCTATATACCATAGAGAAAAATGCACCCTTTCCTACCCACACAATGCAATGCTACCTCTTGTATTAGTTAGTTAAATACTTGTTATAAGGTCCCCTCCTGTGTCTTTATAACCATTCAGCCATTATTTGTTTGGTTTTCAGTGTCACCTCCCTTGCACCAGTCTGGGAAATTCACACCAGGTTGATGAACTTCACACCACTCACTCTTGTCTCCTAGGGCACTCACCCTGACGAGATCTCGTTGAAAATGCCATACTTTGCACACTGGATTGAATCTATGTCACATGGCTATAGCCTCTCCCTGAGAACCAGTCTTAGAACCAATCTTAGATTTACAGGCTGGCTACCTGCTGTGGTGCTGCTGGAAAAACAGTAACAGCACAACAGTGGTAGCATACTTTTTTGTGATTGGTAGAGAAGTATTCTGGTTCATTTTTGTCTGATTAGCCATAGCACATACTAGAGACAGTTGTGGTATTTCTTTTCTAGGGGAGAGGCTCGAGGGCTCGCGGACAAGGCTGTGCTGGCAGACGAAACAAGGCTTATGAGCAGTGTCAATGCCAAAAAGTCCTCATTTTATTGTTGCACAGGTGAACTTGTGTACCAGAATAGGTAAAAATTATTTGGTGATGGCAATTCTCCAATGATTATTTAAGCATATTATTTTTGAATTGCCCATATTCCCTCTCTTTTGGTCTAACTTTATATTTACAATATTTGTGCACTCTAGTAAAAGTCTATATCAAGCTTGTAATTTGAATTACAAATTTCTACCTGTTACAAATACTGGCTCTGCACAATGTGTGCGTGCTAGTGCATTTGCTGCTTAGCTTACCTTCTTTTAAGTATGAAAATGTTTTTGATTAATTTTACAGATTGAAACAGATTTTCTATTTATTTTGGTACCATACAGTACATAGTAGTCAGTGTACTCTTATCTACTTATCAGATCAATTTACTCATATTTCAAGTGCTACTGTTTGTTTCCAGACATGAAAGTGACTGTAGCATGAATTCATCCATCTGCCCTCGGAAAATGCCCATCTGCATTCATGCCCATCTGCAGATGAATTCATCCATCTGCCCTCTGAAAATGCCCATCTGCATGCTTTTTATCATTGATATTAAAAATGAACTGAAGGAAAACTAGGATAAGATGTATTATGATTTGAAACACTAGGAGTGTACCCAATACAACAATATAATTGTGAAAAAAGAGTATGGATAGTCATGTAGGAATGACAGGGGGGCAGTCTTGGGTGATGTAATTTTTTGTGTTTTCCTGGAAGAATATATGAAAGATTAGGCGGGTCGCTTCAAAGAGAAAATTTGTTTACTAGAAAACCTGTCTTTTGTAGCTGCTGTGTATCATCAAGCTATCGTCCCAATGGACCAGCTCGTGTATGATCATTTTGTTTGTTAGTTTGAATGGGATGAACCCAATCAGACAGATTCTCCCATAGACCTGAAATTTGGAATATTTGTTTCCTATTGTGGGCCACTGTTGAAATAATGTATTGTAATTTATAAAAAACATGAATTTGCATGGTTCCACCTGACCCCTCCACAAATCCATGATCTAGACTATAGATCGTCTTTGGGGATGTCTTTGTTCTTGAATATATATATATATATATATATATATATATATATATATATATATATATATATATAATATTGCATATGTATACTTTAAAGGTTGCGTGTTTGACCTAAGGTGGTTTTTAGCAGCATGAGCTTTTTGGTGATATTGCAATCAAAGATGATCAATTTCCTATAATGGCAATAATCAGATGGTCAAACAATCTTGACAAAAATAAGAACGATTCGACATTTTAAGATTTGAAATCGAATTTTTACAACAGGCAAGTTCTGAAGCACGATTTTTCCTCCAAGTCGCGTGACAATCCTTGTCCGAGTTACCCTAATTGGATGGTTGTCAAATAAACCAAATACATATATAGAACAGAGAGAAGTCAATGTGCATGTTTACTGCATATACTAAAAACAATGCAAGAATCCTAATACAACTCAATAAATATCAGACTAATACAAGTCATTAAAAATCCAGGAGTGAGTGACAGAAATAAGAAAGGAAACAGAAATCGATGACATAGCGAAGTGCGTGCGATCAATTCCAAGTACGAATATGAAGTTCAAGAAAATAGAATCGAACGAATCAGACAGTGACGTCTAGAAACCAAAAAATACGATGCCGAACACCCCGATTTCATCTTCATCTTCTCAAGTTTATTTTGTGTATCAATTATGTATGTGTGCGTGTGGAACAGCAATCCATCCTATCCTCCTCGTTATCCTTAAATGCCGAGGCAGAGCGCATGCGCTGGAGCAGCGACCTCAGGAATCCACCTTCCTTAACCTCATCCATCCAATCCTACCGTCTCCTTCATAGTCTTCATCACTTCACGTTCATTACGACGGCGCTTAAAACCACCGTAGGTGGAAGTGTTGTAACAATACAATACAATACAATGTTTAAAACAAGATTCAGTGATACAGGGGCGCAGCCAGGGGGGCACAGGGGGCACGTGCTCCCCTCCATCGGTGCCGGGGTGCCCTTTTGATTGTCAGGTGGTGTACCCTCTTTGGGCCGTGCCGCTCGAAATTTAGTGCCCTACGCCGTTGGGCCTAGATAGAACTAGACTGCATTTAGCGATTTAAACTATTGTTTGACAATTAAGTGCCTTTTTGGTCAGTTAGGGCATTCTGTCGCCTTTCCAAGCACCCGGGAAGAGTAAAGGCACGTAATCCGTTTCCAGATAATGCCTCATCGTCGCCAATAATCGTACGGGCAGAGCTATTCTGGTGCCCCTTGAGCTCATCTGGTGCCCCCTGAGCGCTGGTCTTGGCCCCTGGAGCTGATCTGATGCCCTCGTAGTCAATCTGGTGCCCCCCTCCCCTGAGAAAATAATTGTGCCTTCTGAACCTATATATTGCTCTCTGAGTTAGTCTGATGCCTCCGAGCTTGCCTGGTGCCGTATTAGCTGTTTTAGTGCCCCTTGAGCTGATCCGGGCCCCTGAATTTATTTAATGCCTCCCGTAGTTTATCTACTGTCCAGGGCCGTACCCAGGAGGTACAGGGGGCACGTCCTCCTATCGGTGCCGGGTGCCCTTTTGATTGCCAGGTGGTGTACCCCTTTGGGCTGTGCCGCTCGAAATTTAGTGCCTTACGCCGTTGAACTGAGATGGAACTAGGCCGCATTTAGTGATTTCAACTATTGTGTGACAATTAAGTGCCTTTTTGGTCAGCTAAAGCATTCTTTCGCCTTTCCAAGCACCTGGGAAGAGTATAGGCACGTAATCCTTTTCCAGATAATGCCTCATCGGCGCCAATAATCGTACGGATGGAGCTCATCTGGTGCCCCCTGGAGGTGATCATGTGCCTTCTGAGCTGATCTGATGCCCTCGTAGTCAATCTGGTGCCCCCCCCCACTGAATAAATAATTGTGCCTTCTGAACCTATATAATGCTCTCTAAGTTAATCTGTTGCCTCCGAGCTTGCCTGGTGCCCTATTAGCTGTTTTAGTGCCCCTTGAGCTGATCCGGGCCCCTGAACTTATTTAATGCCTCCCGAAGTTTATCTATTGTCCAGTGGGCACAGGGGCCACGTGCCCCCATCGGTGCCGGGTGCCCTTTTAATTTTCAGGTGGTGTACTCCCTTTAGGCCGTACCGTTCTAAATTTAGTGTCCTACGTCGTTGAACCTAGATGGAACTAGAGTGCATTTAGCGATTTCAACTATTGTTTGACAATTAAGTGCTTTTTTGGTCAGCTAGGGCATTCTGTCGCCTTTCCAAGCACCCGGGAAGGGTATAGGCGCGTAATCCGTTTCCAGATAATGCCTCATCGTCGCCAATAATCGTACGGGTGGAGCTCATCTGGTGCCCCCTGGAGCTGATATTATGCCCTCTGAGCTGATCTGGTGCTATCGTAGTCAATCTGGTGCCCCCATGAGAAAATAGGTGTGCGTTCTGAGCCTATATAATACTCTCTGAGTTAGTTCGATACCTCCGAGCTTGCCTGGTGTCCTTTTAGCTGTTTTAGTGCCCCTTGAGCTGATCCGGGTCCCCTGAGCTTATTTAATGCCTCTCGGAGTTGATCTACTGTCCAGGGGTGCAGCCAGGGGGGCACAGGGGGCAGGTGCCCCCATCACTGCCGGGGTGCCCTTTTGACTGCCAGGTGGTGTACCAAACTTGGGCCGTGCCGCTCGAAATTTAGTGCCCTACGCCGTTGAACCTAGATGTAACTGGACCGCATGTAGCGATTGAAACTATTGTTGGACAACTTAATACCTTTTTCGGTCAGCTAGGGCATTCTGTCGCCTTTCCAAGCACCCGGGAAGAGTATGGGGACCTAGTATGTGTCCACCTAATGCCTCATCGTCGCCAATAATCGTACGGGTGAAGCTAATCTGGTGCTCCTTGATTTTATCCCGTGGCCTCTCAGCTGGTACTGTGCCCCTTGAGCTGATTACTTGCCCTCTAAGCTGATCTGGTGCTCCTGAGTCAATCGAGTGCCCCACTGAGCAAATAATTGTGCCTCCTGAAACTATATAATGCCCTCTGAGTTAGTCTAATGCCTTCGAGCTTGATTGGTGCCCTCATAGTTGATTTAGTGTCCCTTGAGCTGATTCGGACCCCCGAGCTGATCTCATGCCTCTCCAAGTTGATTCTGTCTCCTAAGTCAATATGGTGCCTCTTCAGCTGATTAGGTGCCCCCTCAGCTGATTATTGATGTCTCCTTAGATGGCCTGATGCCCCCTTGAGCTGGTTTGGTGGGCCCTGAGCCCACCTTGTGTCCCCTGAGCTGTTATGATGCTCCCTGAGCTGATTTATGCTTCTGCCATAGTCTGGGGGCTGGGAGCTGATCTGGCCCCCGAGCGGATCGGGTGCCACCTGAGCTGCACTAATGCTCCGTAGTCGATCTGGCGCCTCCTGAGCCCATCTGATGCCCTCTGAGCTAGTCTGGTGCCCCCTGAGCTAATCCGGTGCCCTTTAAGCTGATCTGGGCCTCCTTACGTGATTTCATGAGCAGCTCTAAAGCCCTGAGCTGAGCTGGGCCCACAGAGGCTGATGAGGGCCCCTGAGATGGTATGTGGCTCCTGAGCTGATTAATGCCTCCTGACTTGATCTGGTATTCCCGAGCTGGTCGGGGACCACTGATCTGATTGTTTGTCCCCGAAGCTGATCTGGTGCCCTATGTGCATATGGTGTCCCCTGAGCAGCTCTGGGGGTTTTGAACTGCTTGGGCCCCAAGCTGGTGAGGGATCCCTGGGCTGATTTAGTGCCCCTGACGTGAACTTGCCCCCTGCGCTGATCGATCTGGTGCACCCTGAGCAGATATACTGCCTCCTGAACTTAACCAATGCCCCCTGAGTCGATCTTGTGCCTGCTGAGTTATCATTGTGTCTCTTGAGCCCATCTTATTCCCTCTGAGCTAGTCTGGTGCCCCATGGCTAATATGGTGCCCTTTAAGCTGACCCGGGCCTCCTGGGTTGATTACGTGATTTCCTGAGCAGCTCCCAGGCCCTGAGCTGAGCTGGGCCTACAGGGGTTGGTGAGGGCCCCTGAGATGGTATGGGGCTCCTGAGCTGATTAAGTGCCTCCTGACTTGATCTGGTATTCCCGAGCTGATCTGGGTCCCGAGCTGGTCGGGGACCACTGATCTGATTGATTGTCCCCGAGGCTGATCTGGTGCCCTATGGGCTGATCTGGTGTCCCCTGAGCAGCTCTGGGGGTTTTGAACTGTTTGGGCCCCGAGCTGGTGAGGGATTCCTGAGCTGAATTAGAGCCCCTGACTTGATCTTGCCCCCTGACCTGACTTCAGGCCCCTGAACTGATCTGGGGCCCCAAGAGCTGATCTGGGGCCCAAGAGCGGATTTGGATTCTGAGGGTACCCTGAGCTGGTCTGGGCGCTGAGCTTGTGAGAGCCCCTTAAGTTGGCTTGAGGCCCTCTGAAGTGATCTGGCGCCTTAAAGTGTTCTGGGGCTTCGTGAACTGGTTTAAGGCCCTATGAGACTATATGTGACCCATTGAGCTAGTCTGATGACCTCATCTCTGGGACCAATGAGCTAGTCTAGTCCCTGGGTGAAGCATGAGCTGCTCTGTGGCCCTGATCTACATCAGGGGCCCCTGAGGTGGTCTTGAATAGCCAGATAATAAGAACACAAGGCCAACTCCCATCATCCCGGGGCGGGGTCACTGAGCTAGTCTAGTCCCTGGAGGCACAACTGGGGGGATGGGGGAAGCTGCTCTGGAGGCCTCTGATCCACACTTGGGGGACCCAGAGCTGGTCTTGAATAGATGGGGAATAAGAACACAATGGAAACTCCCCTTGTAAAACGGAACTAACGAGGAATGAGGAATCTCTAAAACGGCGTGTGATACCTAGGCACCCCTGGTTATATAAATTGCTTATTATGCTGGTGGATTCTGGGAAGGGATGACAAAAAGGCATGTGCCCCTGAGCTCAGAGCACAGTCCCCTAAACCAGGATTTCTACTAATTAATTTAAATGAAGAATTAG
The DNA here is from genome assembly GCA_034440635.1 of Lepas anatifera. Classification (NCBI taxonomy): domain Eukaryota; kingdom Metazoa; phylum Arthropoda; class Thecostraca; family Lepadidae; genus Lepas; species Lepas anatifera. The sequence continues at coordinate 79,118 of JAOTON010001774.1, read as the reverse complement.
TTTTCACAATTTTCAGCCCAGTTACACCATCCCCATCCAAACCACCGGCCTGTTCACCTTTTCTTTACTCTTAACTGGGACCGAGCCTTGAGAATATGGAACCTTATAAACGCGTTCAAAAGGTATCTCCCAAATCTTCTCGGCAGCAAAAATGTGTTCTTCCAAAGACACTATGCTACTCCTCGTCCCACGGCGATTGTGGGAGGCAAGGAACTTAATCCTCGTTCAGCCAGGGCTCACTTGTCACGACAAAACCAGTGGGCATAACACGTGAATTTTTGACTCCAATATGCCTTAACCTGCACATTGTAACAGATAACACATGCTCCGCTGATTTCTCTGATGTTAAGTACTTGCATGAGTTGGCTGATTTGTCCTTAAATCTATCCAAAAACAGTCGTGTTTTGGCTACTCCCATAACATTTTGGTGATATTTTTTCCTTTTTTGGTTTTAATCGAGGTTTCCTTCTCCTTCAATGATTTATTTGCATTTTTATTGAACCAAAGATGCCCAAAAAATGATATAAACAAAGATATAATAAGATTTTTAGGTTACGTTAAAAAGTGCCCTTTTTCCCCGGGGTGCCCCTGAAAGTTGGTGTGCCCCCCCCATACGAAAGCTCTGGCTGCACCCCTGCAGTCATATCTTGTTTGCTTTCATTGTGGGCTTGTGATATTTTATTTGTACCCTTTATTTGGTCCCATTTGTTCCTGCTGTGAAAATATCTTCTAATTTAAGAATAGCCTACCCCAGCAAGCTGAACGCATAACAGAAATAATCAGGTGCTGCCCCTCGACAGTGACTATCGCAAATTACGCCTGCTGCTGGAAGACAAGCTTCAGAGGACGAGCAATGGAATCCCAGAGTTGGCAGAGTACCACAGCCAGCAGTTTTTTTGCATTGAACACGAACCTGCCTGAGTGCACCTCGGTCGTCTGCCTGTGTGCCCGCAGTATACGTTCATGTATGTGCGTAAGTGGTGTTTATCGCGGTATATTAAGGCAAATCCTGAGGACCTCAGTAAAACATGCCATTAAAAGTATTTTTTAGCCTAAAGGTAAGAAAACTAGTAATGCAAAGGGTCTTTATAGTAAAAAATCAAGTGGTCAGATTTTGTTGGTGGTCGTACGTGCGAAAGTCGGCGAAAATAATAAGTGACACCTCTGTGCTCAGACTATTGCAGTGAACATTTTATCAAACCGTGTGGCACTTATTGTGGACAGATGCAAAATCTGTTATGCTTTTGATGTACACTCAGTATTTGGTTCGCTCCCAGCCTTCTTAGAGTGCACTTCAAGGACTGGAAGCTAGGAGCTGCATACCCACTGGTGGGTTTAGGGAAAATTTACTTTCCTCCCAAACTCTGCGATTTTCACCGACCTTTAAAAAAATGTGTGTTCACGATTTTGGACCCTGTCCTCCCCTCCCCCCCCACAAAAAAAATTGGCCTGGATCCGTCACTGACGTACTGAGTTATATCCTCTAGTCCACGTTGCACTCGGAAGACTGCTCGTTGGGGACTCGCAGACCTGATTGTTGCACGCGTTTCTCACCTGCCGAGGGTTATCACTCGCTTGTAATTTCCTGGTAGGTTATATTTTCTCATGTTTTTGTGAGATTGAATATAAGCCTCATTGATCAACTGATATCTGTTGGTTTTTAAAAGTAGATGAATTTTTGCATTGCGTAGCCGAGGAGCATGATTATAAATTGGTAAGATGATTCATGGCTTTGCCTCTCGAATTCTTGACGCAAAATGGAGCCTGTGATCACACTGTGATAACATATTCAGGCACAGCCCCTCGTCAGAATCCTCATAATACAATAAGCGAAAACTTTTGGTCATAGTGTGACCAAGGCTTGAAATTTAGATCTGATTTGGAAATCGAATGCTGGAATAATGCAGTTCAGTACTGGAATATTCAAATATTGGAACTCGATTCGAGGTTATCCTAGCACTCTGACTAAAAATGTATGTGTTCACCTATTATATTATGAGAATTTTGGTGAAGGGATGTACCTGAATATTTATCAGTGTATTAGCCCCATTTTGGAACTATGATTCGAGGAGGCTGGTCATGAAATATCTTATCAACGTAGATAATCTAATAAACAATCTAATAAAAATAACGGTTAATATACTATTTTATATAATGATATGATGTTATATGAAGTGCTTCTGGAATTGTTTGTTCTATTATGAGAAAGGACCGTTTCCGAACTCCGAAGTATTAAAAATAAACGCTTATCATTTTCATAAACAAATGTCACTCATGAGGCTAGCAGCTTGCTTGTCTTAAAGCTGCGATGCGTCTTCTTAGGTTTAGACTCTGTGACTACCAATGTTAAGATTAATTATAGAATCCTTTTTATTTAATACGAACTGTTCCAGGCTATAATTTTGAGGTATATTTTCTTGATGTGCCCTGATCAGAAACTAACTCAACTTGAAGTAAAAAACAATGTATTCTTAAATCTTGTATATCTATATACGAAAAAATTAGAAAGAGCTACCACCACGGACAGAGGAGTGAGGTGGCCAGTCCATCTCCAACCTGCAACACACAACAAACGTTCCCCCTGAAACAAAAAGTGATCAGGTTTGGGTTCGTAGTGCGTTCCACACTTTTGTTAGTTCATCCAAGGATCGTGGTGGCTGCTCTCTGGTTCCCCAGTTCTGACGCATATCAAGAGTTATTCTTCCGTATCACATTCAGCTATTCTCCGGTTCTCTAGACTACGTGTTTTTATATTCTCCGGAGACAAAAGAATTACAATTATATCAAAGATTTAGATGTCGACGGACACATTTAATCTGATTGATTGATTGAGTTTTCCGGCCATATGGGGAGGGGGCGCCCCTGCAGGCGCCCCAACCGCCGCAGGAACATCGCCAGCCGTCGTGGGTCCGCCAGCGCTTCCCGGATGGGCGGGTCGTCCCGGGGGCATTCCAGGACAAAACGACCAAAAATATTTCAGTTTGACACCACCATGTCTAGAAAAAATCTGAAACTTTGTCTCCGGGGTAGTTTTGGGCCAGAAACACGCCTGTGAGAATCTTAGCCCCCTCCGATCAACGGTGACCGAGTTATAGCCCGAGGCATTTTCGGGAGGTCACCTTTTAGACTCATTTTTTATGCTTCATAACTCAAAACGCATAGCCTGATTAACAAGTTTTGTATATCATTGAACTAGTCTTAAACTATACTTTATTTTGAAAAAGAAAATGTCAAAATTAGAAAATTTTTGACTTTTAATTTGTTTGACCTTTTCTTTTTGACCTAGCTTGACCTTTTCCCAGTTGAAATTGCCATTTTAGACACATAAAAAATTTTGATTAATAAAATATCTTTCGATAGGAAAAATAAAAAATGCGTTCTTGCTATAAGTTCCAAATATTTAGCACCTAAGGTAGGTATGTAGACGGTTTTTGACCACTGCAGTAGTATAGCCTTATGTTTAACGCCGCAAACATAGTGATTGTTTTTGTAATCGGTTGCTGGCAATCATATTGCTTTGTCTTTACGAAATTTTCATCGTGCAAGTGTCAGAATTTATGACAATTAACACGCGCCCACCCGAGGGGGTGGGCAACCAGCCTCCTCAGGTCTCTACAGGTAGTAAAAAAAAACACCTTAGCGCAGCACCACCGTACGCCATCTATCTCTAACACAACATATTACAACTTCTGGAAAAATAATTTAGGTCAACTGGGAGGTGGTAGGTACCGTAAATACTGAAGGCCAGCTGGCAACTGACTGGTGAGGGTGTGACCTGAGGTAGACGGTCGTCGTTATGCCTTGTGGGACTTTCAAATTTGGTTCATTGATTAACACTTCATCGTGGGAGTTGCTCGTTTGGGTGGTGGGGTTGGGGTCTCCGTAAAAAGTCCCGTGATGACTCTAGTGAGACACTCACTCCTAAAACTGAACTAGAAACAACTTGGACAATATTTATAAAAATAAAATTGCAGCCATTAAAAGTGATAGAAAGGGATCCATTGTTTCGAGGGAGACGAGGGCAAATGAACTTATTAATAAATGACCTTTCAGCCTTAAACGAAAGTTTACAAAGATGTTGCGAGTTTATCCATAATTGAAACAAATATAAGTTATCCTATGAGCACCACTAACTCACACAATTACATCGTCCCCCGAGATGGAAAAGTAGTATCGATACAAGGTGACCCAGTGCAGCACAGCATACGTTTGAGAGGATTCATGCAATGTAAACAAACGTGTCTGAAATAATTTCATTCCCAAAAAGTAATTTGAATCTGCTCATATATGCGAAAAAGTGTCCTGAAATTGTAACGCATTCGACTTGGTCACTTGAACAGATTGCCTCATTATATTTTTACAAGGTGATCATTTCATAGCTGACACGGATCCCAGAATCCCAGATGAATAATTACACTGTGCACTGGGAGTGATGCCGCTAAACAGCCAGTTTTAATCACTACCGAATATGTTACACACAATCGTTTGGTCGTGTCATCTTTGAGGCTGCTCGAGGTCACAGTATTTCTTACAGGAACAAAGTGGAAACCTAAATTTTGTGGCATAATAGGAGACAGAGGAGAGCCGTTGAAAGAAATGTTCAGCGCCATTGGAACACTCTTGTTGAGCCCAAACGGATTATGTATCTTATAATATTGCCTAGTCAAATGCCAAAATTAACCTGCTTTGACCTAGAACCAGGCTTAGGTCTGTATGGTAAAAAGAATATTAACACGCGCATTGACGGGGGGCGGGTACCCGCCCCCCTTGGGTTTTTCGGAGATAGTAGAAAAACGGCGGCGCGTAGCGCCGCCGTACTTGGTATACCTTTTCCCTCATCATTTTTACAACTTCTGTAAAAATTTTAAGGTTAGGTCATTTCAGGTCAGGTCACCAGCACAGGTCAAGTGACCCGACCTCAAAAAAATTTAAGATAGCATAAGTCGGAGCAGGGTGAAATTATCCGATTGAAACTCATATCACACAACGGCCCCACCGAGTTCTCTAACATATGTTCCGGTATTTTTGATATCGATGACCTAAGGTCAGGTACGAGGCCTGACCTCTCCATTGGAAATACATGGGAAAAATGGTTTTTACGGAATAACTCAGTAACGGATGGTGATAGAGCATTTATTTTAGCTGCATTAGACTCGCCTGGGCTTTGTGATTCTAATGATATGCATTTTATATAATTTGACCCTGACCTGACCTCAGGTCAGGTCAAATCCTTGATTTGACCTAGCAAGGTCAAATTATATATCATTCGATTCGGCTTGCTAAGAGGATTCATATAGTTCAAGTCGTTTTGCTCTATCTTTACTTGTTCAGATGTAATGCCCGAAAAACTGAATTTTACATGTTATCCCTATGACGGGCATGTTTTGACCTCTCGTGACCTTAAATGTGACCTGACAAAAAAATGGTTCAGATGTTTTCGATGGAGAAGTGGATGGGCAGCCAAACGCCGTTTACCGTTTTTCGCTACCTACCGTGGTTCTCGAGATCTTAGGGGGCGGGTACCCGCCCCCCGTCAATGCGAAGGTGGCTCAGACCCCCGTCAATGCGCGTGTTAATTAAACTGCAGTGGCAAGCCAGACACGACAACGTAAAAACAAAACCCCCATCGCAATTCTCGACAATTCTCAATTTTCTCAAGTTATCAAAATTTACCAATTGCCCCATGCAATTCTAATGGAAAGACCATGACCTTGACCCTGCTCCCGGTTATCGACATAGAAATCCTGCTACGAAAAATTATCTTGCTGGGCGACCTTACTATGTAATGTGAATCAAACCACGATAGGCTAAATTTGATATTATTGATGCACTTCCCAAAGTTTTTTCGAGGTTAGGTCTCTTGACCTGGTTTGGCGGTTTGACCTGGTATGACCCAGTTCTAAAATTTTTCCAGAAGTTGCAATATGTTGTGTTAGAGATAGATGGTGTACGGTGGCGCTGCGCTAAGGTGTTTTTTTACTACCTGTAGAGACCTGAGGAGGCCGGTTGCCCACCCCCTCGGGTGGGCGCGTGTTAATTGTCATAAATTCTGACACTTGCACGATGAAAATTTCGTAAAGACAAAGTAATATGATTGCCAGCAACCGATTACAAAAACAATCACTATGTTTGCGGCGTTAAACATAAGGCTGTACTACTGCAGTGGTCAAAAACCGTCTACATACCTACCTTAGGTGCTAAATATTTGGAACTTATAGCAAGAACGCATTTTTTTATTTTTCCTATCGAAAGATATTTTATTAATCAAAATTTTTTTATGTGTCTAAAATGGCAATTTCAACTGGGAAAAGGTCAAGCTAGGTCAAAAAATAAAAGGTCAAACAAATTAAAAGTCAAAAATTTTCAAATTTTGAAATTTTCTTTTTCAAAATAAAGTATAGTTCAAGACGAGTTCAATGATATACAAAACTTGTTAATCAGGCTATGCGTTTTTGAGTTATGAAGCATCAAAAATGAGTCTACAGGGTGACCTCCCGAAAATGCCGTGGGCTATAACTCGGTCACCGTTGATCGGAGGGGGCTAAGATTCTCACAGGCGTGTTTCTGACCCAAAACTACCCCGGAGACAAAGTTTCAGATTTTTTCTAGATATGGTGGTGTCAAGCCTTGGTCGATCTGTCCTGGAATGCCCCCCGCGTCCAAATATGTCCCAGCGCAGGTCAGCGCACGCAGAGCACCGGGTCAGAAGGTGGTGGAGGATCTCGTCCTCTCCATCGTCGCATTCCTGTAACGTGGCCTCCGGGTTCAGGTCGATCCTCTTTCGGTAGCTGCACAGGAGAAGGGAGTGACCAATGCGCAGGCGCTCCACCTCCACACTCTCCTGCCGTGAAAGGCCCAGGTGGTCTTTCAGGGTGGTCCGCCCTGGGAGACCGCCACATTTAATCTCGAACACGTTTTATCTCGTACGGATTAACGTTTTATCTCGTTGTTTTACCAGATTAACACGCGCATTGACGGGGCTCTGAGCCACCTTCGCTTTGACAGGGGGCGCGGGTACCCCCTAAAATCTCCAGAACCACGGTAGGTAGTGAAAAATGGTAAACCGCTTTGGGTAGCCCATACGCTTCTCCATCGAAATATTTTAACCATTTTGTCAGGTCACTTCAATCGGATGAGTTCACTTTGTTCCGACTTATGTTGTCTTAAACTTTGAGGTCAGGTCACTTGACCTGTACTGGTGACCTGACCTGAGATGACCTAACCTTAAAATTTTGACAAAAGTTGTAAAAATGGTGAGAGAAGGTATGTCAAGTTTTTTAACCCGAGTGTGTTAAGTACCTACCTAATAAATGTGTGATGGCTTAAATTCCGTGGCGGCGCCCCTGCCTAGTTTTCTTTGCGTAGTGTTAGGAGTGTATGTTTTACCATGTACTGCGTTTTTACTGTTAATATACGCGTATGGATACAAGTGCGGCGGCGCTACGCGCCGCCGTTTTTATGTTCTGTCCGAAAAACCAGACGGGGGGCGGGTACCCGCCTCCCGTCAATGCGCGTGTTAACCCGCGCCCCACCGGGGGTCCGGCGCCACCTTCGCCCCACCGGGGGCCATCGATGGCCCCCCTCTAACTCCGAAAATATGGGCGTTAGCGCAAATCTGCAAAGTGCACTAGAAAGCTCGCGTGAATTCAGTAAGAAATTACTTCACATGTTTTAGTGTTCAGGTCAATGGTTTGACCTCCAGAGGTCAAATTAGGTCAAGATCGGCTATTTTCACTCAAATATGCAATGCTTAAGCAAACTGGGCATAACTCTTATGCCCTTAGAGCTATTGAGGTGTGGGAAAGTACATTTGATAGGAAATTGCCAGTACTTTTTCTGCTATGGAAACGTTAAGACCTCCCGCCAGTAGTTTGACCTCCAGATGTCACCTCGTGACCTAGTATGACCTGAGGTCACGAAAGGTCAGAAAGTGACCTTGCCGTATATCAAATGAAAGCCAATGACGAGACAAACACGATGGTGTTTGTTTCAGCGCTCTAGCTTATACAGGTCAAAGTTATTGTCAAAATACTGTTTTTGACCCCTGGTGACCTTGGATGACCTTGGGGATGTCAAAAGGCAAATATGGCCCCTGGAATCCGTGAAAGGGTGTCCAAAAACGCTTTTCTGATCAAGCTGAGCATTTTCAATCGTTTTTGTGACTTTTAGATCATAAGACAGCTTTTCCCATGCTTTTTCAATGGGAGAGGTCACCTCGTGACCTGACCTCAGGGCACGAAATCGAAAAATCCCGGATATACACCTTGTAGACCCTGGAGGGGTCATAAAGTGTAAGAAGTTTCAAATCGATCGACTCCGAAATGTAGCTCTTACAGAGCTCTAAAGCTGAAGTGAGGTGACCTTGGTTGAACTCGTCTGGTGACCTGACCTTGGGTGACCCGGGGTAAAAATTTCAGGGATGGTGGGAAAATGATGCAGTGCGAGGTAGAGCCCTCAACCACGGTGCTGCGCCTCATCGTCTTTCTGCTATCCCGGAAAAACCTTAGGGGGGCCATCGATGGCCCCCGGTGGGGCGAGGGTTAAACGATTAATTAATCTCTAGACACATTAATCTCGAGATTAACACATATAATCTCGAAGAGCCACCCCTGCTTTTTATTGGGCCGGTTTCTGGTTCTTAGTTTGCACGAAAACCGGTCAGCCTTCAAGAATGGCCTTCAGCAAAGGACACAAAAGACATTTTCGAACGGCGAACAGCGTGTCCCGCTGATCAGAAAACAGGGGAACTGGTCTCCAATAGAAGGAAATCCGACGGATTGAGAACCATTGCAGGGAGCTGGAGACAAGCCGGTTCCAGTTTGGTACGCCGGTCAGATTAGAAAAATATTTGGGGCTAATATTCCCTTTCCCTCAACTACCCGGACGGAGGGATAACCAGAAGAAATTGTCCTTAGAATATTTACTTCATCTCATAGGAGGATCCAGGAGGGCAAAGGGGGCACGTGCCCCCCTCCCCTCTCTGATCAACTCTCGGTGAACCCTAAAATGTCGCGTCCCATCCCCTCCCCCAGGATGCGAAAATCGGCGCACACTGATAGGATTTAGCGTCCATCTGATAGGTTTTGCCAGTCAAAGGTGGCGCCCCCCCCTGGTCCGGATGGTGCCCTCCCCGGAAGTTACCCCCCCGATTGGCAATCATGGATCCGACTATGCTTCATCCATTAGTACGCATGAACAAACAAGAAGAAAATCAGAAAAATTGTTTTTACAGTAAAAACTTCCACGACCTAGATTCGAACCCGTATTACCCGTGTAAGAGTCGGGAATGGAGGCCACTATACCATCCCCGCTGTACGACACCTGCCCGATTTTAAAACTTTCCTGATTAGTTTTCTCAAGCCGAATGTTTTGGACAAACTAATCTAATATTTGTATTTTTAAGGGTTAATAAAAATAAATTGAATACGAATACAGCATAAAACATTTTCTACCCCCAAAAAATCATTTATAGAACTTAAAACTTTGATTGATAGAATAGAGGTGAAGAGCAGGTTACAGCCTATTATTGATATTGTTAGCAAATTTGAATAATTGTTGAGTGGCCTCCAAAAATTTAGCTGAAGATAAAGAAATGATTGATAGTACCAGAATCAGGATTTTTCAAATATTAAGAAACCACAATAAAAATTTTTGCGACAATGTCCCTTTAAAGTTCAAAGTAAAGGGGCTTATTGGCTTATTTCAAACCCTGAAGGAATACCTTCGATATGGTAGCAGTAATCTGATTGGTCGTAAACCCTGAGCCTCATCCGCTCGCTGAAAATACCATGCCATCGAGTGAACCAGCATGCAACTGCCTGCGGACCAAAAGCCTCGGGCAACTTAGCGTCCAGTCAATGTGCATTTGGAGGAAATTGCGCCCAATTGCTGTAACAAACATGAACTTGTTCCTCCCCGGACTTGTCGGAATAAGTATCAATTGTTTTTTGTCAAAATCGAACTCTAAAATTGTTTATTTACATCAGAAATGTGCATTATCGTTCGACCACTCAATAAACACGGCTGCCGCAACGCCATCTGACGTTCAGGTTTTGCATCAGTACTTCTTGTGCTGTACACAAATTGTCATGCGGAACGCTGTGAATCGGCTTTTAGAGCGAGTCTATGATCAAGATTTGGGATATCACTGATTATTAAAACTGTCATTTTGATGACGTCACTTAATGTTAGAAAAATGAGATATTTCGGTTTCTAGCCTATGGAAGTGGGGAAAAAATGTTGTTTCTGATTTTCAAACCTCTCTTGTTCTTAAATTGTTTGTATAATTTCGACAAAGTGGTCCATTCCCTTTAAGTATGATGATTCGGTGTGGCATTACTCTTTCTCTTTTGATTGAGAAAGCTTTCAGTGAGAACGAGCAGAAAAATGAAGCCTTAATGATCTTCGCACCAGTTTTACCAGTCAGTTAAAAATATAAAACTCCAGTCCCAGAAAATGATTTTCCCAGGGATGTGGATTTCCAAAAATCATTGGGGGTGATTAAATTTGAAAACAAGTAAATAACCGCTACCTATATGAAAGGAGAAAGCATAATTCTAGTTCGTTTTAGCCATCACGCAGTCCTTTTGAATTTTGAAAATGAATAACAATAAAATTTAAAGCATATTCTAACACTAAATGAATATTTATTTGCAGGTGCCCGGGCATTCCCAAGGGGATATAAATTCACACCTGTATATGGTACTGTTCATTAACCCGGCACCGCCTGGGCTCTTTTCATACACACCAGCGCCTGGAGTGCAATAGGACCCCTACGATCTCAGGAACCGAGGGTGATACGGAAAAATCAAAACGGCTCTGGAAGTGCCTTACCCTCTTCTACTCTGGATCCGAGGTTGAAGCGTATCCGTTGACTCGTGGTGTTACATTGGCCCAAAATGGGTCAAATTTAGATCCATTTAGAAAATATCTTACACCTTGGGATCCAGAGACCTAGAATAAAAAGTCATCAAAATGTTACTATGGTATAAAATGTATTATATTGGTAATTATTGTGAAAGATTACTATGGTATTAAATTTAGGACTATATTTTGTTTGGTTCAAAGGTTATAAGGTTATATTTTATATTGTTTGGTTCAAAGGTTATATTCAAAGTACTGCTTTAGAAAACGTTACCAAAATTCGCGATCTCGGCGTGTGGCTTGATACAAAATTGACTTTCAGCGAACGCATTGACACGACTATTAGCAAGGCGAACAGAGCATTGGGCGTGATCAGGACTCTCCAGTCGAACCATGCAGTGGGAGGACTGAAGCCGGAACCTCTTCTGGCAGCATATTTCGGCAACATCAGGTCCGTTTTAGAATTCGGTTGCGTCATCTGGGGGGAGCTGCCAGGACACATCTCGACAGTCTCGAAAAAAAATCAGCATAAATTTCTCATTTGGCTCACTGCTACGGCCCGCGTTCCCTCAACATCTTTGGCATACACAGACCTTCTGAAATTGTTCAAAATCACTAGTCTTGCAAATAGAAGATATCAGTACGCATAAGTGTCGCCACCGGCAAAAAGTGGGGGGGCAGCCAAACTTCAACCCGATGCTGACAGAAAACTTTCAACGTCAGGACCAAAAACTGTTCGAATTTGGGCTCTTCGTTGCCTCCCGCAGCGGCTGGATATAAGAATGTCCGGTTTTCTCTCATTTTGAGTGAGATCAGGAAATTTTTGGCCAAAAAGTGAGGGGGCCAGGCCCCCCCTGGCCCCTCCTTTTCCGACGCGTATGTCAGTACGATGTTCTTTTCGCTCACAAAATTCTCACTGGCAATGTGGACTCTGCCCTCCTGCTCGGGAGCTTCCCACTCCATGTCCCTGCGCGAAACACGAGAGTGGGAAATAGAACTTTCCTACACGTACCTTATGCCAGGGTGGAAACGACAAGATCTGGACTGTTCTGTCGTGCTGCCTCTGCAGTGAACTCTTTTCTCACTGCCTGTCAACGCGCAGACCCTTTTAGATCCACTTTTGGCCAGTTCAGATCTCAGGTACCCACGTATGTTAAACAGATGCCTTAGTGATTCATGCGTGTTTTGTTTTTATGTTTTATCATGTTTTTTACCGTGTACCATTGCCCTGTTCATCTAGTACATCTAGACCATGGCCGTTGATTATTGGCATACAATACATTTTAGTCATTCGTGTGTGCCATGTCCACCTCATCGGATATTTTAAGCTCATGCATGCTGTGATATTGGTCGCCCACTAAGGGTTACATGAGCATCGGTCATTTAAGCGCTTATTTACATCATCTCTTTTATTGTGTTTTGTAAATATGTGTGTTTTACCAACGTGACTTGAGCTGTAATTGGGGTTTACCTGTTCCTCATCAACGATGAATAAATAAATAAATAAACAAACAACTTCGCAAATCGTGATCTTTTGTGACCTCTGGCGACATTGGTATTGATCTGAACTAAAAATGGATGACAGCACGCAGATATTCCAAGAGCTTTCGAACGATGTTAAGAAACTTTATTTAACTCTTATGGAAGCCGAGTTACACCTTGGTTTTGTCAGCCTCATTTTAGAAGAGGCTGACAAAACATTTTTGAAGAGGCATTGGTTTTATCGCCTTACACGGGCCTCGCAATGACGCCATAACTCGTTGACCTGACCTACCTGATGTCAATTTTGGTCATAAATTGTCGAATTGATCTCCCTAGAGTACTGGAAAGCGACGCGGGTCTCATCTTAATCGGCTCAGAATCATTTGCGAAAAACCGAGGGGTTCCGATCGGACCCCTAAGCAGTGATGGGTTAAGGTGCAATCAACAACCCATCACTATTCGAGACCGCTCAGCTATCGTTTCCACTGACATGTACCGTGCTAACAAGATTTCACAATGAAACTTTGAACACCTTGAACACATTTAAAAACCAAGCCATTCAAAAGCTGCCGCCGTTCGAAATGATTTATCTCAAGTTGCTTGATGTTCATAAGTGTCCTCTCCCATCCTCGTACCAAATTTCCGTGTGCTGTATTGTGTCAGTCAATACAAAATTTCTGGAGTGAAAAAATTCAAAATAAACCAAAACATATTTATGTGGTCAAGATCCACCATTTGCAATACCTGACATGGCTTGTGAGATTACTCATTTTCCCAGTTCCGACAAATTAGGTATAATTCGAAAGCTGAGTGCTGAACGTCTTAATCTAACAACAAATGAAATTAAGAAAATGACATTAACAAACAACAACGAACTAGGAACGCGACGTCATGCGGGAGTTAAGCAGCGGAGTATTACAGCATCCAAACTAATTTTTGTGTCTCAAACTAGAAAGTCGGACAATCATGGTTAGAAGGCAGTGCACAGTGACTTCTGGCTGCCTGTAGGCCGGGTGGCGGCGGCATAGAAATAAGGTGGTGATAGCGGAGTGGCCCATGCCAAAGGAATGCAGTGATGTAAATTTTGATACGAATTACACACCTACTCAGTCAATTGCCTCGTGCATCCTGTGATTTGTATTGGGCCTTCCTGGTTTGAACGGTCAGAGCTATTTATCCCTCCGCCTCAAACATCCATGTTATCAGTTTTAACTTCTAGTGTTGCACACGTATGAAAAGACAGCGAGTCGTGTATGTCACATGTACCGGGTGTGTTGTATTGCCAGTAAGTGGTTGTCAATGAAAAAAGCTGCATCATTTACATTGACACCAAAAAATACTGAGGCCTGGGAATCTATACCTGCAATTCCCCCCCCAGCGTATTCGCATACCCAACTCATTTAATGAACTCATACGCATGTTTTGAAATGATATCGACACCGCACACTGCACACTCCTAACCCATACATCCACCCATGTGCACATGTCTCCAACACCGCCTCTCTCTCTCTCCCTCTCTCTCTCTCTCTCTCTTTCTCTCTCTCTCTCTCTATTTTAGTTCAACAGCAAGCAGAAAGACCAACTCTCTCATTACCATACGTGTACGTGTTATGATCTGCCACGCAACCCCTCCCCACCAAGGCTTGAACTCGGCGTCAGCGGCACCCCGCGTGCGTGACCTTCCTAAACTCTGTGCCCGCAGGCAATCGCGGCTGCCGGCGGATGGCGGCCGCTGATTGGTGGAGGCGCGTTCACCTGTATAGCGAATTTTCCAGCGGAAATTTATCGATGATAATGATAGAGCTTAGGCCATAAGCCAGGAGATGTATTAGAATGATATTTTCCAAGCATTACTAGCCATATATTGCCCTACATTGGCTTGATTATCTGCGCCACCATCCGATACTATTTGGCGCAGGCGACACAGCGGCAGAGTCAGCACTGGCTAACCGGCGGCCGAGTTCGCTGAAGTCAGAACTGTCGCGAGATGGGTTTCTTCTGCATTAAAAGGAAAGGGCCCGGCCCGAAGATATCCGAGAGAAGGAGAGGAGAGAGACGTAGGTACATAAAACTAAACCTTAACCCTCGGACAAGTTATAGTGAGTGTGAAGTAATTAGAGCGCAGCAGAATTAAAACTAGATGATATACCAGAAGAGGGAAGCACGTGCTGCTGTGTTTCATTTTTTTAACCCACTACCCTTTTAATAGGTAGGCAGGAGTGCCCTTCCGTACCCGTGCGACCCTGCTACTAAAGTTCCATTATAAACAGGTTTAGAAGCATTAGTTATTGCAATAGGGTCGCACATGTTGGATGGTGATAAGGCACTAAACCTAATTTAGGGCTAAAAAAATTGCCGATTTTATAGCGCATTTCACCTTTCAGGCGTCATACCACAACATCTAAAATTATATGGTGAAACCCAAAAGTTACAGGCAACGGAATGTTTTGTCTAATGAGGGCACTCTAATCGATTCACCATACTAATGTGGATTTTCGAGAACCATTGGGGATGCCCAAACCTGAAAACTGTCAACTAAGGCAGCGTTAAGAGAACCATTATATTATAAACACTGAAACACTGTACAATACATTCTCTTGAAGGGAATGTGGCACCTTCATAACGTGATTTTAACTGAGATAGCCAAGTTTTAAAGCAAGTCGGAAAACCCGGTACTCCATATGTCTTTTGTCATGGAACTCGATATTTCCGTAGAAAAAAAAAACTAAAACCTACCTGACACCAACCCCCTCATCAGCCCGTCGCCGGGCGGCCATTGTTGTGAGCTGCTGGTGTGACGACATATGCTGACGTAACGATGGGCATCAGCCAATCGAAGCCCTTGAAGCCTTTCAAGTATGGTAGTGGTTGCCAGATTGTGACATCATCCACAGGCTGATATTTATTTCTTTTTCTAGAGGAGTATTTTAAGAATAAAAATATTGAGCTTATTGTACATTTTTCAGAGAAACCATGAGTGGTTTCATTATTTTCGGTTAAAAGTACGCCTAATTGCACTAAATTCCACGATTCGACCAAGGTGCCACATTCCCTTTAAATACACGAAACTATGCTGCAGTGCCTAATATGAAAATTAAGAGCCACTCCACATCCAGAGATAGAAACTGATGACCCTGCCCTGTCGGTAATCTCAAAGTTGCATTCGGTTAGGCGCTGAGCAATGGCATATACCTAGAAAACACAGTCCTAAAGCATAAAATATTTTGCAAAAGAATAGGATAAGTGACAGTTGAGGAATGATACAATCAATCAATCAATAAATCAATCAAATATATTCAATTGTGGTCCACGGCAGCGAGGGGGATTTTCGCACAATCACGTCAAGAATATAAAACAGTAGGGTGACTAAAAGGAATAAAAGAATCAAAGATAAGAGACACACACTCTGGCACACACAAACGTAACACGTAAAAGCATAACACAATGACTAGATATCTAAGTTACATCCGGCGCCCGTGATAAAAGAGATTTTATCACCCACCAGTTAGTTAGACCTTCCTGCCCAGTGGGAGGCCTCATCTCGCGGTATTGGCGCCAATAGCCAAAGTAGCTGCAGCATCTAAAAACTATAATTATTATGATGATGAGGTTCCTGATCATTTCAAGCTCAGTGCCAGAGAGTTAACCTAATCGTAAGAGACAAACTGCGATGTCGCCCCTCCCGGCAGTTTCACAAATATTTGTTCTCCACTTCTGCTCAGTAAATTGTTCCCAATCAATTTGGATTGATATTTACTTATAAACGTGGTTAGGTGGAAGAAGCAAACGCATTATTATTTGAAACAGAGACCCTCATACCACACAAAGAACTGCGTTCTATTTTTAGTCCCATCTGTGGCGCTGCATTTTTCGTTCTTAAGTGCCTCATAAATGCTATCATTTAACCCTGGGAATCAATAATAGCCAAATAGGGAGGAACAATAGCCAAATAATAGCCTACCTTTATTTGCAAAATATCAAAACATGTTCACCAAGAATATTTATTTGTATTCCGTAACAATTCTTAGGGCACACGTCGAAACAATCTCAAATATGTATTTCTTGAAGTGTTTTAGTGACATTTGTTGTGGTCGTGCTTTATTTTCCTCACAAATATTTAGGGTAGAGTGGGGTAACGCGCCCACCTGGGTAAGACGCCTTCTACCATCTACAGGCTAATGTAGGAACTGCACCCTCTATATATCATTTTTTCTGGTAGCGGTCTTTCTGATCGGGTCCTGAGCGTGTTTGGACGCGCCTAGTATGCTCCGGTAGTTTTTAGCAAGCATTTGTTATTTTTTACCCCTCCGGATATAAAAACAAGCTATCTTAAAGTTGTGATTGTACTCTATGCGATTTAGATGTACTCATAGCAATTTGTGTGGTTGAAACAGCGAGTTTGTGCGACATTTTGACAGCCACTATGCGGCATGGAAACGCCGCAGAATTTAGAAATCTTTGTGTCGACGCTGCCGTTGCTACGTGGGTAAGACGTCCATGTGTAGTGCGGGGTAAGACGCCCCAGGCGTCTTACCCCAATATTTGGTAGGCGTTTTACCCCAATGGGTAAGTGTGTCCTTAAGATAGATTGGAGGTGAAGGTAGGGCTGCTATCGCTACTACCACCATCACGCCCACCACTGGTCGTGATGGCGAAGTACGTTGGGTTAGAAAAAAATCACCGTAAGAGAAGACGTTGAGTTTCAAATATTAGCTCCTATAGCACACATGAAATTTTTTCGAGTTTGCTCTCATTTGGTAATCTTGAGGGGTGGTCTTAAATCACTGAGGGATCCAAAGGAGGCTTAAGGGGCCGTGGCCCCCACCAAAGCCTAAACATGTATATTTCCCCCTCAAATACCAAGTTTTGGCCGCTTTTTTCTTTAAAAATACTTTGATTTTGAGATTTATTCTTGATTAACCATCCCCCTCAAACGTTGGTTTGGCCCCTCCAAAGGCTGCTCCCGGATCCGCCGATCTATTAAATACCTACCATCTTGTCATGGATCTGCTCGAAGCACTATTTGCATATCGCGATCCCAAACCAATGTCGTCGTTAACTAAATTTTCCATATTACGGATACCCATCCTCATCCTACCTTGACATCCTGTTCCAGAATATGGGAAGACATACCGAAGAAGAACCACTTGCGAACAGAATGAACCGGAGGCGCTTTAAGGTGCTTTGCATGCCCTAAAAGATATTGGAGCCTTACCTTAAATTGCTTTTGCGTTTTCTGATAATAGGTAAAAAGCCTACCTGCTTGTTTTTGCTGTGTCGGGCTTTAATGCCTCAAATAACTTGCCCACTTTGTCACAAGACTATCGTAAAGCGTAATAACAACAATGTTCCTACTTGTTCATGTGACGAGGTACAATATGCGCTGGGTGTTATATGACGGCGTTTTACCCCGGGGCTAGGGCGTTTTAACCCGATAGCGGGGTAAAACGCCCTTTTACATGGTCTCAAGAAAAAACAAATTTCGCACACTTCGCATAGTGTCAGAGTCCCAAATTTCTACCTGAGTGTAGACAGACAATGACAGAACTTAACGAAGAAAAAATAAGGCAATTCCATCCACGCAGGATTGGTACAGACACATTCTCCCTTAACGTATGCGTCTTACCCCAGTCTACCCTACAAATTTGTACCAATGTTTGAAAATACCTGACGCCACAAACCGAATGTCGCCATGATGACTGATGCTGCACCTTTGGTTGATTTCAAATACTTTTTCAATTTGTGAACGAATTGTGTAGTGAAAAATGCACACGTAATTCAGTCAGGGGCGTAGCCAAGGGGGGGCGGCAGGGACAACCGCCCCTCCCTGAGGGCCTGAAGGGCCCCCTGAAGACTAGAGCCGCGCGAAGCGCGGCTCGCCCGCACTATCCTCTGTGGCCAAATTTGGCATTTTATACCAGACAGAGCCCTCTTAAGCCCTTTTCAGCACTATATTTTGTCACAAGAAGGGCCCTTTTTACCCATCAGGGCCCTTTTGACGCTGTCGCAGGGGCCCTTTTCGAGGCGCCACCCCTCCCTGAGCGAAATCCTGGCTACGCCCCTGAATTCAGCTATTATGAATAACTTCTACTTTGCTGTATCTTATGGACTGCATCACTGCTTAAGTATGCAGTATGCAATACGTTCTCTTGCAACTATGTACATGTTACAGGGAAAGTGCGAAATCCGGGATTTCGCGAACTCCCTAGGGATTTCGCGAAATCACTGACCAGCCAGGAGTTCGCGAAATCCCTAGGGAGTTCGCGAAATCACTGGCCGACTAGGGATTTCGCGAACTCCCTAGGGATTTCGCGAACTCACTGAAACTTCAGTGATTTCGCGAACTACCTGAATGCTTTTCAGGGATTTCGCGAAATCCCTAACATGCCAATATGTCATATAGTTTAAATCCGAAGAATGATCCTTCAGTGATCTGGTTTTACACTCCCCGTCCATGTTTTCTCTTTCTATATTGTATTTTGCTAGACTTTATGTATGTCGGCCTGATATTTATTTTTTGACAATTAATTTTACACCCTCAGCTCTACCTCACACCGGGTCCTTGTGCCCGCTGACGAACTATTCGAGTCACTAGCCTTCCTCGAGGTGCATGGTTTATGCAATATGAACCGTAGGTGTGGAGGGGGCTCAAAACAAACTAGAGATGCCACTACTTTTTTCATTGTCATCTGTAATGAATATCCTGATTTCTTAACAAAGCAGACTCCTGATGGGAAGTATTGTGCCGTAAGAAACGGACCAAGAACTGATATACTTTCACAAAGGTCTATTTTAGCTATGTCTATGTTGGAATGTACTACGGACGTCCACAAATATTCCAATAACAATACTTTGATACAGGAGGAAGTGTCGGCCTCGAAAAAGCTCTCGGTGTAAGAGGCGGCACGCCTGTCATCGTTTGACCATTGCCAAGGCTTTCAGAAATTGTATTGTCGATTCCGGCGGGCTAGCAAATGCACTTCAAGCTTAGGTGCTCCAGCCACGGTCATGACAATAGGCAATGAGATAGCACATTGCAAATATGCGTAACAATTGTATTATTCCGTGTCTTGCTTATGCCGACAACTATAGTTGTCGGCTTATGTTCAGCTGTAGCTGAAACTGTATAACACCTCTGATATACTGATAAACTGAAAACAGAGATATGGTTTAAGTTAATTTGCAGAATAATTATTTCGTTGTTCCAGTTCTGAAAATTTATCTTGGTATAGCCGAACCGTACCTGTAAAGATTGGTCAAAGTTTTGGAATACATTAATGAACTTAATGCAAAAATGATATAGCATTATTGTATTTTCCTTACCCAGAAAGTAATACGAAATGACCATCAGATAAGCAGCATTTCCCTTTTGTGTAGTAATGAGGATTGTGATATGATAATGATCTCTCTGCAGATGCTGGATAAGTGAGTTGGAAAGAAGCGCTTCAGAATTTAGTCTATAACGGTACTCACAGTTGGTGCACCTGACCGACTTCGTACCGAGTACGTGCATGGCCGGGGCGGGGGTTGGGTAACCATACCCCTTGGGTTTTTCGCAAAGTCTTGGAAACGGCTACGCGCAGCCTGCTGTACCCAGTACAGCTTTTTCTGTAGCTTTTTACAACTCCTGTCAACATTTTCGGTTCAGGTCATTCCAGGTCAAGACATCAGTGCAGGTCAAGTGACATCATCTCCAAAAAAGAAGAAAACAACATAAGCAAGGAACAGCTTAATTTATCAATCTAAAATTCGTATTGAATAAAGGGCCGATTGAGTACACAGTTTTTTTTAGGATTTCTGAAGTCGATAACCTAAGGTCAATTATGAGTCATGATGACACCGTTGGAAAAGTATCGGTAAAATGGTTTAAACATCATACTTTTGTTGGGAACGGAGCTAAATTGTATATTTTGGCATCATTGAGGTTGTCTTGTTTCTGCAGTTCTAATGATATGCATTCTGACCCAATTCGATATTAACCTGATCCAAGGTCAGGTCAAATCTTAGCTTTGACCTAGAATAGTCACATTATTAATCATTCGACGTCGCTTGCAGAAAAGCTTCAGATAGTAAATCCTTATATATTGTATCTCTTCTACATCAGATGGTAGGACTGAAGAACTGTATTTCAGGTATATCACCATATCCATATTGTGACATTGTTTGGCTTTCAATGCCCTCAGATTTTACCCGACAAAAGAATGCATAGAACACTTCCTTTAAATCTTAGGTTGTGCTTCTTAACGCCATTTACGTTTTCGCTAACTAGCGTAGTTTTTAGATTTTAGGCGGGGGGTGTAGCCCACCCCTCGTCAGGGTGAAGGTGGCTCAGACCCCTGGTATTGCACGTCTTAAAAATTGCATCCCGCGAAACTAGTTTGAGACTCATACCAAACGTTTTTGACTGTGATGATTTTAAGCTATCAAAAGGCATAGTCATAAGAGACTTCGCAATTGCTCTCGGTGACCAGCACCTCATCGACACCACCAGCCAAAAGACACGTGATGAGTTTTCAAAAATGTGAGCGTCGGGCACATCTTTTTCGGATGGCGTGGTTTGCTCAAAAGTAAGTGCGTTGCGCCATTGCCGAGCATTTATACCATTTTTCAGTAGCGCAAATATTTCTGCCATTTCTTGAACTGTGTTACACCCAGATTTATTCTAGTGATCAAGCCGTGGACTTCGTACCATTTTCTTTATCGTATCCATAGATAAAATTCCATAATAATGCAACCTACATAAAATATCGTAACGCTATTCTGTGATGTAGATTTGACATAAAATAACCGTAGCGTCACATAATTATGAAAGGTGGTGATAGCGTAGATCACTTTTTATTGAATACTTGGGTAGTTATGCTGACTCCATGCACTGCATATGTAGAATTTTAAATATACAGATCTATCTATCCAGGATTGTGCCCATCGGGGGGCATCTTCCCGGGGGGAGGGCGGGGCGCCATCCGGACCAGGGGAGTGCCTTTTTTACCGAAAAAACCTATCAGGTGGGCGCAAAATCCTATCGGTGGGCGCCGATTTTTACATCCCTAGGGACGGGGGATGGAAAGCGACATTTCAGAGTGGCGCCGTGACCATTTCAGGGGGCGCCGAGGGTCGATCTGGGGGGGCACCTGCCCCCCTTTGTCCCCTAAATCCGCGTATAAAATATATCATGAATATAAAATAACCAAGTACCAAATCACAGTGAAGGCGAAGGTGTATTCTGTGGGGAGTGTGTGGGAACCAAATTTCAGGAGTGGACCAGGGCGTTTTGGAACCGCCAGGGCCAGTGTCTTTTTCTCCCTTGAACCACATTTGCAATCAACAGCAACTGAACTTTTACATTGAAGTACAATATCGATAAGCGAACCTCGATAAATGTATCGCTACGACCTCAAAAATACAATTATGACCTTCCTTATATTTAGCTTAAAACCTTCCTAATATTTAGCTTAAAACCTCCCTTATACGTGATTTTTACGGAAAATGTCCGGTTACTGTTTGAAAGAAATCATAAGAACAATAGTCCGCAATCCTAGCTAGTCATCCTTGAGCTGACTAAATGTCAGGGAATTCGCGAACTCCCTGAGTGTTTGTCCGGGATTTCGCGAACTCCCTGACTTCTAAGTCCAGGGATTTCGCGAACTCCCTGGTCACCCAGGGATTTCGCGAACTCCCTAGGGAGTTCGCGAACTCCCTGGCTGGTCAGTGATTTCGCGAAATCCCTAGGGAGTTCGCGAACTCCCGGATTTCGCACTCTCCCTGTAACATACATACATTTCTAATTGTCCATTATCAGTGGCGGATCCAGGAGGGGAAAAAAGGCATTTACCCAACCCCCCAGCACTGGTATATCTTTCTCAATCCTTTGCTTAGAGACCATACCTCTCAAATTTTGTGTTTTCCTTCGTATACAGTTTACGTGCGGTCACTTCATACCGTTATGACCAAGGTACATCTCGCCGTTCGGTGAGAAATATTCCGCGCAGCGTCACTGGCAACCTGCAATGTAAGAAGTCGGCATACAACAGCATTTTATCACCCATGCTATTCCATCCGACTTCCACCTATCCCGTCCCAATGCCTTTCAGAAAATGCATCCAACACGCTCAGTCCCATCGTCTCATTGCACTGCTTCAAGCAAAATTTCCGGAGGTAAGTTTCTCGTCCTCTCGCATGCCGAATAGAGACTGGAAAAATTCGTCCCACTCCATTCCCATTCCACTATTCCCATCCCGCTTCCCGCCTCATGCAGATCCTCATCAAATATTGGTTTGCACTTGGTTGGAAACCCTATTTATACGTGATGGGTAGGTAGATTCTTTTGACACACATCAAGCGATTTGCATATGCTTAAAAGCAAAGCCATCCTTTATGATGTTCCCGTCCTCATTACTTCGTGTTTGACAATAAAACTGATGTATATTTCTAGATGGCCAGAGCCCTCACATGTGCAATCCTTACTCGCAGAGGTAAAACCTGGATGATGATGATGGTGTTCTTAGACGCTCAGCCTCCAGGGCTGATGCGTCGGGTGAAACCTGGACTGGCAGGGTGACCGGTCATTCAGCGGGGCAGGCCGCGGGTCACGTGACCCGTACCAATGACACCGCTCCGCCTTCCCCGGCTAGCGAGCCCGGATATACATCAAAAACATGCGAGAGAACAAAGGCCCTCAGCCAGTGCGTCGACTCGGGAGCTGTTGTAAATGTCCCATTGCCTTAACGCTCACACTGGAGGGGGCTTCGGAGGCCCTCCAACTATTTTTCCGAGGTGGGCGGAGAGCTGCTCGTGGATGAAAAACGATACTCGCCCACATTTGAGATACTTCTACGGCGCGTCGATTGTAAAAAAATGAAAGTCTGTCTTATTTTTTGCTTAAAGACTTTCAAATTCAGACCTACATTTTGAGATTGCCACGATCGGGAGCTCGGACCACTTCGCTTGCATTGGAGACCGAGAGGTGACGTTAAAAGGCCTTATAAACGCGATGATATGTGAAGGTAGCCTCACAAGAAGACTAAGGTCAAGGTCAAAAGTCATTTCAAGGTCATGCAAGCACTTTCAAAGTCATTAGCCCTAGTGCTACCGGTCAAATGGCGTTTCTCAGTCTTACGTACATTATGATATGACGTCATGGTCAAGGTAACTTAATGTAGAGGCCAAATGTTGAGGTCATAGGCCATTGGTAAAGATTAATCCTCATTTCTAGCCCAACGGTTGCTATAGTGCTAGTTATAGTGTACATTATAAAGAGTATACCATACTGTGGCATCATAGGTCAATGACCTTGAATGACCTTGACCTCAAAAGTTTAGGATATATTTTTTCAACGTTCCTTCTATGACCTTGGTCCGTCTTTGGCATATTCCCGACTTTTTCCTGCATAGTTTTGGCATTTCCCAATAGGTCCCAAGCACGGCTAGATTTGGCCTCTATGACCTCGTTTGACCTTCAAGATATTGACATAAGTCAAAGAAAAAGGAGATCACCATTGCCCCCACCCACTTCCCGACCTGCGTTTTTCTAAGCTTCTTAGTTTTCGAGATATCTGGGGGCCTAACTGGCCCCCCCTTCAGTGCGCGTTAGTGCCATATCCATCTCCAGTGAGGGTGTTGCGAGCCCACGCTGCGCGCGAGCAAAAATATTAGAATACCGAAATCTATCGTACATAGGAGAGAAAGCGGCGGTCCGCCTACGCTGGTCTTACGCCGAGCGCAGCTTCGCACGGAAGGGATAGAATATCGAATTCGCGCACGAAATACCGAAAGCCGTGTGTCTGCGCCAAATCCTACGCACGGGAGCGGTCAGAATACGGCCCCCGAAGCCGGCGTTAGAAGGTGGGGCATTTCGATCGGAGCCCGCAGTCAGGGCAGGTGCAAAAACTGGTATGGTCGCTCTGCGTTCACTGTTCAGCCTCAGTTTTTCTGGGTAGCTGACACTAGCACGCCAGCATCTGCGGTACCTATCAGAGGAGCTCGTTGTTGTGGTGGGTTTAATTTTATCATGTTTGAGGAAAGAGCCGAACTCTCGCCCCACTTCACACAGTAGTGGGGATGAATCTGCATCTAACCTATCGACTTTAGCCAGTCAAGCAGGCGGTTATCAACGGCTGCCCAGCATGGGAACCATCCCCATCCAACAGAACGTGTAATTGAAGGCTACAGAACGTCTAATTGAAGGCGTGTAATTGGGGATCTTTTTTTAGAAACTGTCTAATCATCGTGCGCAGTTCTCGGACTCTGGAAAGCTGAGAAGGCTTTGGGCGATACGTGTGTCTGTGTGTGTGTGTGTGTGTGTGTGTGTGTGTGTGTGTGTGTGTGTGTGTGTGTGTGTGTGTGTGTGTGTGTGTGTGTGTGTGTGTGTGTGTGTGTGTGTGTGTGTGTGTGTGTGTGTGTGTGTGTGTGTGTGTGTGTGTGTGTGTGTGTGTGTGTGTGTGTCAGGAGAGAGAGAGAGAGAGAGAGAGAGAGAGAAGGAGAGAGAGAAGGAGAGAGAGAAGGAGAGAGAGAAGGAGAGAGAGAGAGAGCTCAGCCAGCAACAGAAGTGAGGTAGCTGGTCCGCATTGTCCATATCATTGAGGTGCGCAGAATGATCTGGTCTTTGCACATACTTTGATTGAGTCTATTAAGTTAAACGACACTTCTTTGGTTATGTAAGAATACCATGCACCCATACTTGATTAATCCTGGAACGAATCTTTAGCTTAGGCAAAACCATATATTTATGCCTACCTACTTTCATGACAACTAATCATCGCTACGGCCAACCTATAATAAATGTGTCCCAATTCATGAAGGGGGTTCGAAAACACGTCTGATCTCAATGCTCAGTTCCTGTAGCAGCTAACGAAAACGTGACTAACGTAAAACAAAACAGTGAATATTATCACAAAACCATATCGCTCGGTCACGTTTCATCTCAGGCCGATTCGTAGGCGTCTAAGAAATGTTGATAATTATGTGAGAGTAATACGAGTTACGACTTATAAGTACGATATATTTTGGGGTTCACCCGGCGTGTTGAGTAAAAGGATGCTGGAAATAGCTCAGTTCATGAAGTAGTGCAACGCCTATTAGTGATTAGCAGTAAATTAATTATTTTCCAGTTGGGTAATTCTACATTTCAGCATAGATCTTACACCCTCATATCTCCAAATATGAAAATATTTTTCCAAATATGCAATGTCACGTTTTACAACCCATCCTAATCTGCGTGGTTGCCCGTCTCTATCTGCCCGCCCAACAGCACCAAGCCTTCCCTTCTGATCTGCCCTGTCCGGCCGAATCTGTCTTCCCACCAGTATTCTGCACTCCCTTCTTCTCTTCCTTGTCCTGCCGCGTCTGACTGCACAACAGTGCCCTGCCCTCTTTTCCTCTTTCCTGTCCAGCAGTATCTGACTGCCCACCAGCACCCTGCCCTCCCTTCTTTCTACCTTGTCCAGCATTATCTGACTGCCCACCAGCACCCTGCCCTCCCTTCTTTCTACCTTGTCCCGCATTATTTGACTGCCCACCAGCACCCTGCCCTCCCTTCTTTCTACCTTGTCCGGCATTATTTGACTGCCCACCAGCGCCCTGCCCTCTCTTCCCCGTCAGGCCGCATCGGACG
Organism: Lepas anatifera; assembly: GCA_034440635.1. NCBI lineage: Eukaryota > Metazoa > Arthropoda > Thecostraca > Lepadidae > Lepas > Lepas anatifera. Next base: position 53,165 of record JAOTON010001774.1, on the reverse strand, counting down.
ACCCACCAGTGCCCTGCTCTCTATTCTCTTGTGCCCCGCCCGGTCGTATCTCACTGCCCACCAGTGTCCCCGCCCCCTCTTCCCCGTTTCCTGACCGGTCGTATATGACTGCCCCTTCCTGTCTTACCACCCGCCCGGCTCTGTTTGACTGCCCGTCAACGCTCAGCCCTCCTGCCTTGTCCATCTCTCCCGGCCACAGCTGATCACCCACTGCCATTCCACTTGTTTGCTTTTCTCCGGTCTATCTCCCGTTTACCAGCAGTGGCAGATCTCGCCGGTCGGTTGGGGGGGGGCAAGACGAAGTCGAAAAGCAAAAAAGAAACGTCACGCGTTGAAAACTTTTGCCACAATATAAATTGACGGTAGGTTTAGGGGTTAACCAAGGCAAAAAAGTCGCTGGGTGACAGATATTGGCATAATATGCTTAGTTTTGTCATCCAAAGCCCAATGTTTACACTGAAGTTGACTGGTTCTGCTTGAAGTTGAGAGTTGAAGCACCAAAATATTGCTTATAAACTAAAAGGAGCCGGGGCAAAAAGAAGGTCGACCGCTTTGGAGGAGGGGGACAAAACCATAGTTTTGCCCCGAGCTTTTCCGTTTGGGGGAGGGGGCAAATGCCTTTTGCCCCCCTGGATCCGCCACTATTTACCAGTGTCCTGTCTTCTTCTCCACCCTGTCCAGCTCTCCTCCTACTAGCGCCCTTCCAACAAATGTAGTCTGCACTACCCAGCCATTTCCACTGTTGATCCATTACCGCCCAGGGGATCCGATGGACCCCCGTCGATCAATCGGGAATGAATCTGAGTCAATTCAAATGAGGCTCGCGTCGCTTTGCGGGCCTTTTCTTCTAGGGTAATCAATTTGGCAATTTATGACCATAATAGGACATCAGGTCAGGTCAGCGAGTTAACGTCAACATCAGGTCAACGAGTTAGGACGTCATTTTTAAACCCACATAAGGCGATTTTGTTCCAAAATGAGGCTGAAAAATCCAGGGTGTAACTTGGCTCCTGGAAGAGCTAGATCCCGTTTATAAAAAAAACATTCGAAAGCTCTTGAAACTGAAAATCTGCACGCTGTCATCCATTTTGAGTTCAGGTCAATACCAGGGTCACCTAAGGTTACCAAAGGTCACAGTTCCCGAAATTGCTTGTGTGTATAACTTTTGAATGAAACTTGATACAGTCTTAAATTTGGTATCATACTATTGAGCGTGATCCAAGGATTCGAGTGATACGTAGCATGATCTTGAATGGTCATTACTTGACATTGGCCTACGTTCAAGGTCATAATTTGACCTTCAAAGGTCACTCCGCAACTGATTTGAATTATTGGGTCATTGATATATTTTGTTTTGTTTTGGGCCTCATGGTTCCCGAGCTATATGGAATTTTCTCTATGGTTCTAAATCTGTCCTATTTTGGCCCACTATGACGTCACAGGTCAACAGATAAGGTTCAAACTCGGCTCCAGAGAAGAAGACGGTGGTGCTTAGCCGCCGTTAAATTTAGTCCGCATCATTTCAGATTCCCAAGATCAATCAAGGGCGGGGGGTGGACCGATCGGTCCCCCCCCAACGTTGGTGTGTATGATAAGAGCCCACGCTGTACCAGCTTAAACAGCGCCCTGTTGTCCCTTTTTTCTGTCATACCAAGAGCTCCATTTATCTATCCGCCAGCGCCTTGCCGGCAGGGATGCATTTACCACGAGCCCCGTCCAAGGTCCAAGCCCAGTCATGGGTATTTTCTAGCTACATAGATCGGGTGCCAAAAAATCACAGTCACGTAATCATGGAAAATATCAAGTCAGTAGAAAATTGACCCATTTTGAAATAATTTATATTGCCTGCCCCCATCCGGCACTAAAAAGCAGCCCGTCTCAGTCGGTAATGAAGGTCATAGGACCAATGGCACAGCATAGATCATTATGATAGGCACTGCAGGCTCAATGAGATATCACGTCGAAAATTGTATGCGCACACACACGTTCATACATATCATTATACATACATATGCATACACATTACATACATGTGCATACATGTGGCGCGGCGTCACGTATTTCATCGCCCCGGTATCGCCTTCACTAGAAGAATCTCATACACCATCACTACAGGGAGGCCCACCCCCGGAAACCTCCACAGCCCCGAATTCGAGCGGCGTAGGCTTTTGACCCTCCTGAAGCCCAGGATCTCCAGTGTCTGCAGTGCCTGCAACAGCCGACGATAGAAGACTAGCTGTTTTTCAGGCTTTGCTCGCAGATGCACTGCCAGGGAGAGCTGCTCCACCCGGTGCATCACCAGCGCGGGGCTGGGCCGCCGCCCACCCAACTCTTTTATAAGCATGTCTGTTTCGAGACCATTGAGGTCTGCGTGAAGATACTGAATTGTTCTATTAACATGACCTAGCTCGGACACTATATCCTCAAACGTGAAAAGCTGGCTGTCATCCAGAACTCGTTTCTGGCTATTTTCCACATTCAAATGATGGACCCATAATCTACTATCCAACTGTGTTGAGTTTTTCAGCGCCGGTATCGTTGACACAAATACGGTAGTACTTGTAGAAGTATTAGTAACCTCTTTAGTCATACCGTACTCCATGACGTGCACCTCACACCCTAGACCGATCAGTTGTCGAACGAACGCCGTGGTGGGGTCAGCCCCGAGGGTGTAGGCCAGGCAGGGGTGTGCTCCGAGCCCGAGTGGGGCCCCGGTACAGGCGGGACGCGCGCCCCTTCGGCGACCTCCCAGTCGAATCAAGTGGAAACAGGACGCCGGCGCCGACTGCAGCAACTCGAACACCCTCCAGAAGACCAGCAGATCGGCGGCGGCGAAGCTGAGGGAGGAGCAGGTGGAGGCCGGCAGCAGCATGTCTGGCGGCATCAGGGACTGGCTTGCCGGGGCCAGTTCATCAGCCAGGAAGTAAAGCGGGTCGGCAGATGGTGGCGGGGGATTGCGGAGCACTGCGTGTGTTGAACTTCTTGTGAAGTTGACTGGCCTCTTCCCGGTGTCTGGCTGGCTCCTTGCAGAGGAAGTGGTTGTTGCAGCAGAGCTGCTGTTCTTTATCGAGCCTACTGTCTGACTGCGGGCATCCGAATCACTGCCAATTGTCTGCTGTGCGGCTGTTATAATTCCCGGTAGCAGCGGTCCCATGGCTCTCTTCCATCTGAAAATACAACAAAAGAACTGCGTCACTCGTTTAGAAAAGGTACATTCCAAATATCAGTGAATTTAGCAAGGATATCACAGCATCTCTGAATGACCAAGGTCTGTACATTTGCATGGTGAGGCAAAATCCCACGCAAGGTTTAGCGAGCCTTCTGCTGCAACCAACCAGAGACTCGCTGGTATCATATCGATGATACATCTGTTAACCCGCGCCCCGGTGGACCTCCGAGTCACCTTCGCCATGGTGGGGGTGTTTGAACACCCCCTCGAACTCGGCTCCTGTGCGTGATAGCAAAAAACGTGAACATTAGTGGATAGCTCATAGAAATTCATGAAGAAATTATGTAAATCACTTTTTGGCTCAGGTCAATATTGAGGTCATGACATGTCAAAGAAGGCGGCATTTTGAGGAGAGTTTTTGGGCTCTAGCATCTGACAGAGTTAAGTTAGAATCATTTTTGAGGCACCATTCGCTTCCTCTCATCACGACGAGTCGAATGATGTATAATATGACCATACTAGGTCACAAAACAAAAATTGACCTGACCTCTGTTCAGGTCAAGGTCACTTTTAGACCCAGCATAGTCAATATGCATATCAATAGACTCGCAATAGCAATCCGAACGCAATGGTATAAAAATAAAAGCTATATCATTATTTCATGCAAGGTTATTGACCTAAGCCTGAAAACTACTTAAGTAGCTCCAGATGACCTCTCAGAGGTCACAGGTCAAAAACTGCATAATAAACCTAGAAAGGGGCCCAGGGTACCACGATTCGAAGAAAATGAAGGTATTATCAGCTTTATTTACACAAATAGAGTCCAATCTCTGTTTTTCCCATGTATTTCCAATGGAGAGGTCATGGTCCGTACCTGACCTAAGGTCATCGATATTAAAAATCTCGGCACATATTTTATAGGCCTTGTTAGGGTCATTATGTGTTATAAGTTTCAATCCGAAAGATTAACCCATTTGTTACTTATGCCACCTTAAACATTTTTGGAAGTGAGGTCACTTGACCTGCACTGGTGACCTGACCTGAGATGACCCAAGCTTAAAATTTTGAGGAAAGTTGCGGAATTTATAATGAATAAGGTGTGCTAAGTAGGGGAAAGTGTGTGTATTGCGCCCCTAACTAATTGCGCCCCCCTGATAACAGAGAAAGGTACAAGTGGCAGTTTTGTTTGTGTACCTTAATCCAGTTCCCACCTCTAATCCTGTGATATGTGAGAGCGTGGGTGTAGGCGCTGTGCAGTGGTGGCCTGGCACGGAGATATCGACCGAAGACAGGGACACTGAACCCCCACGTGTCCAGTGGCGAAGCCACGCGTCAACCATTTACTCTGCCAGCAGCTAACATCGATCTTCTCCACCCTCGCGACTCATCGGGCGTCACCCCCCGGCACTATTTAATCTAGGATGGCTTTGGTTGAAATACACTCATTCTGCTTCTGGGTCTCGCTTGGTTCACATCACAACACTGGTGGCAGCGCTGGTCAACCGACGCTTCCTTTCAACAAGGTAAGATACCTTACCTATTGCCAGCGTATTCTTGCTAAATTATCTTCCTTCAATTTCTTCCTTCTTTTCCAGTGTGAGCCTCCCTGGTTTTCACAATGCCTAGTGACGCACTTCCCGCAAACATTTTTACGTTCGCAAATTTCATCCCTGTCTACGATGGCAGCATCCCCATTCATGACTTTTTGACCGAGTTGGAGGACACAGCCCAGCTGGCCCAATGGCCTGATAGCATTACCCTCAAAGTAGCTAAGTCGAAATTCCAAGGCAAGCCCGAAAAAATACTCCGTGAAAATTTGGAACTCCGTTCATGTTCTACGTTATCAGACTTTAAAAAACTCGCTATACAGGCATTTACGATAGATTCCCGTCCCATGTCCCTCCGTCTCCAAGATCTCATGACTTGCCATCAAATAGCGAATGAAAATGTATCCGCCTATGCTGATCGCCTGCGATCCCTTGGCAAACAGCTCACTGAATGGGATACAGACGAGAAGACTAAAGCACTAAAAGACCAAACGTTATGTGCCCAGTTCATAAAGGGACTGCGTACACCAATGATCCGCCGACTAGTCATGTCCCAAAATCCTCCCTCTTTCTCGCGTGCTCTAGACACTGCACGTTCCGAAGAACGGAACGAGTCGCTCACACACAGACCAGACCAGCCTACCGAAACTATCAACCACGTCCCTCCCCCTACCCCAGCCTCAGATGATCACATTTCACAGATCAACGCACGCCTCGCGGCCCTGGAGCTTACACAAGCCCACCAAGCAGTTTCACAACCCCGCTGGCGACCCAGTCAGCGTCCCCAGTGCCAAATCTGCAATAAAACAAGCCATCCTACTCAGCGTTGTTTTTATAACCCCTGTAACAATAGGCGACCAACCAATTGGTACCACCCCCGTTCCCGTCCTCAGCGATACCGGTCACCTTACCCTCCCCGCTCACGAAACCCCACACCACACCGCTACTCAGACCGGCGTTCGTCATCTGAACGCCGACCATCGGACCGTCGATAATATCGCTCTCCATCTTGCTCGTCCCACGATTCCCGGCGTTCTAGCCGCTCCCCATCTCCTTCACCATCCCGGCAGCGCTCATCAGCGCGTTCCCATCGCCAGGACTGACTCCCCCAGAACGCCATTATCACCAGTGTGGCTGATTCAAAACTGATTGGACATTCTCCCATTTTGGACAATGTTCAAATATCTTCCCTTCCTGTTCGAACTTTATATGATACCGGCTCTTCTGTTACCCTCATGACCAAATCTGCTTTCGATCAATTGAACTGCTCTGTCAAACCAGAAAAACCACGTTTCAAGGTTGTTGGTGTCAATGGCTCTCCCCTTTCTCTGTACGGCTCGTTCATTTTGCCCCTGTCGTTCCCAGATCGTACAATCACACACAATGTCATTGTGACGAATGACAAACTTACCTCGCAGTGTGATCTCATTATTGGCGCAGATTTCATTCATTTACACAATTTTGGATACAACCCAAAGACCCGTGAACCATATTTCGTAGACCCAGTCCCAACTGCGATGGCCGTTTCCACAAATGTCCCCAAGCAGCCTCGATCAGTTCGATTCAGCATTAACAATAAGATAGTTTATCCAGGCTGCACTAGCTCATCATCCAATCGCTCACGACGCTGCCGTCGCGAGAAACATGCCAACGCCAAGCCAAAACCCAGCGACAGTGACAATGATTCTCTTTTCTCTTCTTCTCATGACACTGATTCTGACACACCTACGACCGACGAAGTCAGCCATTCTATCTATGTCCCGAAGGACACCACCATCTCCGCTAGATCTGAATTAATGATTCCGGCTAAGGTGTCTCACACCCTCCCTACTGACCAAAATAGCGATTTCTTTCTCGTTGAATCACATCCCCACCAGCGATTCGCTTCAAACCTTCTCGTTGCACGATCAATCAACAGGATCAATGGTTCCAAATTCCCGTCACGTCTTTGTTCGCTTGTGCAATACGTCTTCTGCCCCTCTTCACCTCCCCAAGCATGCCTGCATCGCATCCATTGTTCGATTGCCCAACACTGCGGTGACATCCTCACCACCACCCGATTCTGAGTCATTATCAGACGCTACGACTTCCGCAAATGCAACCCAAGCATCCGGTAGTTCAATCACTCCAGATGATTTTGACTTGTCTGGTGTGCCACCAGAACACAAACCACGTCTCATCGAATTGCTGATGAAGTACAAATCCGTTTTTGGAAAAGACGTCACAGACTTGAAAGGTACAGATGTCTATGACCACAAGATTGAACTCAATGATCCTACTCCGGTATACCAGAAACCATATCCAATACCGTTCGCTTACCGCGACGAGCTCCGTGACCATATCCAAAAACTCTACGAAAGCGACATTATTGAACCTTCTGTGAGTCCCTATAACTCTCCCATTGTAGTTGTCAAGAAAGACCCTTCCTCCAAACCACGCTTTGTTTTGGATTTACGCCGCTTGAATGCCAAGATCCGCCCAGATAACTACCCAGCCCCTCATTTAGAATTTCTTTTGGACGAATTATTTGGCGCATCCCTGTTCTCCTCCCTTGACCTTCTCAGGTCATTCCATCAGGTCAAACTGACCCCTTCCAGTCGCCCGTATACTGCCTTCACAGCAGATTCCAAAAAGTGGCAGTATAAAGCTTGTCCATTTGGCTTACAAAGTAGCTCTGCTGCACTTAACCGCGCATTGCAAATTGCACTATCTGGCCTCCAAGGAGAAATCTGTCTCGTCTACGTAGACGATATAATTCTAGGTTCATCCGACGTTGAATCCCATTTCCGAAAACTCGAAACAGTTCTCCAGAGATTACAGCAACACAACTTTGTCCTCAGACCATCCAAATGCGAATTCTTCAAGCCTACCATCAGATACCTCGGCTTCCAAATCAGCGCTGATGGTATTCGCCCAGATCCTGAGAAAATAGAAGCCGTGAAATCGTACCCCATACCCAAGAATGCCAAACAGGTCAAGCAATTCCTAGGATTCGTGAATTTTTATCGCAGATACATCCCATTTTGCGCTGATATCTCACGACCTCTCTGCAACCTCACCAAAGACCGTGTTGACTTCGACTGGTCCCCGGAATGTCAAGAATCGTTCGAGAAATTGAAATCCGCCTTGACCAGTTACCCTGTGTTACGACTTCCTAGATTCGACCGCGAATTTTATCTGAGTACAGACGCATCAAAGAGTTGTCTCGGCGCCGTCTTGTAACAAATGGATTCATCACAAAATTTACGCCCTGTCGCATTTCTTAGCCGTAGTTTCAACAAGGCTGAGTTGAACTATTCCGTCACCGAGAAGGAAGCCCTAGCTATCGTATTTTCCTTCGAAAAATTCCATACTTATTTGGCCGGTCAACCTGTCGTCGTCCTAACAGACCACTTGCCGCTAGTTAGTCTCTTCAAAAGTACCTCCCCAGGTGGACGTTTGACCCGTTGGGCTCTCAAACTGTCCCAATACAACTTCACAATCCGGTACGTAAAAGGCAAGCTCCATGGAAAACCTGACACACTATCCCGCATACCTATTGCTGAACAAAGTTCAACAGAATTCCTTGCTGGCATCAATATCATTGACATTGACCCTGATGAAGTTTGGGACCGCCCAAAAATAAAAGCTGCACAGCAGGCAGACAACCAGATCAAATCAATAATCGATCAACTCATGGGAAAGCCCCGCGAACGAACTACTTCACGTGGACACAACTCGCTGCAAGATTTTTACCTCAGCTCAGACCAGCTCTTGTATCACGTTATCATTAACCCTCCCGATGCCACACGCGACGTTGTAGAACAGTTGGTTGTCCCTCTTCCGATGCGAAATTACGTCATGCACCATGCCCACAACGCCAAATTCCGTGCCGATTTAGGCATCTCACAGACGTATGCTAAGATTCGCCAAAGTTTCTTTTGGTTCGGCATGTACGGTGATGTTCGTCGCTATGTTCTGTCATGTCAATCATGTTTTGAGCGGAAGAGTCATCGCTACGCTGAAAACCCGCCTCTACAGCGTTTCACCAAAGTCCAAGCACCGCATTCAATGGTTAGTATGGACATCATCGGCCCATTTACCGAAACATACAATGGAAACAAGTACATTCTATCGATTTTGGACGAGTTTACGAAATGGCCAGAGCTTTTTCCCATGACCAACCAAACCGCCGAAACCGTTAGCAAGATATTTGTGAAAGAAATCATCTGCCGATTTGGTGCCCCTGTCACTCTCCTTACTGACCAAGGCAGCCAGTTCACATCCAAGCTGCTAAAATCAATATGTGATCAGCTCAACATGACAAAGATCCAGACATCGGCTTACCACCCAGCTACGAACTCACGTATCGAACGGCAGAACCAACCAATCGCTTCTATGCTAAGCCATTTAGTCGACAGGAACTGCCGTGATTGGGATGAGATTCTTCCATTCGTATTACTTTCGTTACGTACACGCGTCCATTCTACATTACGTGACACACCCGCCTATCTTCTCTACGGGCGCGATATCAGAATTCCGAACTCGGATGTCTTAGAATCAGATCAGATCGCATACGAATCCGTTGAGAATTACAAGACAGAAATGCTCCAGAGAATGAATAGAGCACACCGTCAAGTAGAAAAATACGTCGAGCAAGCCGCGGAGAAACAAGAAAAATATCAAAGTCAGTCCGTGCGAACCAAAGACCTCAAGGTCAATGATTTGGTTTTTCTGTACGTCCCGGCAACGCCAGTTGGCCGATCAGCCAAACTTTTGCGAAAGAACCGTGGCCCTTATAGGATAATAGAGATGCTTTCTCCAGTCAATGCCAAAATTAGGCACATTCACAATGAGTCGGACGTTCAGAGCGTGCACATTAGCCGCCTCCGACAATATATTGATTACTGTGCGGAGCCGATGACGAGCCCCACAGAAGAGCCTGTTGCGAATCCTCGCAAAGATATCGAGCCCCCGTGCTCGCATGAGCCAGAGGACCAGGTCAGAGATGACCAGGCCCGAGATGACCAGGCCCGAGATGAGCCTGCTCCAGTCGAGTACGAAGTAATGTTTGGCCGCAACCCGGCCCTGCATATAGACCCACCAGTCGACCGACATATGCCATACAATTTTAGGCCTCGACACATACTCCGCCCCCCAAACCGCTTATGCCTTTAAGAAGACCAATTATGTAACTAATTTGACTGTTTCAGATGTTGAAGGTAATACGACTACTCCTGGTGACAATAGTTCTCGCGGGCATACCAATCCAGCTCGATGGCGCAACCCCGGCGGCCCGCTTCGCACTGTGTCACAGCATCGACGGCAAGGAAAGGTGCCAGGTCAACACCTTTCCTGGCAAGCTTCCCGAGGGCGTTTGCTCGGAAAACGATGACTGCACAGACTGCCGACCCTGCAGTTCGTGCACAGTCGTCGCCTGGTCAAGCTTCCTCTTTCACAACAACGAGTGGATTTCCCCATCCATCATTTATACATCCATCCAAGACAACTCTCATGGTCCCAAAGAATACTTTGATTGCTGGGATTACAGACAAAAATCACTGTGCGAATGTCCAGAAACCCAATTGTGCAGGGGCGACGCCGAATTTTGTTCAACGGTGAGTTGTTCTTCCGATTCACCGTGTACCTGTATAACCAAAAACGGTACCATCACATACAAAATCCAGTTAGACTCCAACGAATTCATCATTGACCCGGCGATCCACTCATTCAAAACCTGCGTGTATTCACAATCTGAAATTCGTTCTAAAAAGTCAACCCGCCACATTTTAAGCGATGATTCTGCAATTTTCCATAGCGATGATGGACTGATCACATTTCATGACCCAATTTTCACCGTAAATACTCCGGGTCTCATGGTCATGAACAAAAATGGTAACGAGCTCACCCATCAATTTGATGATATGTCCAAACAATACAAAATTCCTCGCCAACTTCGATACGAATCTGGACTCCTTGCGTTTAAATTCATCTCTATTAACGGCTCACTTTTAGAAGGATCAGTTCACGTTTCCGGCACCACCCATTGTGAAAGACTCACTTGTTTGATTTGCATAGATTTGTTTTACAATCTTCACTGCCTCCCGACCATGATCCAGTACGTCGTTTATGCCAGTACCGCATTTCTATCTCTCTTAGTCCTAGTTTATCTACGTTACATTGTCAATTCTACCTATTTCGCCTCTCGTTGGTTACTACGATGCGTAATTGCCCTCTTTAGATTCATGAAGACTGTCCCCCGTTTTATAATGCATCTTGGTGTTTTGGCTGGAACCCAAACAAAAACAAAGTTTAATTCCATGCAATCACAGCTATTCGACACTCCCTCCTTGACATCCACCACTCGCGCTTCCCCTTCTTCTACATTCCAGGTAAGATATTCTTTGGTTATTCTAACTCTTCTGGTACCACTTATTGTGCTAGGCTGCAATGAACATAACATTATTCAATCGACTGTCAAATCATGCCAAACGCTTCATGATACAAAAACTTGCCAAATTAGCGCTAATATTCAGATAACCATGAAAACCCTTGGTTCGAAAACGTGCCTTTGGCTTCAGGATGAAAACGGCTCGAACATATACCACATTCAGTTAACGTATCACCGTGCTGAGTGCCACTGGCACACGGAACGTATGTACTATACGTTTCCTGTTGAAACCCGCATATCAGGCAGCGTAGCTTGCCCACAGTCGAGGTACTGCTCTTGGGGACGATGGTGCCGTCAAGGCAACTCAAACTTTGAAGGGAAAACAAAGAAGCCGATTTTTGACCCGGCCGTGCACACTGCTTCGGTGCAGACAACTCTATGTGTGCTATCATTCACGCCCAGCCATGCTTCTTCTACAAATGGTACCTGGTAGGCCAGTATAACCAAACCTTTGAGGTACAACGCATAACCGGAGGAATCTGCACCCCTGTCGTAAGCATTCAAGAAACAATCAATAATTCACTCACCGAATTTGCAACATCTGGTACGTCAATCACCCCTTCTGGCATTAAAGTAACCGTTTTAGGTCATTACGATCAACCGTCCATCCAGGTATTGGATAGTTTAGTCATTAACCCGCGCCCCACCGGGGGTCCGGCGCCACCTTCGCCCCACCGGGGGGGCCATCGATGGCCCCCCCTCTAACTCCGAAAATATGGGCGTTAGCGCAAATCTGCAAAGTGCAATAGAAAGCTCGCGTGAGTTCAGTAAGAAATTACTTCGCATGTTTTAGTGCTCAGGTCAATGGTTTGACCTCCAGAGGTCAAATTAGGTCAAGATCGGCTATTTTCACTCAAATATGCAATGATTAAGCAAACTAGGCATAACTCTTATGTCATTAGAGCTATTGAGGCCTGGTAAAGTAAATTTGATAGCAAATTGCCAGTACTTTTTCCGCTATGTGGAACGTAAAGACCTCCCGCCAGTGGTTTGACCGCCAGAGGTCACCTCGTGACCTAATATGACCTGAGGTCACCAAAGGTCAAAAAGTGACCTTGCCGTATATCAAATGAAAGCCAGTGACAAGACAAACACGATGGTGTTTGTTTCACCGCTTTAGCTCAATTAGTTCAAAAGTTATTGTCAAAATACTGTTTTTGACCTCTGGTGACCTTGGATGACCTTGGAAAAGTCAAAGGGCAAATATGACCCCTGGGATCCGTGAAAGGGTGTCCAAAAACGCTGTTCTGAGCAGTCTGAGTATTTGCAATCATTTTTGTGGCTTTTATATCATGAAATAGCTTTTCCCCATGCTTTTCCAATGGGAGAGGTCGCCTCGTGACCTGACCTCAGGGCATGAAATCGAAAAATCCCGGATATACACCTTGTAGACCCTGGAGGGGTCATGAAGTGTAGGAAGTTTCAAATCGATCGACTTTGAAATGTAGCTCTTACAGAGCTCTAAAGGTGAAGTGAGGTGACCTTGGTTGACCTCGTCTGGTGACCTGACCTTGGGTGACCCGGGGTAAAAAATTTCAGGGATGATGGGAAAATGATGCAGTGAGAGGTAGAGCCCTCAACCGCGGTGCTGCGCCTCGTCGTTTTTCTGCTATCCCGGAAAAACCTTAGGGGGGCCATCGATGGCCCCCCGTGGGGCGAGGGTTAACATCGACAATCCCCAAGAATCTTATTTAGCTCGTAGTTCAGCCCAAAATCAACCCGTTTCCGGCACTCTCGGTGATATCCAATCAAAAACACCGTATGATACCAAATTCATTTTTCCCCATGATATGGTTACTTGTCATTTCTATGAGGAACGTATTTCCTGCTCTTCCCAAGACAGCTATGTTAAAACCCTGACTTCTCACAAATCTCATAGCTTACCACGCGTTTACGCAAATCACAAATTTTTCGTTGATGAAGCAGGAACTCTCAAATCAGAGCTCATACAGTCCAGTCCTGCAATCGCCCACCTGAACATAAAGGATTTGAAAGTAACTGTCCGATCAATACAAGTTTGCCCGAAGATTACCGGCGAAATTACGGTCCAAGGCTGTTATGCCTGTTCTACTCCTGCTTATTTTCAAGTCACCGCCAAGTCCACATGCTCCGATGGTAGAGCCCAAGTCAATCTACAAGGCATTCCGCTTTCTACCAGAGGTATCTATCTCTCCACATCCGACGCTCCTATCAAAATCGAATTTAAAACTTCAAAAGCATGCCACAAAGAAAATTTGTGCCTTGTTTTCAATGAACTCCAAAGCTGCGAACCCATTCAGTTTTGCTTGGATGACCCAGAATTAGAATTAGTCGAGAGAAACTCAAGCGTCGTTACTGCTTTTGGTTTTGCCCGAGATCCCCTATTTTGGGACAATGTTTTTTCCACCTCTCCGAACTTTTTCTCTTCAATCAAGAACTCATTTTATTACGTTGGTATTCTTCTCGTTGGAATTTTCCTCTTCTCTTTAATCTTGACTTTGATCAAACGATAAAAAACACGTTGCGAGCACGCGTTTCGATTGCCTTACCGGTCAGGCGTTTACCGATGAACCAAGTTACCAAATTATTTACCTAGTATGCCTATTCGCACAATTATTTTATATATTATCTAATTCCTACTATCATTTGTACCTTTTCCCGACTGGTACAACTGCTTCGTCTCATTTTACTTACCCCACAAACTTACGGCTGGCCACGTCTACCTGTGCCCCTTATATCCTATACAACACTCAGACCAGCCCTGGTGCAGTCCCAGCCCCAACACTGTTAGCTAGAGACTGTTTTCAAAATCGTTACAAACCCTGCCGCTGAGCCAAATTTCGGCGAAAACACCGTCTGGCTGGCGCCACCGCGCTTTGTCTTTCCATCAAGTTCCTCTCGCGCTAGTTGGTTTACAAGGGCGCACTCAGGCCAGCCCAACCAGATACAAATCATATCGATCGAGTCAAAATTTTGGTTTTCCTTTTCCTCCCTACACATCTTCCATTCCCATTAACGTAACATCGGCAGACTACAACGTAACGGTAAATTGACTTCTTTGTCTGCATATTTTTACATTTAAGCTTACAATGGCCAATTACGCCTTTCCCCTTGGTTCACCGACCTACTGGCCCAGGTCTGTTGTATCTTGGTGAACATCTCTTTTGTTTTTTGGCGCCCCGACATGTAACCCTTATGGAAATCGCGTCATAGCGTAGTAAATTGCATTGCCTCTCTTCACAGCAGTGTTTTAGGATTGTTTGTTGAAGACTCAGGCCCGGATGCGCCCCTGGAGCTGCGAAAGAACATCCACTGCTACTGCCGCCGCCGCCCGCCACAGACAAAAAAACATCTCTAAATTGGCCACGACAACTGGCGTCTCCATTCATTCGCCACGTTCCCGCAGCCAATCAATACCAGGAAAACAGCCGTCTCAACGTTGAAAAACCGCGTCTCATCTGAAGCAGCCGGAACCCAAGATGTCGAAATGCTCAGCAAGACATGAAGAACGGCGCATTGGCCCCCATGTATTATATTGTACATAATTCGATATTGTTGCTAGTGTCATGAAACTACCTGTAAAAACAAACAACCTGCTCATATGTTTTAATTGCCATTGTCTGTCATCTATTTACTTTATTACTTTCCCTTGCCAAGTCACGCCTTTTTATTGTTGTTCTCCCTGTTTTTTCTGTATCTAACCAGTCTGTTTCTGTCCACAGGGCCTCTACGCAACCTGACAGACCTGAACTTCTCATTATCGTTCAATCCCACCCTAAGCAAACCTGACTGCTCTGATGGAGCTCCACGCGATGATACCTCGGCACAAATCCCCGGGCGCTTCCGTTCCATTCAGCCCCGGTTCTTTGGCACCTGGCACCACATCCGAGGCGCCAGCATCATGCACGTCCAGCTCAAGTTGCTTCCCAAGTCCCCATCTACACCGGTCCGTCACGCAACGCCTGCTGCCAGTCTACCACTCCAAACGTGGTCCAGAATACAACGCCAACAGCCACAGAATGCCCCATTTCTACCCGGCATCTCCAACTGGCACTGCTCTCACCACGCGTTGACGGCGGAAGATGGACTGCAACTTGAAGCATGGAACACAACTTGAAGCCCAGAATACAAACCATTGGGACTTGAAGCCTCACACCAAAATCAGCAAGATTCAAGATCAGAAACTAGAACTGAAAATTACACAAGCCTTCCCAAGAATCATGGAAAGTGCCAACAGACAATGCTGTGATCCGAGGTTCTCCGTGGATGTTTCATAATTGCAAATGGTTCTCTCGCTTAGCTTGGTATATTACAAATTAAAGTAGTAAATCCTTTTGCCTATGTTATTCAGGTCTGTCGGTTACGTCTCACATTTCTAATGAGACTTTGCGTATTGGTCTATCTCTGTGTATGTCTATTGTATGTATTGTAAATTGTAAGAACATGAATGTGAAAGCTTACCAACCAAGATGAAGAAATCAAGACATAAAACATTGAAACAAATTTTATAGCGAAAACACACAATATTGAATGCGACGTCGTAACTACCCATATGTCTACTGATATCCACCATTGAATGGACCTGTATCGTTGTGATGATATGCATGTATCTATGTAGCTTATGTAACTATGTATTGCTTTAAAGACTTCGTTTCACTCTTTGCCGTATGGGGGATGATGTGATATGTGAGAGCGTGGGTGTAGGCGCTGTGCAGTGGTGGCCTGGCACGGAGATATCGACCGAAGACAGGGACACTGAACCCCCACGTGTCCAGTGGCGAAGCCACGCGTCAACCATTTACTCTGCCAGCAGCTAACATCGATCTTCTCCACCCACGCGACTCATCGGGCGTCACCCCCCGGCACTATTTAATCTAGGATGGCTTTGGTTGAAATACACTCATTCTGCTTCTGGGTCTCGCTTGGTTCACATCACAACAATCCATACATTTTCCCAACGTTTCGATGAATTCGTGTGTAAGAATGAATTTTAGTCAGCCAGCGAAGTAAATTCAGTACTTCCTTAAATCTGCACGGTTTTATGAACCCGAAAAATAAGAATACGGCTGTTACATTCCGAAATCGATTGTTTTAATTTCAAAGCCAGAAATGTATCGCATATTCTGAAATCAACATCTATAGATTATCCCTAGTGGTAAATTTTTAAAGAAGAGGTCTCTGATTTAAATGCAAAAAGTAATTGCGCCCTGGTCAAATCCGCCCTGGGGCATTCCAGGACAAAACGAGCAAAACATTTTCAATTTGACACCACTATGTCTAGAAAAAATCTAAAACTTTGTCTCCGGGGTAGTTTTGGGCCAGGAACACGCCTGTGGGAATCTTAGACCCCTCCGACCAACGGTGACCGAGTTATAGCCCGAGGCATTTTCGGGAAGCCACCTTGTAGGCTCATCTTTGATGCTTCATAACTCAAAAACGCATATCCTGATTAACAAGTTGTGTTTATCATTTAACTCACTTTGAACTATACATTATTTTGAAGAACAAAATTCCAAATTTTAAAAATTTGACTTTTAATTCGTTTGACCTTTTCTTTTTGACCTAGCTTGACCTTTTCCCAGTTGAAATTGCCCTTTTAGACACCTCAAAAATTTTGCTTCATAAAACATCTTTCGATAAAAAATAAAAAATGCTTTCTTGCTATAAATTACAAATTTTTAGCACCTAAGGTAGGTATGCAGGCGGTTTTTGACCACTGCGGTGCTACAGCCTTATGTTTAACACTGCAAACAAAGCGGTTGCTTTTGTAATCGGTTGCTTGCAATCATATTGCATTGTCTTTACGAAATTTTCATCGTGCAAGTGTCAGAATTTATGAGAATTAACACACGCCCACACGAGGGGGCGGGCAACCGGCCTCCTCAGGTTTCTACAGGTAGTAAAAAAACACCTTCGCGCAGCGCCACCGTACTTCATCTACCTCTAACTCGACATTTTTTCAAATTCTGGCAAAATAATTTAGGTCAACTGGCAGGTGGTAGGTACTGTAAATACCGTAGGCCAGCTGGCAACTGACTGGTGAGAGGGTGACCTGAGGTAGACGGACGTCGTTATGCCTTGTGGGACGTTCAACTTTAGTTCCTTAATTAACCCTTCATCGTGGGAGTTGCTCGTTTGGGTGGTGAAGTCGGGGTCTCCGTAAAAGTCTCTTGATGACTCTAATGAGACCCGGACTCCTAAAACTGAACTGGCAACAACTTGAACAAGATTTATCAAAAGAAAAATAGCAGCCATTAAAAAAGATAGAAAGAGATCCATTGTTTCGGAGGAGACTAGGGCAAGGGAACTTATTAGTAATGGGCCTTGCAGCCTTAAACAAAAATTACAAAGATGTCGCGACTTTATCAATAATTGAAACAAGTATAACTTATCCTATAAGCACCACTAACTCACACAATTACATCGTTCCTAGAGATGAAAAAATAGTATCGATACAAGGTGACCCAGTGCAGCACAGCATACGTTTCAGAGGATTCATACAATGTAAACAACGTGTCTGAAGGGCTTTCATTCCCAGTTCCCAGGAAGTAATTTGAATCTGCCCATTATGCAAAAAATGTCCTCAAATCATAACGCATTCGACTTGGTCACTTGAACAGGCTGCCTCATATGATATTATTAAAAGTTGACCATTTCATAGCCGACACGGATCCCAGCTCAAACGCCACTTCGAACGGCTTTTGATTGGTGTTTTTTAATGATTATGGGTGGGCAAATTTGGAGCAATATCGAGGGCAACTACACAGTGACAGATCCAAGGGGGCCCAGGGGCCCGGCCCCCCCTTAGCTCCGAAGCGCCTCAGCATAGCTTAGCTCATATCAGGCGCCGAAGGCGCCCGATATGAGCGGCGCGCCTGTACCCATTTCGTGCGCCAAGGTGGTAGATACCACTTATTCCACTTGAATTACAACATAGTCCTTAAAACCATGGCAAAGCGCCCCTGCCCAAACACTAGACGCCTTTACTGGTCTTTTGCGCCCCAGTAAAATGTTGAAGATGAAATTTAGAAAGCTAACAAACGCGCCCCGGCAAAGAAAAGGCGCCACTAGATAGCAGGATTGCGCCATGGGGAACTAATGCACCCCTGAGCAGCCTAGGCGCCCCCTGGATGAAGCGCCCCTGGGTAGCCTAGGTGCCCCCTGGATGAAGCGCCCTACGGATATCATATGCACCCTTGGCTAGGAAAGGTGCCCCTGGGCAGCAAAGGCAAATCTTGGTAACATAGTTGCCCTGGACAGCATAAGCGCCCCTTAGATAGAAATAGGCGCTTTAGGAAAATAAAATGCTCACCTTGGGTAGAAAAAGGCGCCCTTTGATAGCCTAGGCGCCCACTGGAAAAAGCGCCCTACGGATGTCATATGCACCCTTGGATAGCAAAGGCGCCACTGGACAGCAAAGACAGCCCTGGATAACACAAGTGCTGTGGACAGCAAAGGCGCCCATAGGAAGGCACCCCTTCGATAGAAAAGCCGCCTTTGGATAGCCTAGGCACCCCCTGGATGAAGCGCCCTACGGATATCCTATGCGCCCTTGGCTAGGAAAGGCACCCCTGGGCAGCAAAGGCAAATCTTGGTAACATAGGTGCCCTGGACAGCGTAAGCGTCCCTTAGATAGAAGTAGGCGCTTTAGGAAAATTAAATGCTCACCTTGGGTAGAAAAAGGCGCCCTTTGATAGCCCAGGTGTCCACTGGAAAAAGCGCCCTACGGATGCATATGCACCCTTGGATAGCAAAGGCGCCCCTGGACAGCAAAGGCAATCCTGGATAACACAAGTTCTGTGGACAGCAAAGGCGCCCCTGGGTAGCAAAGGCGTCCCTAGAAAGGCAAACCTTCGATAGAAAAGCCGCCTTTGGATAGCCTAAGCGCCCCCTGGATGAAGCGCCATACGGATATCAAATGCGCCCTTGGCTAGGAAAGACGCCCCTGGGCAGCAAAGGTAAATCTTGGTAACATAGGTGCCCTGGACAGCATAAGCGCCCCTTAGATAGAAATAGGTGCCTTAGGAAAATAAAATGCTCACCTTGGGTAGAAAAAGGCGCCCTTTGATACCCTAGGCACCCACTGGAAAAAGCGCCCTGGATGTCATATGCACCCTTGGATAGCAAAGGCGCCCCTGGACAGCAAAGACAACCCTGGATAACACAAGTGCTGTGGACAGCAAAGGCGCCCCTGGGTAGCAAAGGCGCCCCTAGGAAGGCACACCTTCGATAGAAAAGCCGTCTTTGGATAGCCTAGGCGCCCCCTGGATAAACTAGGTGCCCGAGAAGGAAAACGAGCGCCTCACTGGGAAGTACAGGCTCCCACTGTATAACATAGATGTCCCTTATCCACTTTCAGCTGCCCTGGATTGGAGCAGCGCCCTTCAAAAGCAAAGGCGCCGCTGGACAAAAAGGCGTCTCCGTAT
This sequence comes from Lepas anatifera, assembly GCA_034440635.1. Taxonomy (NCBI): domain Eukaryota; kingdom Metazoa; phylum Arthropoda; class Thecostraca; family Lepadidae; genus Lepas; species Lepas anatifera. Next base: position 33,614 of record JAOTON010001774.1, on the reverse strand, counting down.
ATCAAGGGCTTTCCTAGATAATATATGCACCCCTTACTTAGAAATAGGCACTTCAGGGAAAGTGAAAGGTGGCCTATGGTTGGGACGGCGCCCTTGGACAGCCTAGGCGCCCTTTGCATAAAGCACCCTACAGATATCATATGCGCCCTTGGATAGCAAAGGCGCCCCTAGACAGCAAAGTTAACCCTTCTTGAAATAGATGATCTGGACAGCATAGGCGGCCATGGATAAACTAGGCGCTTGAGAAAGAAAACAAGCGCCTTACCTGAGAGTACAGGCGCCCCCAGGATATCATAGGTGTCCCTTTCCATCTTCAGCTGCCCTACTGTCTATGGTTTGGCACACCTCTCCGACAGTCGCGTGCTCTGTTACAGGGCTCGAGCGGTCAATTTGAGCATGGACTGCCCTTAACCACATTTCATTAACCTATAACTGAAGGCTTAGTGCTCCATCGCTGCAACCGGGTGCCTTTTTCAGTATGTGCGCCCCACTTCCGAGAACGCTACCCTCACCAACCAGGAGTCCTCCCCGCTCAGCAGATGAGCGCCTCTTTCTGATAACTAGGCACTTTATTTCAGTGTTCGAGCGCCTTATTTCAGAATTTTTATTCTCCATCTATTTTGGGCTCCTCTTGGATTGCAGAGGCACCCCCTCAAGTGCAAAGGCGCCCCTGGATAGAAAAGTGCGCCCCATGTTTGCAAAGGCGCTCCAAGATAGCACATGCGCCCCTTAGACGGAAATAAGCACTCCAGGAAAGTAAAATGCTCCCTTTGGGTAACAAAAGTGCCCCTTAACAGCGAAGGCAGCCTTAGATAACAAAGGTTCTCTGGACAGCATAGGTGCCCTTGAATAAACTGGTGCCCAGAAGAGAAAAATAGCGCCTCACCGGAGACAAAAAGCACCCCAGGATAACGTAGGGGCATGTATTTCAATCATGTCTGTGATTGAAAAATACACCTAGACAGCATATGCGCCCCTGGATAGAAAGACACCCCTGGGCAGTAACGGCGCCCCTGGAAAGCAATAGTGCGCCTCTGTGGAGAAAAATTCGCTTCCTGAATAACCTAGGCACCGCCCCCGAAATATCAGATGCCCGTGGATAGAACAGACTGCCTTGAATAAAACAGAGGCCCTGGATAGTAAAGGCGCCTTTTGATAGCATAAGCGTTCCTTAGCAACAATATGGGCGCTACATGAGCTCAAGGTTCACGCGCACCTAAGCCCAATAATAGAGCAATCAATCGATGCCAAAGCACTCCTTAAAGCACGGGCGCCAAACTTCTTAAGAAGTAAAGGCGCCTCTGGGTAACAAAGGCGACCCTCGACAGTGGTGTAGGTATTCCTGAATAACAGCAGCGTCCCTTGCTAAGAATAGTCCCAAGATGGCACAGGTACCCTGCTGATAGGAAAAGCGCCCCTGAATATCAGAGGCACCCTCTGAATGAGGTGCCCATGGAGAGCATAAGGGCGCCCGATGTATAGCAAATTGCCGCCCCCTGGATAGCCTAAGCGCCCCTTGCGTAGGGTAGGCGCCACTGGGTAGTATAGGTTACCTTGAATAAAAATACGCCCCTCAATACCAAGGTGAACCTGGATAAGAAAAAGCTCCCCTTGGGCACTGGGTATCAAAGGCACCCCCGGAACAGCAAAGATGCCCCTGGATAGCTAGGTTGCGTCCATTGGGGAGCGAAGGCGCTCCTGGGTGGCACAGGTGCCTCATCGAAGCAAAGGCCCCTCCAGAGAGCATAGGTGTCCCTGATGAGCACAGGTACTCCTGGACAGCCCCTAAATGACGTTGCATAATGTTACGACACCTATTATAACGCATGCTATTACATCAAAGTAAAGGTTATTCAGTGTTTAGATCAAGGTCACAGGTCAATTTTAAAGGTGACTGGCCTTGATGATCAAGGCTTGATCAAAGGTCATTGGTAAGCTTGGGCACAGCGCTAGTTATAGCGTAAATTAGGCATAATATGTTGGGTTGTGCCGTAATAGGTCAATGACCTTGAAGGACCTTGACCCCAAAAATTACAGACATTGTTTAGAGCCTTCCCTTTTGGCCTCAGCCCTGTTCTAGAGTATTCGCGCCCCGTTCCGGCCCGTTGGGGGGTGCTTGAACACCCTCTCGAGGTCTCCCAGTGGCACGAAAAAACGTCGGCGCGAAGCGACACAGTACTTGTCACACCTTATCATTGATCAATTCCGCAACTTTCCCTCAAAATTTAAGGTTGCGTCATCTCAGGTCAGGTCACCAGTGCAGGTCAAGTGACCTCACCCCAAAAAATGTTTAAGTTGGCGTAAGTAAGAAAAGGGTGAATTTATCGAATTCAAACTTGTACCATATAATGGGCCCAAAAAGTACTAATAAATTTATTCCGGGATTTTTCCCATCGATGACCTAGGGACAGGTACGAATCATGACCTCTCCATTGAAAATGCATGGTGTAAAACGGAAATTTACCGAAAAATTGCTCTATGTCTGCAGACGCCGCTTGAAATACTCTCGGATTCCCCAAATCATAGCATCCTAGGCTTCTTTATCGGTTCATGTTGCAAGTTTAGACATGTTACCTCTGAGAGTTCATCTGGGGCTTTCTAAGCAGGTTTTAAGACTTGGTCAATTGCTTTGCAGGAAATATTGATAAAACCCGTATTTTGATACCATTTTTTATTGTTATTGTGAGTTGATTGATATGCATACTGGCTATGCTAGGCTAGATGGTGACCTTGACCTAGCCTTAGGTCAGGTCATTTTTATGTTTTGACCTAGTATAGTCATATTATACATTATTTGATGATTCGCCGTAGCGAGAGGAAGCGAGTTGTGCCTAAAATGATTCTAGCTCAACTCTGGCACACGCCAGAGTATAGAGACAGAGACATGTTCTAAGCTTTGTCTCGGGGAGGGACCCCAGCGCTGATCGCGGGAAAAATCCCCAATGGCCCCCAGGGGCCCTCAGGGAGTCAGGAAATCTGGCGTGGGTGGAATCCTGTAGGAGGTATTTTGGGTCTCCAAAATCAGCTGAGGGGCCCGTGCCAGTTAAGGGGGCCAAGATAAGGGCCCCCGACGAGCTCATTTGACCTCAGTGCCAACACAGGATTCTCAAGACCAGCGTGGGGTGCCTACCTATTTAAACGGTTTCTAAAATCGGTCCCAGATCAGCTGAGGGGACTCAGCTGGCCCGCAGAGGTTCTGCGGCCTATGAGGCTCAGGTTAGCGTCAATCGGTTATTTCAGTATGGAGCCGTTAGCCAGGACAACTGATAAGTGGAGGTGGTGGATACGACACCTCAGTTTTCGCCAGGACCGAAGATAACTGTATTATATGCTCATTGTGCTTCAGTTAGTGTCAGTGGGTGCTTTCAGCATTTTCTACCAAGGTGCCAGTCGTTAGCTGGCCCGAAATATGCTTGATGGGAAACGTGAACATGTCCTCACTAAGAGGAAGCTTTCATGAAAATAAGCATTTACAAATCCTTTTTAAACGCGTTTTTCATTGACACTGGCCGCCTTTTGAGTGGTAAATTGGCCAGTGGCGGATCCAGGGGGGAAAGGCATTTCCCCCAAACGAAAAAGCTCGGGGCAAAACTGCGTTTTCGCCCCCAAAGCGATCGACCTCCTTTTTCCCCTACACATTTTTAGTTTATAAGCAAGATTTTGGTGTTCCAGCTCTCAACTTCAAACAGAACATAAGTTGATAAGATGTTTCCTGGCCTGTCCCCTCGAATCCGGAAATGTAAAAAACACTGAAGATTATATATTCGGGCACAGCCCTTCATCAGAATCATGGAGTAAATTTCAATAATTCTCAGTTATAGTATAGCCAGTCATAGTATAGCCAGCCTTGGATAGGAAGAAGTATCTCGAGCCCATATTTTTCAGCCCGCGACGTTTTTTTAGCTTTTCGCCTCAAATACGCTAAATTCTAAATTCTACCGGGAAGTGATATTGGTAGCGCAGCTTTTTACTGCGTGAGGTTCTTTTTTTTTTGCTTTTCGACTTCGGTTTGCCCCTCCCAAACCGATCGGCTAGATCCGCCACTGAAATTGGCGCCCCTTAGGTTCGGCGCCCCAAGGTTCGGCGCCCTCCGAGCCTGGCCCCCCTTAACGAAATCCTAGATCCGTCACTGCCACTACATGAAAATAAGTAAAATTTATCATGTGTTTAGCCCTCTCACAGGCCGGTTGAACTACATTGAACCAAGAAGTAGTATTTGAAATGAAAAAAAGAGAACATTCAACGGATGTTTTACCAATTTTACCACTGTTTCCATGGTTCATTGGAGGTGGTCGGGCACCCACAAATAGATATAATTCCACACTCCTGGTGCCTTGTATAATCATTGAAGAATAAGGGAATACACTGAAATGACTTCAACACTGACACTGACTTTGTCCTGTACAAACGCATTCATTCACCTGCAATGATGGGCGTCAGATCGCTCATTACTTGAGCCAAAGAATCTATACCAGTATGTTTAATATTACCTTTGCATTGCACATTCGCGATGACTAAATTTGCGATCATTCACGCAGCACCCATAAAAGAAAGTATATTTGCAGAGCACGACACTGTTTGACTCAAACATAGGTATACGAAATCCGAACCTCTTTTCCTTTGTTGGTAGAGATTTCATGAACCGTGATGGGTGTCTTATTTACCGCTGATATTCTTTGAAACTTGTATTCATTTTTCCATAATCGCATTGGCGAACAAACTTTGGAGCTGTCTGGCAGCATTGGCTTTGCTTTATTGTGGAATGTACAGGAACCTAGTCGTGCTGAAAACGTATGCGTAAGAAAAGCATGCGTACCTTTGGCATCACGTATTTGATCTTTCACTGGACTTTTTATTTTTAAACCATCGTGATATGTTGTCCGTTTCGCAGTGCTTTCGATATAGTCGCAAGCGCTCTTGCTGTGAGACATAGTGAGAACACTTCATTTACATAATTGAATTTTGCCTCGATATAACCTTTGCACTGGAATTAAACCTTTGCATTGCTTTAACATTGTGTCCATGGCAGCACCATTTGATGAAGTTAAATATATTTTTGCATTGTGCAGCACAGCTCTCCGTCAGGAGAGGTACATTCTTCAGTCATTTCTCTCGCTTTCATGCTCCAGGCATAAGTCCTGAAAAAAACACGAGCCATCGCAGTGCTGTGTTTGGAGGCGTGTTATACCACACAGGCTCCGTGGCCTAATTGTTGGTTATCTCTGCTGTTCAGTAAACCATGTAGAATGAACAGTGCACTGGGAGTGACGCCGTCCAATAGCCAGTTTTAATCACTACCGACAATGTTACATACAATCATTTGGTCGGGTCACCTTCGAGGTTGATCGAGGTCAAAGTATTCCTTACAGAAACTAAGTGGAAACCTAAAGTTTGTGGCATAGTAGCTGACAGAGGAGAGCCGTAGAAAAAAATTTCAGCACCATTGGAATGCTCTTGTCGAGCCCGATCGGATTATACATCTTATAATCTTGTCTAGTCAAATTTCAAAATTAACCTGCTTTGACCTAGAGACGGGCTTATGTCTGTATCGTAAAAAGAATATTAATCGAACTGCATTGGCAAGTCAGACACGACAACCAAAAAATAAAACCTCCATCGCAATTCTCGACAATTCTCAATTCTCGCAAGTTTTCAAAATTTACCAATTTCCCCATGCATTTCCCATGGAAAGATCGTGACCCTGACCTTGTCCCAGGTTATCAATATAGAAATCCTACTCCGAAAAATTTTCTTGCTCGGCGACCTTACTATGTGATGTGAATCTAAGCACGATAGCACGAATTTGATCTTACTGATGCACCTTCAAAGCTTTTTCGAGGTTAGGTCTCTTGACCTGGATTGGCGGTCTGACCTGGTATGACCCAGACCTAAAATTTTGCCAGAAGCTGCAAAAATTTCGAGTTAGAGGTAGATGAAGTACGGTGGCGCTGCGCAAAGGTGTTTTTTTACTGCCTTAGAAAACCTGAGGAGGCCGGTCGCCCGCCCCTCGTGTGGGTGCGTGTTAATTCTCATAAATTCTGACACTTGCACGATGAAAATTTCGTAAAGACAATGCAATATGATTGCAAGCACCCAATTACAAAAGCAATCGCTTTGTTTGCGGTATTAAACATAAGGCTTTACTACCGCAGTGGTCAAAATCCGTCTGCATACCTACCTTAGGTGTTAGAAATTTGTAACTTATAGCAAGAAAACATTCTTTGAAATTTTTTATCGAAAGATATTTTATGAAGCAAAATGTTTGAGGTGTCTAAAATGGCAATTGTAACTGCAAAAAGGTCAAGCTAGGTCAAAAAATAAAGCTCAAACGAATCAAAAATCAAAATTTTTATAATTTTGAAATTTTCTTTTTCACAATAATGTTTAGTTCAAGATGAGTTCAATGATATACAAAACTTGTTAATCAGGCAATGCGTTTTTGAGTTATAAAGCATCAAAGATGAGTCTACAAGGTGACCTCCCGAAAATGCCTCGGGCTATAACTCGGTCACCGTTGGTCGGAGGGGGCTAAGACTCTCACAGGCGTGTTCCTGGTCCAAAACTACCTCGGAGACAAAGTTTCAGATTTTTCGAGACATGGTGGTGTCAAGCTTTGGTCGATCTGTCCTGGAATCCCCCCTATCAAAATATATGTTGAAAAATCAAATCCAAAGCCTTTCTGTGTGAGTGTTATTTCACTTTTTACAAGTCATAATGAATGCAAGAATACCACATTAAAATGACTTCCAGACCCTCCAGATGAAAATCTTGGAAGGCAGCCGAGCCCCATTTGCTCTTACACTAATGCTTATTTTTGCCGTGCCATTGACTTAACATGGTATGAGGGAAAGGCACAATTAAATCTAAATGCGCCCTCCTCCGGGTGCAGTTACCCTCACACTTTGGAAAATGCGTCCCTTTGCATAGTTTCACTTAAATCAGAATTCACTCTTAGAATAGGCTATTAATTTTCAGGTCAGGAATTTTTGTCAATAACAAAAAACTATCAAATTTTGTAATTTGATCCACACTAGCGAGATCAAATAGCAGACATTCGTCCAGCAAGTGATTTACCTTAGGGGGCGCAATACACCTACTTTCCCCTACATCAGCGCTTCGCGCCGCCGTTTTTCGTGCCGCCGGAGAAACCTGAGGGGGAGTGTTCAAACACCCCCACCGGGGCGAGGGTTAAGGAAGTGCCTGGCTCCTTAACAGTGCCTGGCTCCTAAGTGCAGGCGGCTCCTTAAACAGATGTGTGGCTCCATGACTTAATAGATACTGCCTCCTTCACTTTCGCGGAATGCCGCGAAAGTGAAGGAGGCAGTATCTATTAAGTCATGGAGCCACACATCTGTTTAAGGAGCCGCCTGCACTTAGAAACCAGACTGCCTCCTTCACTTTCGCGGAATGCCGCGAAAGTGAAGGAGGCATCGGCCTATATGCTGTGTTATGCTGCCAAGAGCTATTGCTAATATTATTGACTTCCCAACGCTTCATCGTGAATGTTACCGTAAAGGGAATATGGTACCTTGGTCGAATCCAGGAATTTAGTGTAATTAGCTGCATTTTTAGCCAAAAATCATGAAAACCTCCATGATTTCTCTGAAAAATGTACATGAGCTCAATATTTCTTATTTTGAAAATGCTCCTCATGGGTGAAAAATAAGCCTCTGCCTGTGGGTGCCGTCATGATTTGGCAACTACTACCATATTCTATAGGCTTTAAGGGCTTCAATTGGCTGACTACTCACCGTGACCTCAGCCATGTCGTCACGCCAACAGCTGACAACTGTGACCGGAATGCTTGGGTACATTTCAGTTAGGTTTTTAGCTTTTCTGTACGGAAATTTTGAGTTTCAAGACAAATGATATATTGAGTACCGAGTTTTCCGGCATGCTTTACAACTTGGCTATCTCAGTAAAAATCACGTAATAAAGGTGCCACTTTCACTTTAAAGAGGTCCAAGCAAGAAACATTTCATTGCCGAAATCGGCATGACCATTGTGTAACATTGTCATGGTTACTCATGGCCATCTCATATCACGTGACCACCCGGGTAGACAAGGCCAACACGGGCGAATTTGTACTTTTTTATCTGCGAAATGTAAGTTCTGGGACAAATGGAATGTCGATCCAGTGGTTTCTCGGCATGCCCTATCACATAGCTGTCTCAGTTCAAATCCCATTATGAGGGTACCAAATTCCCTTAGAGAGCCAATGAGACCGCGGCCGATTACTTACCGTGACGTCAGTGCTGTCGTCACACCAACAGCTGACAACTGTGGCCGCCTGGCTGGGGTACATTTGGGGTACATTTCAGGTAGGTTTTTTTAGCTTTTCTCCACGGAAATTTTGAGTTTCAAGATAAATGATATATTGAGTCACCGACGGCGGAATTGGGGGAGGAGGCACCAGGGCACGGTCCCCCCTTAAATCAGAAATTTTAACATTAACCCTATGGCGTTGACTGGAAAGAAATGGGTCGAAAAGCCCATGGTGCCCCCTTAAATTCAGACGTTCCGCCGTCACTGTATTGAGTACCGGGTTTTCCGGCATGCTCAACAACTTGGTTATCTCATTAAACTCATGTTATAAAGGTGCCGCATTCTCTTAAAGTTCTAGAGCACTTGCATAACCTTATTTTGTAGGTTTGAGTGAAATGCACCACTTAGTCTCGGAGCCAGTCCTCAACGCAAAGCGTATAAAAATCTTGACTCAGTCTTAGTCAAAATATCACTGTATTTTAGAAATGCAGGTGCCCAAAGAATAAGTGCTTGGGATTGGGAGCAGTGTCTTGTAATATCTCCGTAAATAATTCCCTAATCACCCTTATTTTACGACATGGTAAATATAATGCCTGTGAACACAACTGGGTTTCGATGCGAGCTCCAGCCATGAATATGATTTGAGAAACGTTGCCGCAAGATAAATATATTTGCGAAAATGTAAGCCACTTCATGGCCAGACTGAAATGTAAAAAAATCCCTCCTGAAGCTGGAATCAGAGATAGTCGGACTTTTTTGAGAAGCATGCACCCGAGGAGAGTCTCAACGCAGACAATGGAGCCCATCCACCACGCCCAGGGCGCCCCAGAAAGTGGGAGTGTGAAGAAGAGCCCGAGAGAGACTGGGGGTGTCAGCCCTGCTAACCCGAGAAACGTGGTGCGCAAGTGGAGTCTGTTACTCGTTATATCCCGAGGGAAACGCTAAGATTTGTTTCTTTTGGATTTCCTGAAGTACTGGGTATACAAAGGGAATCCAGGATCACTGATATACTCAAGAAAACAAACGGGGAAGGGATCAGAGCCATTCATCATCCATTTTATCAGGATGTTTTGGTCACTTCTGGAAAATCGACAGAGTGAAGTGGAAAACATCTCGAATATATAGTAATAGGACCAAGACGTAAAAGCCCATGCTCAGCGAAGGAAAAAAGGCCAAACCTGCCACCAGGTAGAATTCAAATGGTCAAAACTGTTGCACCTAGGATGCGTCGCATGATGTCACAACACGACATACAAATGTAGGGACGAATCTAGGATTTGAGGAATTCGAATAAAATTTCAAAAACTTTACAAAGAGTGCAGATCAACCGAGCAAAGGAAATCCTCTTTTATTTTCATATTAGCACTTGAGTTTTGTAAAAAAGGGTCGTGGGCGTTCCTATATTACGGAACAAATATGGCTCATGGTACCCATCATTGGGTACAGAGTGATGTTTGGGAATGCTTATCCATATCCCCACTGAGACTGTTCAAGACAAGGTCTGTCAAAAGGACATCTCGTAAGGTTTTGTAGACTACATAGATTAGGAGCAGTGGGCAGGGGAGCCTTGCCCTCCCCTCTCATGTTCAAGATTTTATTAATTAGCACTATGTGAATTACAATTGCTTTTCGTGATACTGCAGGAACTGCCCCGTCTTCTGCCGTTCAGCATGCTCAGTGTTAGTGGCCTGTGACATGGCACTGTAGTACCGCAGTCGACGCCTAACATGGCCTCAAACACCGCTGAGACACCCGTCGAATCCATCCATCCATCCATGCATCCACCGAACTGAAATTTACATGTCATCAGACGAATGAATGACGGATGTTTGTTGGATATTGCTGGAAGATCCGACATAAGCATCCTAATTCAGTGCACTCTAAGTTGGAACATCTAAATAAGATCACACAAAACATTCAGTCATGGGAGGATTGCGAGACAATTGGCTGAGAAATACCCGGACGGCCGTCCTCGTGCTGTGAGAGAGGAAGGCTTAGGATGTCCCATTTGACTTTCATCGCAAAATTGTTGAAGTGTTATATCACACCTTGTTACAACGGGAGGCATAAACAACCATTCTGGGCAAGCACAACATAACAGTGGGAGAACTGGAGTACCCGCGGGAGAATGTGGGTGGTCGTTCCAATTCTCCCGCATTGATGGTATGACATAAAACAATTGGTAGCCCATACCAAGTACAGAAGCAGCACTTGTGAATGCAATTAGCAGTTAGATGGCCTCCTTAACGTAAAAGGTGTTTCGTATGTATGTATGTACATACATTGTCCACTTTATAGCCTTTGCTCGGGACCCTGTCCGCGCATCCGGCGTCTGAATATGCTGTGGGTTTCCCAAAATATCAGTGACTGGTGCGGAGGGGCCAAATAACGCCCAAAAGGGCCCCCGACAATTAACAGTAGCAGCCCCCTCACAAATCCATCTAGCCTATATTTTAGTCACAACGTGTATAGGTTTTTAAAACTGAATCCTGGAAAAACTATTTGCATCTGTTGCTATATCACGCCACCTGGATTCAGCAATCCCAACCAACAGCTAGACAGCTCCTCGTGCAGTCTCCTGGGCCCGAGTAGCGGTGGCCAGCCCGACTAGCTACACCAATTAACCCTATTTCCGTCAGGCTCCCGGCTACCCCTATTTCCGGCAGGGGGGGCAATTTCGGCCCCCTAAGATCTCGTAATCTAACCGGCCGATTTTGGAAATTCAAAGTGCCATAGATTCCTCTGCTGCTAAACTTTATTTTGAAAAAAGAAAATTTCAAAATTTTTATTTTTTAGGAGAAGGTCGTGCAAAATATACAATTTTTGTGTATTTTTTAGATTTTTCATAACCCTTGTCTCTGTTGTACGATTTTCACAAAACTAGTTCAGATTTACAAATAATTGACCCAAAATTTTCATATACTCGAGTTACGCAAAAATTCGAAATTCAATGGCAGTTCCAGGACCAGGACTATGAGGGGAAATATATACAACCTAAAAAGTTTTTGTTACGCGGATTAGAAGCCGTCATATACTGCTTGGCATCTTTGACACATAAATAAATGAGAAAAAAGGTGAAAAACTCATCAGGGGCGGATGCAGTAAGGTAAAACAGTGGGGTAAAATACATACCAACAATATGCGAATGGTATGCATGAGTATATTAGTCCCTCGACTAGTTGAAATTTAATTTCTGATAATTTTTACCCTCCCATGGCAGCTCTGGGAAAGGGGGTGACATAGGCGGATCAAGGACTCGTCGTGGGGGGTGGGGGTGATTGGAAACACATTTTCAATATACAACGATATTGAGTCGCGGCGGTGATACTGGCTGGGAATATACATTTTGAAAATGTGTAGTGACTGGACACGCCTCTGGTAATCTAGAATTGGGTTATAACTATTTTGAATTTTCATATACCCAATTGTATTCGCCCTGACACGGCTGTAAGCAGTCTTCTCACTTACTAACGTTTAGTCCTTCTTGATAACATTCCCCCCATTTTGAACTGCTGTAACCGCCCCTGATGAATACAAATAGTGACAATTGTGAATGCACTATCATCTCACATAAAAAATGATATAATAAAACCATATAACTGGTATCAGGATCAGCAGAGACGGCTTCCTTTTACAAAAAACCCATCGCATACGATAATACTTGGTTTGTGGATAGAACCTCCCCAAAAACCCAGCCATAGCTCCGCCCCTGGTAAATAGATAATCTTGAAAATTTCAGAAAACCTGCCTGTACTAGTTTTAGGAAAAGTCAGGAAGTTTCAAAGTTCTATCGCAAGCCGTTTCGGAGATATTCTCGAAAAACCTGAAGGGGGGCAATATTAGCCCCCCCTGCCGGAAATAGGGTTAAATAACAACCAAATAATTGCACTCACTTGTATCACTCCTGGGCCCTACATTAAAGGTGGTCAGACCCATTTCCTAAAATTTTTTTATAGTAAATATCGAAACTCAAGTTTTCTTTATTAGCTTATTAGATTCGCAGGAAATTCCTTAAAATAAAAAAGAGCAGAAACCAGGACTCAGCGTATTTAAGGGCCGTGTTGAACAGTGTGTTAGTGCTGTATGTATGGGTGCTCGAATGACACCGAGTGACGGCAACCTAGGTGTAACGACTCGAGAACAAATACCTGCAATCATATCGACAAGTCACTTTGAGCGGCCTGCTCCTGTACCAACCGAGGTGGATCACCACAGCCTGACATCGGATACAGCGCAAGGGCATGCTCGAGTAGAGCTCTTCAGCATCCAGTGATTACACCAAGTGACAGAGATAATACCCAGCTGAGACCGCGCTGCCACCGTCCAAGCAGAGCCGGAGTCGGTGGCACTTCTGTGCACGGCGTGAGATGCTGATTATTGCCTACGTCCATTTGGACATGAACGGAAGGTATTTCGTTTTGGACGGATCGTTCAACAGTGAAACACACTATTATTCAAGTTTCTCTGTAAGTAGGAGTAAATCATCTTCACTTTGGATGTCTAGTAAGATATCATCACAGACATGTCCGACAAGAACAACGAATACACCGAAGCAACGAAATACACTAGTAATTGAAAAGAATATCACAACCATCACCGATCACCGACCTAGTAATGAACATCGAAATCGACTTAAACCGCAATATCGACCTCGAGAACCAACGACTCCAGAACAAGTACCTGCAATCATATCGACGACAGGCCACTGCGAGCGGCCTGCTCCTGTACCAACCGAGCCGGATCACCACAGCCTAACATCAGGTACAGCGCAAGGTCATATTCAAGTAGAGCTCCTCAACATTTAATCATTACTGCCGAAGCTTTCGGACATAAGGACCGATGTTCAATAACGATGTCACAATATAATGTGTTTCACAAAGACCAATCTTAAAGTGAGGACTCCAAATCGACTTGTCTCCATTCCAGGTCACCGCTCCTTTGGGGCTGATAGAATGTTTGGTAGAAAGAAGTCAGGTGGAGGAGTTGCAGCTTACGTCCGTGACAAAGAGAGCGCAGAGCTATTATCAGTCACCTTTTCACTCGGTCCTCAATCGCATATGGAGGCATTATGGTTTAAGACAAAACTTGATAAAAAAGAAAGCAGTAATAATCGGTTGCCTTTGTCGACCACCATCAATTAACCGCGCCCAGACTCAAGCTGATTTTAATGACATTGAAGAACAACTTTAAAACACCATCTCACCCCACCCATCGCAACGGATTATAATATCAGGCGACCTCAATGCAGACAGTCTGACAAACCTGTCTGCACATGCTCGTCTCTTAAAGCTCGAGAGGTACGGTTTGAGGTGAGTGGTCGACCAGTCAACATTCTACCGCGGGGAAACTCAGTATGTTCTGAATGTAGTGCTGTTGTCTGATGCCCTGTGTTCGGATCTCCCACGGCCAACATGTGCCGTGGAGTCAGCGATTACCCATGCCATCATCGCCGCGTGAGAATCGAAGCTAGAATTCCTCGTTCCAAACCAGTACCAGTATACAAAACCATTCGCAGTTGGTGAACCTTTAATAGGATCGCCTGCTTTAATGATATCGCTGATATTGAATGGAATACAGTGTTACAGGGCTCATGTGAACAACAATGTGAGACTTTCGCCTCAACGCTTAAGACCATTTTAGACCAGCATGCACCCATGAGACGTTTTAGTGTCCGTAATCCATCTCCTCGCCCTGTTAACGCAGAAACATTGATTCTTATGAGGTGGTGTAAAGAGGCTAAAGAAGACAATGTTCCAGCAATTAAACCTTAGCGTCATTACTAAACGAGCAATAAGAAAGGATTACAGGTATAATATTTCCAGGAAGATAAGCGAGTCTTCTCCGCACGCACCTTTTCGCGTCATACAGCCTGTGATTGCTAAAAAGGGGGGATCCTACTCAGCCATTTCATCTTACTCCAAATCAACTGAATGAGTATTTTACCTCAATTGGGACAAAGACAAGAGACAGAGTGACCATCGAATACCAACAGTCGGGACGAGAGCCGCTGAAAGTGCGCCTACCACGCGTGAATACGGGGGTGTTACGAACAACACCTGTTACATAGGACTAACTGAAACGAGTCTTGTCCTCACTGTTAAAAAATATCTAGCATTAATGGTGATATGGTTGTTGATTTATATTAATGGCAATGGTGATTAATGGTGACTTAAGTGTACTTCGCGAAGTTTGCCATCCTCGTGCAAACATTTAAATTCAAATACTACATTAGCACGTTTAATCTTGGCCTCTTCTGAAATGTTGTTTTTCATGATGAGATAGGCAGAACGCTTGTTTTTGCAGTAGATCTTCAATATAATTTTGTTCTTACCGAGGAGGTTGACCTTCCTCTTGATTATTTCTTTTAGGACTTTTTCATCTGCCTTGTAGAAGGAGGATATTTGTTTACGACAGAATAGGATGTGTTTCATATATATATATATATATATATATATATATATATATATATATATATATATATATTCTTTTAGGCACACTGAATTGAATAAGATTGCATTTTCACTTTTTGATAGCTTCTTCTTATGTTTGATATGTTATTAATTATATTTTTACTTTCAACTGGTAGTCCAAATATCAACACTCCGATACTCATATGAAGTCACTTGATTACGACGCGTTTCGAGTTTATTTTAACTAACTCATCATCGGGTTAAGAACAATACTCCTAGGTTTTTCACTTTTCTATAAGATTTGAAAAACATTCAAGTCAAATTATTTGAACAAGCGACAATATTGACGGTTCCTCCTGTAACAAATTCCTCCTGAACTTATTGCTTTCAATTCTGTAGCATTTCCAAGACACGGTATTAGAATACAAAGCAGATACATATATAGCTCAATTAACACTACACATTGCACGATTGCTACCTTTTATCACAGTATGACACGCCTTCTCCCCACAGTGCCAAGGATATGTGTGTGTGTTTGTTTGGAGGTTGATGTGTGGTGATTGTTCCTGAATGTAGAGTGATTCGAGTACAGCTAGTCTTCTGGTGTCTGGTGTGGCAACGATGATGTGAGTGTTATGGACTAGCATTTGTCGTGTGAGTGTTGTGTTGAATTGTTGTTTTATGTGTTGTTTGGGTCCACCCTCCCTGAGATGCATAGTTAAACGCCTTGACAGAGTTGTTGAAGTAACACCAATGTAGCTGTGTCCACGAAGCCTGCAATCTTCGTCGGGGCATTTAAACTCATACACTACGTTGGTGCGCTTCAACATCTCTGTCTTGACGGGATTGTTGCGCATGATTAGGTGTCGTGTCTTAGCGTTCTGGTAGTAGATAGTGATGCGGAGTTTGTTGTTGTCGTTTCACTTGATGTTTTTCTGAAGAATGTGTTGTAGGATTCTCTCATCGGTTGCATATTCAGTGTTCATGTAGTTGCGATAGTACAGTTTTATCACGTTGGAGTCAGTTGTGTTTGTCTCTGTCTCTGTCTTACTAAGTTGGCGTTTGATCTCAGTATTGATGTCTCTGTTACGAAAGCCATCGTTGACCAATAGCTGTTTAAGCCTAGCGAACTCATTGTGCATACTTTGATAAGTAGAGCTGGTTTTCACGGCTCTTTTTACAAATGCTCTGATGACACTAGCTTTATACCTCTCAGGACACTCACTGTCGGCATTAAAGGGAATGTGGCACCTTCACAACGTGATTTTAACTGAGATAGCCAAGTTGTAAAGCAGGTCGGAAAACCCGGTTCTCCATATTTCCTTTGTCTTGGAACTCGATATTTCCGTAGAAAAAAGCTAAAACCTACCTGACACCAGCCCCCTCAGCCCCCCGTCGCCGGCGGCCCAGAGGTCAAGAACATGTCAGGTTGGCTACCCACATCCCTTGATGTGACCAACATGGCTACCTGAAGTGAAATTAACTTTTGCGTGAACTGAGGCTTTAAATGGCTCCCAGAATATCTGTCCTAGTGAGTGAAAATTTACCCTCAAAAAGTGGAATTATGAAAGTAATTAAATTTACAGTGATTTCGAGACTAATGAATTACATATAGCATACTCTTAGTACCAAACAGCAAAAGGTTAAGTATATGTGCAGTGATTACAAGTTGTGTGTGCTGTAATACAAGCATGTGTCCATTAGCTGCGCATATTAATCAGTCAAAAATGTTATCAAGTACCTCATACAAAAAGACGTGAAAAAATAATATGTGCCATCAGAGTCTAGTACCCTTACTGCAACTGCTTGCTATGATCAATCGTTGCTTAGGTCACAATTGCTAAGATAGCAGACAACCACCATTTGACTGTAGCAGTCACTATGCTGAGACTTAAGCTACTTGAAGGATACATTCAATAAACATTTTGTTAAAAGAATACATATAATTTAAATATCTCTAATGCCTGCAACCAAATATCCGGTCTGCGACCTGTGCTAACGCCCCACCGGCGCAGGAGAGCCGCATGACAACGTGCTGAAAGCAAACCATATTTCATTCTTAATGTATCTCTTCATAAGCCTGTAAGTCCGTTTTATCATTCTTTTCTTTGAAATAACCAATAAAGAGTACGTGGTCATCCCCGGATTCGAACCGGACCTACCTGATCAATAGACGGGACCTCTAACCACTAGACCACCGTGCCACACTACTCACCCTCCCACTAGCTGAACAGCTGTGACCCGTCAGGAGGTCATTGTTTGGTACAACTCCGCCGAATATGCCGGGCCGCTGGCGCCGGGTGCTGTGCTTGTCCCGAAAAGGCACGATATAAAGGTGCTTCTAGAAGACGAACCAAGCAGTCTTTTGGGCTGAAATTACTTGTATCGTCGAGCTAGGATCCTAAGCTAGCTCCATGCCAAATTTCTTCCACTTCCATCCATTTTAAGGACTTGAAACCATGGTGAGAAGTAAAGGTGGTCCGATAAATTTAGCATCTTGTAATACATTTTGGACTAATTACTCGAAAGCCATTAGAGATAGGTGGGTAGTATAAGTGAGCGAAATGACCGCAAGTAACTTTCCTCTTCAGCCATGTCAGTTCTGAGTTTGTGAGTGACATGAGCTTGGAACCAGGAAGATGCAAATAAAAAGTTTTTTGACTCAATTTCTATTTATGCCTATAAAACAGAGAATTTCACATTCACAATTTCCATCTCCAAATATTATCAGGCGGAAGCAATGTTCTTTCATTATTTGAAATGAAAACTCAAATCAGTCAATTAGATTGTGAGATATTAACGTTGAAATTAAATGAACCAAAATTCAGTCTTCCGGAAGCACTGTAAAAAGTAGGTCAAAATTTTGCGTTTTGCACTCAAAACTATGCCTAAGCACTACAAAATTTTCCTAGCTACCCCTAGGTAACTGCCTTTCAGCTAACTGAGGCCTGTCTTCTGACATTTCGAGCGCACAAGTCGGCCATCAACTTTTAGCAGGTTTTTTGCTCGCGTGAGAAATGCCGCGTTTTCACGCAATAAATATTGTCGGATCAGCTCAATTTTGCCCCCTACCTGGCCCTTGTTATCCTTTGAAAAGGACATAAATTTCAAGTTCGTAGCTTAAGAAGTAAAAACTAGAAAAATATAAAACAGAAAAAGTTTGAGCCAAAATTTCTCAAAAACTATTTTGGATTTCGACTCGGGGCTTCAGTTTGGGTGTCTGGAGCAGAAGGGCTATCACCCTACAAAATTCCAGAGCTCTGACATCAATTCTCAGGCGGGACAGACAACAACAGACAGACCTCGGCCTGCGGCCTCGGCAGGTGCCGCTCCGGCGCAGGAGAAGCCGGTGACAATGTACGTTAGCCAAACAGTTCGATTGACAGGCGAGTGTTTTCAGCAGTTTGATACTTATAACAACGCAATGTTGGAGTTTTAGGTTTTGTGTTCTCATTATGGCTCCATTCAATCCCCTGTGTAAGCCCATGTTTTCCTACATTAGCATGTCTCTGCACACTGCGTCACGTTTGCCCTCTGTTCATGTCATCACATAGATAAACACACGTATAATGGTTGTTTTGTTAAGTAAAGACTGGGCATGACCAGAAGAAAGGAGATACATTATAAAATATGATGGGTTTGCCGACCGTATTTCACCTATACCTGCAGATTTTCACCCAATTCAGCCAATTTGTTAACGAGTTAGCTTCGTTTACCCTACTCCCAGTCCGCATGCGCAGTAACGTCTGCAGTGAATGAGAGCAAAGATACCGTTATAGTTGACTGAAGCATGTTAATATGCCGTTTGTTTGTCTCCTGGTCTAAATGATGCCTTAGAGCCTCTTATTCCTTAGAAATCCTACTGCACATGCGCATAATAGTGCAGCGTCATAATGCCATCAATTAGGATTAGCAGATGCTATTCTGCTTTTACTCGCAAAAATTTGAGCGAAATCGGTCTATTGGCTCCCGAGATAGCCTCCATGACCATAAGTTCTAATGCGCATGCGCACTGACCTTTGTTGTTACCAAGGGTGACAAAACATTCATGCTAACTTTAAGCACGTTGGCTTTCCCTCTGTTGAGGTCCTCCTCTGAAATATCCTCGCCTTTCAGGCTTATTTTCATAATTTCTGCTGCGCATGCGCAGAGCAGTGCAGCTTCAATGACATTTTTTACTTACATTTCGTGATATTCTTCTGTTCACAAAATTTCAAGAAAATCGACCCGTAGGTTGCCGAGATAACCTCTGTTACCACTAGTTCCAGTGCGCATGCGCAGTGACCTTTTGTTGACCTGAATACCACATTCCAAATCTGCATGGTTGGTTGCCTCTCATTGATATTGTTCGGTAATTTGGTACGGAGTGCAACGAAATCTTCAATCTTTCGTATGCTTATATACATACATGGTGGCTATTCAAATGGTGGTAGATACAATGGGCGGAGCTAGGGGCTGAACTGCCCCCCCCCAATGTCAGTTCAGTTCAGTTCAGTTCATTTATTTCAGAAACATCCCGGTTGCATGTACACACAATTGTCCAGGCTTTTCATGCTCCTACGTCATAAAATCGAAACGTGGAAAGTCAGAAGATCTTCAAACCTCGAACGAAAAAGCACGTACATACGTAACAGTTTCACACATTGAAAGTAAAAACAATCGCTTAGAGCATACCACTATGGGTAAGAATTACAATAACTGACATTACATCTGGCCCCTAAGTGCTTTAAGGACACCTCGTTTAAAGCTGGCACTGCTCGTGCAGTGACGGATCTCGACAGGCAACGAGTTAAACGAGGCGGCTGCGGCATAGCAAAGACGTCGTTGGCCGGCATTAGTTCTGGCCCGCGGTGGTCGGAGATAACCAGCCTGCCGCGTGTCGTGGTCGTGATTGGTAAATTGGAAAAGTTCGCGAAGTTCTTGTGGTTGACTGGTATCTAATATAGTTTTCGTGAGGCAGAGCTGATGATAAGTGGCTAACTGGTTTGGATTTAAAAAAGCCGAGACGTGCTACTTCTTCAGAATATCTATGGTTAATACAAACACAGAAGCTGTTCCGAGGCAATGGTGGGGAAGGCTCCAGTCCCGTACCAGCCCCCATCCTCACTGCTCCCCCGTCCGAAATGTTTCCCATGAGCTATCTCAGCACGCCTCTAGACCCTGCTACCGTTCCCTAGATACCTGAGGGCATCACTGCTCACTTCCTCGGATCCCTAAACACGCCTCCGCACCCTCTGCCCTCTAGTCAGGTTCCCGTCCGCCCCGACGGGCTAGCCACCCGCTGTATGCACTCGGATAAAAATGTTATGCCTTTCTTGCACGCATTTACCAGCTGCAGCCTACTGCCGCAGCACAGAAGGTCCATGCAAGAAGGGCAGAATGACGTCACTACTGCTGCGGGAAAAACGGGACCGAAGTATTTTGCCCCTCAGTGGCGAACTAGTCGTCGGAGCGTCATGAAACAAAAACGGCAGAGCTCATAATTTCCCATACTAAAAGTTTAGAGCGAGCCATATATCTCAGTTGAGTATAAAGGCACTTTATCACGTGATGAATCTATTACAACCTATGAAAACCGCATCAAATTCAGTCTTTATCATCATATAGCTCAAAACCTATGGGAGACGCGCGGGTATGGTCAGGCAGACGGTCGTAGAACTTGAGCCGGGCTTTTTTGGTACCAATTTCGAACAGAAAATTTGGAAATATGTAGTCCTAAATTAAAAAAAACAAAAAATATTGTATTTTTTGCAGAAAAATATTTCCCATTAACTCAGAAATTTGCATTTAGAATATGTTGTTGTAATGACAATATACATCTCAACAAAGAAAGCTGCGTTCAAAAATGTCCAGAATTTTGAAAGTTATATGGTTTTAAAGTTTTAGGCCATAATTGCAATGTTTTGGAAAAAGGGCCAAAACTGACCTTCAAAATTATGCTTTTGGTTCAGTTTAGTGTCTATGCAGTAATGCACAGTCCATTCTGTCTGTAAAAATCCAGTTTGGAACACCTAGCATCATATCTTCAGATATTTCGAACTTATAACTTTTAATAATGCATTTCACTACAAGTTGGAGGTAAAAGTTTCAAAAAATCATTTTGGAAGTACAAATTTGGGTTTTTTGCTTCAAACTTTGAGCAACAACTGGTAATTGATTGTGTGTAAAAGAGTGTAAGTTTGAGAGCTGTAGACTAAAAATAGAAAAATAGAAAAATAAAAGTTGAGAAAAATATAATCCAAAATTTTGGAAAAGTTTTTGCAAAATTCGAAAATCTGCAGCCGTCGGGATTTTTTATGGGTTCCTGCCTTTCATATCTGCAAGTTTCAAGTATCTGATACAAGTCCTCAGAACAGACAACAACTACTACTACTACTACCTCGGCCTGCGGCCTCGGCAGGTGCCGCTCCGGCGCAGGAGAAGCCGGTGACAATGTACGTTAGGCAAACAGTTCGTTTGACAGGCGAGTGTTTTCAGCAGTATGATACTTATACCAACACCATTTTCGGACTTTAGGTCTTGTGTTCTCGTTATGATTCCATTCATTCCCCTTTGTAAGCCCATGTTTTCCTAAATTAGCATGTCTCTGCACACTGCGCCACGTTTGCCCTCTGTTCATGTCATCAAATAAATAAACACACGTATAATGGTTGTCTTGTTAAGCAAAGACTGGGCATGACCAGAAGAAAGGAGATACAAAATAAATTTTATGATGGGTTTGCCGACCGTAATTCACCTATACCTGCAGATTTTCACCCAATTGAGCCAATTTGTTAACGAGTTAGCTTCGGTTACCCTAAGTCCCAGTCCGCATGCGCAGTAACGTCTGCAGTGATTGAGAGCAAAGATACCGTTAT
Organism: Lepas anatifera; assembly: GCA_034440635.1. NCBI lineage: Eukaryota > Metazoa > Arthropoda > Thecostraca > Lepadidae > Lepas > Lepas anatifera. Next base: position 12,082 of record JAOTON010001774.1, on the reverse strand, counting down.
AGTTGACTGAAGCATGTCAATATGCCGTTTGTTTGTCTCCTGGTCTAAATGATCCCTTATAGCCTATTATTCCTTAGAATTCCTACTGCACATGCGCATAATAGTGCAGCGTCATAATGCCATCAATTAGGATTAGCAGATGCTATTCTGCTTTTACTCGCAAAAATTTGAGCGAAATCGGTCTATTGGCTCCCGGGATAGCCTCCATGACCATAAGTTCTAATGCGCATGCGCACTGACTTTTGTTGTTACCAAGGGTGACAAAACATTCATGCTAACTTTAAGCACGTTGGCTTTCCCTCTGTTCAGATCCTCCTCTAAAATATCCTAGCCTTTCAGGCTTATTTTCATAATTTCTTCTGCGCATGCGCAGAGCAGTGCAGCTTCGATGACATTTTTGACTTATATTTCGTGCTATTCTTTTGTTAACAAAATTTCAAAAAAATCGACCCGTAGGTTGCCGAGATAGCCTCTGTTACCATTAAATCCAGTGCGCATGCGCAGTGACCTTTTGTTGACCTGAATACCAGATTCGAAATCTGAATGGTCAATTGCCTCTCATTGATATTGTTGGTAATTTGGTACTGAGTGCAACGAAATCTTCAATATTTCATATGCTTATATACATACATGGTGGCTATTCAAATGGTGGTTGATACAATGGGCGGAGCTAGGGGCTGAACTCCCCCCCAATGTCAGAATATCTATGGTTAATACAAAGACAGAAGCTGTTCCGAGTCAATGGCGGGGAAGGCTCCAGTCCCTTACCAGCCCCCATCCTCACTGCTCCCCCGTCCGAAATGTCTCCCATGAGCTATCTCAGCACGCCTCTGGACCCTGCTACCGTTCCCTAGATGCCTTAGGGCATCACTGCTCACTTCCTCCGATCTCTAAACACGCCTCGGCACCCTCTGCCCTCTAGTCAGGCTCCCGTCCGCCCCGACCGGCTAGCCACCCGCTGTATGCACTCGGATAGAAATGTTATGCCTTTCTTGCACGCATTTACCGGCTGCAGCCTACTGCCGCAGCACAGACGGTCCATGCAAGAAGGGCAGAATGACGTCACTACTGCTGCGGGAAAAACGGGACCGAAGTATTTTGCCCCTCAGTGGCGAACTAGTCGTCGGAGCGTCATGAAACAAAAACGACAGAGCTCATAATTTCCCATACTACAAGTATAGAGAGAGCCATATATCTCAGTTAAGTATAAAGGCACTTTATCACGTGATGAATCTATTACAACCTATTAAAACCGCATCAAATTCAGTCTTTATCATCATATAGCCAAAACCTATGAGAGACGCGCGGGTATGGTCAGGCAGACGGTTGTAGAACTTGAGCCGGGCTTTTTTTAGTACCAATTTCGAGAAGAAAATTTGGAAATATATAGTCATAAATTAAAAAAAAACAAAAAATATTGTATTTTTTGCAGAAAAATATTTCCCATTAACTCAGAAATTTGCATTTTGAATATGTTGTTGTAATGACAATACCCATCTCAACAAAGAAAATTGCGTTCAAAAATGTCAAGAATTTTGAAAGTTATACGGTTTTAAAGTTTTAGGCTATAATTGCAATGTTTTGGAAAAAGGGCCAAAACTAACCTTCAAAATTATACTTTTGGTTCAGTTTAGTGTCTATGCAGTAATGCACAGTCCATTCTGTCTGTAAAAATCCAGTTTGGAACACCTAGCATCATATCTTTAGATATTTCGAACTTATAACTTTGGTAATGCATTTCACTACAAGTTGGAGGTAAAAGTTTCAAAAAAAACATTTTGGAAGTACAAATTTGGATTTTTACTTCAAACTTTGAGCAACAACTGGTAATTGATTGTGTGTAAAAGAGTGTAAGTTTGAGAGCTGTAGACTAAAAATAGAAAAATAGAAAAATAAAAGCTTAGAAAAATATAATCCAAAGTTTTGGAAAAGTTTTTGCAAAATTCGAAAATCTGCAGCCGTCGGGATTTTTTTCTGGGTTCCTGCCTTTCATCCCTGCAAGTTTCAAGTATCTGATACCAGTCCTCAGAACAGACAACAACTACTACTACTACTACTACTACTACGGACAACAGAGAACGAAAAACTGTCAGTATAGAAGCCTTTTCTCACTTCGTTCGTCACCGGCTTCTGACAACCACGACGAGACCGGAAAAACTGTCAGAATAGAAGCCGTTTCATACTTCGTTCGTCACCGGCTTCTGACAGACAACGACGAGACCGGAAAAACTGTCAGAATAGAAGCCGTTTCTTACTTCGTTCGTCACCGGCTTCTGACTACTACTACTACTACGGACAACAGAGAACGACAAACTGTCAGTATAGAAGCCGTTTCTCACTTCGTTCGTCACCGGCTTCTGACAACAACCTCGGCCTGCAGCCTCGGCTAACGCCGTTTTGGCGCAGGAGAACCACAATGCAATGTGCTGAAATTAAACCATATTTCGTTCTCAATGTATCTTCATAAGCGTGTAAGTCAATTTTATCATTATTTTCTTTGAAATAACTAATAAAGAGCACATCGTCACCCCCGGATTCTAACCGGTCACCCCTGATCAAGAGACAGTGCCTCTAACCACTTAACCACCGTGCCATAGTTTTCACCCTCCCACTAGCCGAACACCTGTGACCCGTCAGGAGGTCACTGGCCGGTACCACTCAGCCGAATATGACGGGACGCTGGCGCCGGGTGCTTTGTTTGTTCGGAAAAGGTACGATATAAAGGTGCTTCTAGAAGACGAACCAAACATTATTTTGGGCTGAAATTACTTGTATCGTCGAGCTAGGATCCTAAGCTAGCTTCATACCAAATTTCATCCACTTCCATTCATTTTAAGGACTTGAAACCATGGTGAGAAGCAAAGATAATCCGAGAAAATTACCACCTTGTAAAACATTCTCCGATTAATTACTCGAAAGTCGTTAGAGATAGGTGGGTAGTATAAGTGAGTGAAATGACCGCAAGGAATTTTCCTATCCAGCCATGTCACTTCTGAGTTTGTGAGTGACATGAGCTCGGAACCAGGTAGCTGCAAATATAAAATTTTTTTACTCAAATTTTGGTTATGGCTATGAAACAAAGAATTTCAATATCGCAATTTCCATCTCCAAATATTATGAGGCGGAAGCAATGCTCTTTCGTTATCTGAAATGGAAACCCACATCCGTCAATTAGATTGCGAGATATTAACGTAGGAATGAAATGAGGAAAAATGCAGTCTTCCGGGAAAACGGAAAAACTAGGCCAAAATTTTAGGTTTTGCACTCAAAACTATGTCTAAGCACAAGAAAATTGACCTAGCTACCCCGAGGTAGCTGCCTTTCAGCTAACTGAAGCGTGCCTTCTGATATTTCGAGCGTCCAAGTCGGCCATCCACTTTAAGTAGGTTTTTTGCTCGCGTGAGAAATACCGCGTTTTCGCGCAATAAATATTAACGGACCAGCTCAATTTTTATTCCGTAGCTGGCCCTTGTTACCTATTGAAAAGGACATAAATTTCAAGCTCGTAGCTTAAGGAATAAAAATTAGAAAAAATATAAAACAGAAAAATTTTGTGCCAAAGTTTTTCAAAAACTATTTTAGATTTCGACTCGAAGCTTTAGTTTGGGAGTCTGGCGTAGGAGGGTTATCACCCTACAAAATTGCAGAGTTCTGGCATCAATTCTCAGGCGGGACAGACAACAACAGACAGACCTCGGCCTGCGGCCTCGGCAAGTGCCGCTCCGGCGCAGGAGAAGCCGGTGACAATGTACGTTAGGCAAACAGTTCGATTGACAGACGAGTGTTTTCAGCAGTATGATACATATACTAACGCGATGTTAGGACTTGAGGTCTTGTGTTCTCATTATGACTCCATTCAATCCAATGTGTAAGCCCTTTTTCTAAACTAACATGTCTCTGCACACTGCACCACGTTTGCCCTCTGTTCATGTCATCACATAAATAAACACACGTATAAAGTTTGGTTTGTTAAGTAAGGACTGGGTATGCCCAGAAGAAAGGACATACAATATAAAATGTTATGGGTTTGCCGACCATATTTCACCTATACCTGCATATTTTCACCCAATGCAGCCTATTTGTTACCGAGTTAGCTTCGGTAACCCTATGTCCTAGTCCGCATGAGCAGTAACGTCTGCAGTGAATGAGAGCGAAGAAACCGTTATAATTGGCTGAAGCATGTTGGTATGCTGTGTGTTTGTCTCTTGGTCTAAATTATCCCTTATAGCCTATTATTCCTTAGAATTCCTACAGTGCATGTGCAGCACAGTACAGCGTCATAATGCCGCCAATTGGGATTAGCAGATAGTATTCTGCTTTTACTCGCAAAGTTTGAGCAGAATCGGTCGATTGGCTCCCGAGATAGCCTCAATGACCATAAAATCTAATGTGCATGCGCACTGACCTTTGTAGTTATCAAGGGTGACAAAAAGTTCATGCTAAATTTAAGCATGTTGGCTCTCCTCTGTTCATTTCCTCCTCTGAAATATCCTCAACTTTAAGGCCTAATTTGATAATTTCTACTGCCCATGCGCAGAGCAGTGCAACTTCAATTTGAAATTTTTTGTTTTTATTCCGTGTAATTATCTTGTTCACAAAATTTCAAGGAAATCGTCCCGTAGGTTGCCGAGATGGCCTCTGTTACACTTAGTTTCACTGCGCATGTGCAGTGACCTTTCATTGACCTGAAGACCAGATTCGAAATCTGCATGACCGATTGTCACTCAATGGTATGGTTGGATAACATGGGACAGAATGCAACGAGATTTATATATCATTTATATGTCTAAACACGGGGGCGGATACAAGGGGCGAGGCTAGGGGCTGAATCCCCCCATGTGAAAACTCCTACAGCTATGGCATAGGCGGAGGATGCTTCAAAGCAATGATCAGGATGCTCAAAAGAATAGGTGAATTCAGGGTGGTGGGGGAGGGGGTATAGGGGGCACGTGCCCCTTGATCGACCCTCGGCGCCCCTTGAAATGGTTACGGCGCCCCCTTAGACATTTAATGGCGCCGCTTGAAATGCCACTACCCACCTCCCTAAGATACGAATATCTGCGCCCATCGGAAGGATTTTGCGTCCACTTGATAGATTTTGCCGGTCAAAAGTGAGGCCCCCCAGTTCCGGATTACACCCCTTCCCCCGGGACGATTTCTCCCCTCTCGGAAATATTTGATCCGCCTTTACTCGAGCCCCTTAGCCCCTCCCCCATAATGATGTCCTGGATCCGCCTATGCTCGAGCTCCTTAGCCCCACCTCCGTACTGATGTCCTGGATCCGGCTATGCTTGAGCTCCTTAGCCCCACCCCTGAACTTATGTCCTGGATCCGCCTATGATCGAGCACCTTAGGCCCATCCCGGCACTGATGTCCTGGGTCCACCTATGCTCCTTAGCCCCACCCCCGTACTGATGTCCTGGATCCGCCTATGCTCAAGGTCCTTAGCCCCACCACCTTACTGATGTAATGGATCCGCCTATGCCCGAGCTCTTTAGCTCAATACCTGTACTGATGTCCTGGATCCGCCTATGCTTGAGCTCCTTAGCCCCACCTGATAGGTTTTGCCGGTCAAAAGTGGCGTCCCCCTGGTCCGGATGGCGCCCCCCCGGAGGTGCCCCCTCCGATCGGCAATCCTGGATCCGCCTATGGATAGATTATAAATTTTTTTGGACGGAAACAATATGACGGGTATAACAAAGAGATTGACGCAAAAGCCCGAAGGCTTAAGTGGTGGGGCCTCTCTATCTCTCTCATAAAACACATCACTTTTTACCGTACGTATCACACACATACACAGTAAGATTTGGGCACCCATAAAGAAACAAATCACAACAAACCAAACAAGCATACCAGTTCCTGACCACCATTTTGTTTTTTATTCGTCGCAAGTCGCCACCGCGAGCGGGACCCTACCGAACGGCCGCCAACCGGCCGGCCGAGTGATCCGCTGCATGCACTCGGATAGAAATGTTATGCCTTTCTTGCACGCATTCACCGGCTGCAGCCTACCGCCGCAGAACACAAGCTCCATGCAAGAAGGGCAGAATGACGTCACTCCGGCTGCGGGAAAAAGGTGACGGAAGTATTTTGGCCCTCAGTAGCGAACTAGTCATCGGAGCGTCATGAAACAAAAACGGCAGAGCTCATAATCTCCCATACTACAAGTATAGAGAGAGCCATTGATTTCAGTTGAGTATAAAGGCACTTTATCACGTGATGAATCTATTACAACCTATGAAAACCGCATCAAATTCAGTCTTTATCATCATATAACTCAAAACCTATGGGAGACGCGCGGGTGTGGTCAGGCAGACGGTTGTAGAACTTGAGCCGAGCTTTTTTTGATACCAAATTCGAAAAGAAAATTTGGAAATATATAGTCCTAACTTCCCAAAAAAACAAAAAATATTGTATTTTTGCAAAAAAATATTTCCCATTAACTCAGAAATTTGCATTTAGAATATGTTGTTGTAATGACAATACCCATCTCAACAAAGAAAACGGCGTTCAACAATGTCCAGAATTTTGAAAGTTATATGGTTTTAAAGTTTTAGGCCATAACTGCAATGTTTTGGAAAAAGGGCCAAAACTGACCTTCAAAACTATGCTTTTGGTTCAGTTTAGTGTCTATGCAGTAATGCACAGTCCATTCTGTCTGTAAAAATCCAGTTTGGAACACCTAGCATCATATCTTCAGATATTTCGAACATATAACTTTGGTAATGCATTTCACTACAAGTTGGAGGTAAAAGTTTCAAAAAATCATTTTGGAAATACAAATTTGGATTTTTTGCTTCAAACTTTGAGCAACAACTGGTAATTGATTGTGTGTAAAAGAGTGTAAGTTTGAGAGCTGTTGACTAAAAATAGAAAAATAGAAAAATAAAAGTTTATAAAAATATAATCCAAAATTTTGGAAAAGTTTTTGCAAAATTCAAAAATCTGCAGCCGTCGGGATTTTTTATGGGTTCCTGCCTTTCATCCCTGCAAGTTTCAAGTATCTGATGCCAGTCCTCAGAACAGACAACAACTACTACTACCTCGGCCTGCGGCCTCGGCAGGTGCCGCTCTGGCGCAGGAGAAGCCGGTGACAATGTACGTTAGCCAAAGAGTTCGATTGACAGGCGAGTTTTTTCAGCAGTTTGATACTTATAACAACGCAATGTTGGAGTTTTAGGTTTTGTGTTCTCATTATGGCTCCATTCAATCCCCTGTCTAGGCCCATGTTTTCCTAAATTAGCATGTCTCTGCATACTGCACCACGCTTGCCCTCTGTTCATATCATCAAATAAATAAACACACGCATAATGTTTGTTTTGTTAAGCAAAGACTGGGCATGACGAGAAGAAAGGAGATACAATATAAAATATGATGGGTTTTCCGACGGTATTTCACCCATACCTGCAGATTTTCACCAAATTCAGCCTATTTGTTACCGAGTTATGCCCCAGCTCGAGACCTCAGCCCCACCACCGAACTGATGCCCTGGATCCGCCTATGCTCGAGCTCCTTACCCGAACCCCTTACATATGTCCTGGATCTGCCTATGCTCGAACTCCGTAGCCCCACCTCTATACTGCCCTGGACCCGCCTATGCTTGAACTCCTTAGCCCCTACCCCTAATGATGTCCTGGATCAGCCTATGCTCGAGCTCCCGAGCCCCACCCACGTACTGATGTCCTGAATCCGCTTATGCTCGAGCTCCTTAGCCCCACTCCCGTACTGATGTCCAGGATCCGCTTATGTTTTAACTCTTTAGCCCCTACCTGTTTTAACTCTTTAGCCTCTTGATGTCCTGGATCCGCTTATGCTCGAGCTCCTTAGCCCCACCCCCATACTGATGTCTTTGATCCGCCTATACTCGAGCCCCTTAGCCCCGGCCCCGTACTGATGTCCTGGATCCGCCCCTGCTCGAGTTCCTTAGCCCGACACCCATACTGATGTCCTGGATCCGCCTATGCTCGAGCTCCTTAGCCCCATCTCCGTACAGATGTCCTGGATCCGCCTATGCTGGATCTCCTAGCCCCATCCCCGTACCGATATGCTGGATCCGCCTATGCTCAAACCCCTTAGCCTCTAACCCCGTACTGATATCCTGGCTCCGCTTATGCTCGAGCTCCTTAGCCCCACCCCCGTACTGATGCCCTGGATCCGCCTATGCCCGAACTCTTAAGCCCTTACCCCTCTGCTGATGTCCTGGATCCGCTTATGCTTGAGCTCCTTAGCCCCACCTCTGTACTGATGTCCTTTATCCGCCTATACTCGAACCCCTTAGCCCCACCCCCGTACTGATGCCCTGGATCCGCCTCTGCTCGAGCTCCTTAGCCCCACACCCATACTGATGTCCTGGATCCGCCTATACTCCAGCTCTTTAGCCCCACCCCCGTACAGATGTCCTGGATCCACCTATGCTCGATCTCCTTAGCCCCACCCCCGTACTGATGTCCTGGATCCGCCTTTACTCAGGCTCCGGAGCCACACCCCTGCACTGATGTCCTGGATCCGCCTATGCTCGAGCTCCTTAGCCCCACCCCCGAACTGATGTCCTGGATCTGCCTATGCTCGAACTCCGTAGCCCCACCTCCGTACTGGCCTGGATTCGCCTATACTCAAACTCTTTATTCCCTACCACCCTACTAATGTCCTGGATCCGCCTATGCTGGAACGCCCGAGCCCCACCACCGTACTGATGTCCTGGATCCGCCTATGCCCGAGCTCCTTAGCCCCACCCCCGTACTGAGGCCTGGATCCGCCTTTGCTGGAGCTTCTTAGCCCCACCCCCGTACTGATGTCCTGGATCCGCCTATGCTCGAACTTCTTAGCCCCACCTCCGTACTGATGTCCTGGATCCGCATATGCGCGAACTCCTTAGCCCCTACCCCCCTACTGATGTCCTGGATCCGCCTATGCTCGAGCTCCGTAGCCCCTACCCCCCCCACTGATGTCCTGGATCCGCTTATGCTTGAGCTCCTTAGCCCCACCTCTGTACTGATGTCCTTTATCCGCCTATACTCGAACCCCTTAGCCCCACCCCCGTACTGATGCCCTGGATCCGCCTCTGCTCGAGCTCCTTAGCCCCACACCCATACTGATGTCCTGGATCCGCCTATACTCCAGCTCTTTAGCCCCACCCCCGTACAGATGTCCTGGATCCACCTATGCTCGATCTCCTTAGCCCCACCCCCCGTACTGATGTCCTGGATCCGCCTTTACTCAGGCTCCGGAGCCACACCCCTGCACTGATGTCCTGGATCTGCATATGCGCGAACTCCTTAGCCCCTACCCCCTACTGATGTCCTGGATCCGCCTATGCTCGAGCTCCTTACCCCACCTTCTTCCTGATGTCTTGGATCCGCCTATGCTCGAACTCCGTAGCCCCTACCCCCCCCACTGATGTCCTGGATCCGCCTATGCTCGAGCTCCTTACCCCACCCCCTTACTGATGTCCTGGATCCGCCTGTGCTCGAACTTCGTAGCCCCACCTCTGTACTGCCCTGGATCCGCCTATGCTCGAACTACTTAGCCCCCACCCCCTACTGATGTCCTGGATCCGACTATGCTCGAGCTCCCGAGCCCCACCCCCGTACTGATCAGCTGAATCCGCTTATGATCGAGCTTCTTAGCCCCACCGCCGTACTGATGTCCTAGATCCGCCTCTGCTCGAGTTCCTTAGCCCCATCCCAGTACTAATATCCTGGATCCGCCTATGCTCGAACTCCGTAGCCCCTACCCCCCTACTGATGTCCTGGATCCGCCTATGCTGGAACTCCCGAGTCTCACCCCGTACTGATGTCCTGATTCCGCTAATGCTCAGCTGCTTAGCCCCATCCCCGTACTAATGTCCTGGATCCGCCTATGCTCTAACTCCCTAGCCCGACCCTCGTACCGATGTCCTGGTTCCGCCTATGCTCGAACTCCGTAGCCCCACCTCCGTACTGCCCTGGATCCGCCTATGCTCGAACTCCTTAGCCCCTACCCCCTACTGATGTCCTGGATCCGCCTATGCTGGAACTGCCGAGTCCCACCTCGTACTGATGTCCTGAATCCGCTAATGCTCGAGCTTCTTAGCCCCATCCCCGTACTAATGTCCTGGATCCGCCTATGCTCTAACTCCCTTGCGCCACCCTCGTACTGATGTCCTGGATCCGCCTATGCTCTAACTCCCTAGCCCCACCCTTGTACTGATGTCCTGGGTCCGCCTATGCTCGAACTCTTTAGCCCTTACCCCCCATGCTGATGTCCTGGATCCGATTATGCTCGATCTCCTTACCCCCACACCAGTAACGCCCCACCTCCGTGCCCCCCCGCCCCCGAAACGACATAGGCGGATCCAAGGGGAAAGGGGACAGGTGCCCCCATAGAATCTTAGCGCCCCCTGAAATTGTCCCGGAAACCCCTGGAAAGTTCGATGGCACCCCCTGAAATGTCGTTTTCCCCGAGATGCAGGTGTCGGGGTCTACTGATGGTTTTAGCGCCTACTTGATAGGTTTTTCCGGCCAAAAGTGGCGTCCCTGGTGTAGATAGCGCCCACCAGGAAGTTTCCCCTTCCACCTCGCCCCCGATAGGCAATCCTGGATCCACGTATGGGAAGCGACATTTCAGGGAGCGTCATCGACCTTGAGAGGCGTGTCTTTACAATTTCAGAGGGCGCCGATGGTCGATTGGGGGTTGGGGGAGGGGATGGGGGGAGAAGGGTGGGGGGGGGCACCTAGCCTACTTATTCCCTGGATCCACCCATGGTCCAAAAACAGAAACATAATACTCTTATTGTAAACTCGGACTTTTACGGTACTCTAATTACTTGTGATGCATTATGGGTAGTGTTGGGTACTTTTTTACCAGACCATAAATAAACAGAAACGGCCGCGCCGATCGCCGGCGTTGCCGCGACGTGGACGCAGGGGTGACGCGTGGTAATTTGCTACAACGATGCGTGGAGAAACGGCATGTTAGTAAAGGTAACTTGGTGTTTCATTGATATATATGCAGATGGAATGTCGACATATGTCTCTTACCTAGCTGCATGCAAAATTTCATTTCCCTCCAATGACTCTAACCACCCTAAACCCCGGTGTGAAGCAAAAATGAACTGATAAAATTACCACTTTGAAATGCATTTTACGGCTTATAGCGCGGAAGCCGTAAGAGATAAGTGGGGGGTATGAGTGAGAAAAATGACGGCAACGAAGTTTTCTATCCAGCCGTGTTAAGTTCAATACCGTAGCTATCATGGTCTGGAAACCAGGGGGCTGAGAAGAAAAATTTTAAAAACTTATATTTTATTTTTGCCTATAAAATAAAACGTTTCAGCCTAAAAGTTTTTATCTCTAAATATATAATAAAGAAGGCTATTCTCTCTTATTATCTGAAATGGGAACTAATTTTTATCAATTAGAGCGGAAGATATAAGGGTTTGAATGATATTTTGGGAAATGCAGACCTTTACGGAATGGGCCAAAAAGGACCCTTAAATTTCCGTTTTTGTTTTGTTTCTGTGTTTGTGCAGTACTGCACAAATCGGCCTTTAAATTGGTATTTGACTCAGAACCTGAACTGCTGTAGCTTCAGATATTTCGAGCCTGTAGTTTAGACTATGAGTTTTATGCCAAATTTAGGGTGCAAAGTTTAAAAGTTAATTTGGAGCCTTAAATTTATGACTTTTTCTTTCAAACTTTTTGTGTGATCTACAAATTTCCCTGATGTAAAAGGGTGCAAGTTTGAAGACTGTAGATGAATTAGGAAAAAATAGAAAAATAAAAGTTAAAAATCACATAATGCAAAATTCTGGGCAAAATTTTGAAAATTTTGAAAATTGACAACCGTGGTGCTTATTCATTTGGAAGTGCCTTCTATCCACAAAAGTTTTAGGTCTCTGATACCAGCGCTCAGAACAGACAACAACAGACGACGAGACCGGAAAAACTGTCAGAATAGAAGCCGTTTCTTACTTCGTTCGTCACCGGCTTCTGACCTCGGCCTGCGGCCTCGGCAGGTGCCGCTCTGGCGGAGGAGAAGCCGGTGACAATGTACGTTAGCCAAACAGTTCGATTGACAGGCGAGTTTTTCTCAGCAGTTTGAT